>VUYV01000024.1:5183959-5573740 GCA_008711295.1 Anarhynchus alexandrinus
CTTACCACACAAGTCCAAGTAGATGACATCAGTCGATCTTCCTTCATCTGCCTTCACTGGGAGTCTCTAAACAAGCGTAACTTTCATTCTGTTTTTTCTATTGCATTTCTGGCTGCTAATTTTCTTGATGTCCTTTGTGACATTAAGCAAGTATCTTGAGATGATCTTCTCCTCTTTTTGCTATATAAAGGTATCCAGTTTATAAGAATATGAATAAATTTATTTAATTGACCAGCTATGTGACTCCAAGTTTTGTTAATGGAATAGTTCCAGAACAATGACAAGAAGATACCATCTAAATCTAAGATTATCCAAATTTGGATAGGTGTTTACATTTTTGATAGTAAGATGCTACCATGAAAATCAAAGATATTTGTAAATAGGATTATTTTGATTAACATAGATTTTATGTTTGTTTATTTGTTTTTTTTTTCCCACTTAATCATTGAGACTTCTCCAAAGAGGAATTAAATAGTTGTTTTCTAATTAGTAAAATAAAAAATCATAGTATGACAAAAATATGACATTTGTACTTACCTTAGTGAGAATTCTTGAGGAACAAACATGTAAAAATCTGTAATAAACAAGATCTAAAATTCAGAAAAAAAGAGGAAACTCATAAGGGAAAAAAAAGTCATTATGAAGTGGTCTTTTTATGGTTGGAATTTGATCTTTGATATCCATATATCAACCTGGAAAATATGGAAATACTCTAACTTCCCTCAAAAACACATTTCAGGTCAGATTCTGAATTATAATTTTATTTGCAGTGGGAATTCTACATTTGTTATAGATTTATAAGACGACTACCATTAATAAATGAGGGATGCTGTCAGCTTAGATGATGCTTACTGATTTACCATCTTCATTATTGCTTGGATATCTACAGAAATTGGACATCTTTTCCAGCAAAATGAAGAAGTTATTATGAGATGATAGGATGAGGGGTAATGGCTTCAAACTGGAAGAGAGGAGATTTAGAATACATATTAGGAAGAAATTTTTTACTGTGAGGGTGGTGAGACACTGGAACAGGTCACCCAGAGAAGTTGTGGATGCCCCATCCCTAGAGGTGTTCAAGGCCAGGCTGGATGGGGCTTTGAGCAACCTGGTCTAGTGGGAGGTGTCCCTGCCTATGGCAGGGGGGTTGGAACTCGATGGTCTTCAAGGTCTCTTCCAGCCTAAACCATTCTATGATTTTATGATTCTGTGACACAACGTATGAAAGTCTGTACTTTATCCTGTACCATAATCCAGAAATACAAGAAAGTGTGTTCTTTTCAACTCCCATTTCTGCTTATGACTATAGTGATAAATTAGGATATCAGAAGCAATTTTCATTTTTCTATTTAATTGAAGACTGACAGGAATAAAATACTTCAATAGTTACAATATTAACAATAGTGCTTTGAATTTAATTCTGAAGATCAGAACTTCAATGGTCCCAAACCCACCAGTTCCTATCTAAGCACTGATCTAATTAGCTGTATTTCCGCTTCATTTTCTTTTATTTCATTTGCTTTATTTTTCTGTAATAAATTTAGTCCATTTGCTACCATTCGTTTACCACTTCTGAGAGTCACACAATGCAAGCATATATTAAGAAGGCCTGATAAATTTGTATGTCAGTGTAGATGGATGTTCATATGTGAAGTATTTACTTAGCATAGGGGAGCGTCCGCTACGCTAAATACCAAGAGTTGTATTATAGATGTTATTATACTTTTGTTATTGTAACTACTATATCAAACTTTACAAGAAGTATGTTTCTTCTTACATTGTCAAACCTACGTGAAAATGTTTGAAAAAAAGAAATCTACAGCCTGCAGGTAAATAAGTACATTAAGACAATTCAAAAACCCAAACATCCCTTTTCAGGGTTGCCAGCAACTGAAATCAAATCATCACTTTTATTACATTAACCTAAGGTTGACATTAACTTTGTCTTCTGAATGCACAGCATACAAAAAAATTCATTATGCAGAGAAAGGAGCTCTTACAGTTTTGTTTGTTTTGCAGCACTGTGGGACAAACGTGTCAGACAGGAGAGAAATGCTGCTCCATCTGGGTAGGCTGTTACACCGACAAAGAGAAATTCAGAAATCATTACATGTCCCTAGGTTGAGCCTAAATTAATAAAAAGGATTGGTACAGAAATGAAGCCAACATTGGAGTGACAGGAGCTCAGGTAAGGTTAATATTGAGAGGACAGTGATATGCATACATTTCTGCGTGCTGAGCCTGCAGGTTACAGATATATTTGCTTATGCACTCCTTTAAAGATTGAACAAACAAGACATTTTACTGCTGGGAACTCTGGCTGATAACGGCTCGTTTGTCTGTGATGCACAAAAAACACATATGATCAGAAGTATCAAACTTATTTTCCTTAACATAGTTTAGGATAAGGTAATTTAGGTACTAAAAGGTAATTTACATACTAAAAGAAAAACTGAGATTTCCGAGGTTCCTTCTGACTTTTGTGGTGGTAGTAAACTACTTTCTAGACTCACATACACTATTTACACAAAACCCACTTAATAATGTGTACGTTGATGGACCATCAATATCTCACTCATTTTCCTAATTGTTGGGGGGGGGGTGTGAGAGGTGTGCAAGAATTGAATGACATTCATAGGAGCTTAGTTTGTAGGAAAGGTAACATTATGTAGCAACCAGATTTGTTATGAACATTTCCAAATGTGCAACATCGCCACTGTGCGTAGTCTATGGACTCCAGAGAAATTTCAGAGTACCTCCCTGTCTTGCTTCTGCATTTGTAGTACTTCAACTGAGTCCAGACTGCTTTCACATAGACAGCTCTACAAGAGGTCATGAAACACAGCAGAGTTTTTGCAACAAAATCATTAATTGTCTTGATGAACACTTAGAAAATTGTACAAAGTGTTCCTTACGGAAAGCATGAGTAAAAAAAATAAATCATTCAGTCCACTAGAAATATAGCAATCTATTTATGGAACTAATACTTTTATTTGTCTGATTTAGAAATGGTTTTTAAAAGTATGTTTGCAAATATGTTGACTGGAACATTCCTTTTTTGCAGAACTGCAATAATAAAATATAGCTTGACATAGATAGCTATTGTTATGTCTAACAATTCACCCTGACTAAATCACCTTAAATATTAATAGCATAGGAATAGCATTGACTGTATGGTAATGGTAAGAAAAACAGGATATCAAGGATTTTTACTTATAGGCCTATATCTTTCCCAGGGAGTAGACACTGAAGGTAGATCTTACAGCTCATTACTAGCTTCAGTCCACAGTCAGCTACAGGAAAGTAAATGCTGTACTTTAACAGCTTTATATCAGCAGACTTTTTGTACCATTTGAATATGCCCTGCCTTTTCTATAGTTAAGGGTTTTCCCTATCACTACGCTCATGCCAGGAAATTTAAAAAAATCATGATCTCGTTCCTGGTCCCAGGGGCAAGCAGAACAAATATGTATAACTTACAACCATATAAATAAACTCTCTGCCTTCATTTTTCTATCCAAAAAAAGGAAAGCTCCATCCATTACAGCGTGCTGGGAGCAGTGTCCGGCTCATGCCCAGCCATTGCCTGGGACAGGCATGGGCTCACAAAATTGTAGAATCACTTTCTTCGGAGAGGACCCCTGAGCTTGCCTTGGCCACCCCGCTGCTCGGAGCAGGGCCAATTTAGTTCGTGAGGTCTAAGAACATGTGAGTGAGCACGTAAATGACTTAGCAGTTCAACTTGCAGCACAGCATTTGTGCCCATCCCCTCACCCTTCTTATTGGATTGACAGTTCATATTCCCGTGGGAAATGGCCTGGTAGGACTTGACACGTACCTGTAAAACTTCAGATGTTGGTACCAATGTCATCCATATCATAGAGTAGAAGATCTCTGTTTCCAGAGAAACCAGCCAGCAGTTTCAAGAGCACTAATTTCACAAGCACTATATATCCACTCTATCTCTCTATTCACTCACTCTAATAGGCACTCTGTCTTCTGATAGAAAAACTGTAGAGCCGTGCTCTTATCCCTTAGCTGGGGTAGTCAGAACTTACAGCAGCAGGGACAGATATGATCTCCAGAACTTTATTAACAATTATTTCTGGTCTGGAATCATTATTTGATAATGGTTTCAATTAAAACTTGTAAAATGAGAACTGACTAATACTATCAAGATGTTTTGTAGACTCTAAGGCACTCCTATTATTTTGTAGCCAGCACAGAGCTTAAAATTGCTACCCTCTGATTTATTGCAGGATGACATATAGAGCTGAAATGGCTTAATAATATGTCAGTACCATCAACTCTCCCAATTACATCTCAGATGTGCATGAAGGATAAATAAACCAGCAATCTCACTCCATTTTGCAAAGATAAATAAAATGTCTGATTTTTTAAAGGTATGTCAAAATAGAGGTATTGTTCTGTGGCCTTAACATAGGCAACAAGCTTTTAATCAAGGTCAGATAAAGGATCTGTGAAAATGCCACAATAATTATGCAGAAAATAACAGACATAACACCTAATGGTTACTTGGGGTCCCTTTGAGAATCACTTGGTATATGTCAAAGACAAAATCCTAGTTTAAGTAGCATGATAACTGCATGGTACTTGGAAGCTAAGGTGCTTAGGAGCTTTGAAGATGGAAAAGTCATTTTACTTGTAGCTAAACTGTGGAATTGCAAAAGGGTTATTCTGTCCTCACTTTCTCCTTCCATGGGGGGGTTTGCTTGGAACATTTGTGTGCTTCCATGTAATGTCCTCAACACTAGCCCCTGAAAATATACTGCTCTGACAAGGACTTTTTCTTTGCTCGTCATACTCTTCCTTCTACAGACGACAGGTCTTTACCAGTTCAGCTCTGATTAATCTGCAATTTTGTTAGTGATAACATGCACAAAAGTGAACAAAAACTGTGTCTACATCACAGGTTGAAAAAGAATGTTCTCCATTTTCATACTTGGAGCCAAATCAAATAATATGTGGGCTCACCACGTTCTTCCTATAACTTCAGAACAATTATTCACTCCTTAGTAAAATTCAGAATTTATTATTAGAGTACATGTCTTTTGGGGACTAAATATGATGTTTCTTTACAACAATGTTTAGTTAGACAACTTTGAACTTATCAACATATTGTATTTTTTTCCACAAAGGATTTATGTAGCAAAGTAAAAAAAAAAAAGTCCATCCATTCTGACCTTTAGACCTTAGCTGACAGCACTCAGCTCAGCCTCCTTCAGCCGCATAGTCCAATATGAGATACTAAGAAGATAAATGACAGATAAAGTTATTGTATCAAATGAATCAATAGGGCATTAATGTTTGACTTCATTTCAGCTTGTTTCTTAGCTGTAAAATAAAGTCTAGGTAATATTTAAAGACTTTAACAAATACTATTTCTTGTCAAGTCTGAGAATATTCAGTTTCAAAATCATTTATTGTAAAGTGAAATTAATTATTCTTTAGAGAGTTATAATTTATGTACCAAGTTTATCCTTCTCAAACATTTTCACCAACAAAGCATAAATATGTGAAATTCACAAACATTGATAAATGTTAGCTTTCTTCTATTATTCATAAAGTCAAAGATTTATTACAAAAGAATGTGTTTACTCCAAGTTAGCATATTCAGCATATTTTTACTATGCTTGCAATTATTCTTATGTAGTAGATGCTATCAGTGGATCTAAAGTATAGTCATACAAGAAAATTAAAGTGCATCATGAAACAGCAGATAGCTAATGGTATTAGAACTTTTAGAAGCAATGTTAGCGTGTAAATGTATTTACATAACTAAGTAACCTGACTGCATTACCAAATTTTATTCATTTAAACAATAAATTTGATTTAAAACTACAAAAACAGTCCCAGGAATCTAGAGCCCACTGGTTTCCTAATCGTCTTCTCATTCCACTGATCTACAAAATTATGCTCCCTGATATTGAATTTTATTTAGCTTCATGACTATATTATTCACTGTCCTTCTGTAATGTATAGCTTAATGTTTAGGGTCTTTCCCTGATATGAGCTAACTATGGCAAAATTATGCTTCCTGAAGTTGAGCTGAGCTTAGAACCCTTGTTCTAATTTCTCAGCAAATGCTCAAAAATGGAAAGGTATTAACATTGTAATGGATGGGAAACCCATAATGGATTTAAATGGGATTTGAATGTCTTCTTGACTACTTCTGAACTGCTCAAACTTCTAAGCTCCAGTTCAAACAGAAGCGCAAACTTCTATTTCAAATACCAGTTTCTCTGGATGTGCAAGAGCCTGTTCATAGGTACAGCGGTGACTTTGCTGTCCAAAATGAAGCTCAGCATCTCAAGGCTTGGCATCTCTGGGCAACACATAGTCTGAATGGCTGTCTTGAGCTTAAACATTTGCTTTCCAACTGGTGCCACCTTATAAGCTACAGCCAGAGGCCTAAATAAGTCCCTGAGGATTTTTTTTTTTTTTTACTCAATGAATATATTGGACAGTCATAGAAGTTAAAAAATCTTCAACATTAAAAAAATTGCTTTCAAAATAGCAAAAGGTAATAGATGGGAACTTCAAGAGCAAAGAATCTGCATACAAATTTCTGCTATGGTTCGCATAAAAGGGAGATTTAAAAATAGGTCTGTGCAGTCTCAGATGGCAGCCATAATCCTGAGTTAACGCCATAGGGACAGCAACAGAAAACAATGCATTTGGACAATATTTAATCTTCTTTGTCCCTGAATTCCCATCCTTCTCCTCACCGCTTCTGATTGATTCAGTGTTTGCATATTTCTTTCTGTAGCTCCTTTATTTGTCTAATTTCCCAATATGTTCATCTAACTACAACCTAGTGCTGTGTATTCTGCTATCAGAAAGACACCTGAAAGTGAAAGTTTGCACCTTTCAAATCATAACTCTTAAATCATTTTATGACCTAGCTCTTAATCTCTCTACGTTTAAATTCCCCATCTGTAAAAAAAATAACTGTATTTGCCTACTTCATAAGAGGGGTGTAACAATAAGTATGTAAAAGGTGCAAAGGTACTGTGGTTAAGTACCAGAAACAGACAGCTATGGAAGATGAAGACATTCCAAAGGCAAAGGTCATATACTGGTCAGGAAAACAGATCATGGACAGTCAGATTTAAGAAACAATGCAGAGTTAGGAAACTGCACTGAAGTGTACCACAAGGCTGGAACTTAAGAGACTAATGCTAACGTTTCCGTGTGAGATCTTATCTATAAAATAGTCTCAGTGCTTGCTTACATTTTTTATAATACTGTAACACCTGCTTAAACTAATATAGTAAGAAAATATTAAACATCTTTTGAAAAATAGTGCAGGACCAGAAAGAAGTAAAAGAGAAGACAAAGCACCTATCCCTTTCATCTATACACAACATTTCTTTTTTATAGTAACAGGTCAAATAGTTGTAGAAGAAAATGATATTTTTAGGACAAGGTAGGAAGTTGTGGATATAAAGCTTTTAGTATGATTACCAATTCAAATTTTTTGAAAAACAAATCTTTGGAATCTTTTGAAATTAATAGTTTCTAGATTTCTTCTCCATGTAAGTGAACTCCTAGAAAAAATCAAATTCACATTCAAATGAAAACACATCTCTTTCCTGAATCCCACCTATCAGTATGTCCCATCTTTTAGCATTCTACTGTCAGAAAATTTGCTATCCGGTTTCCCATTACTCTGGCTCATGTTACAGAAGGAGTCCGTGTGGGAGGAAAAATATGTATTTCAGTCTCCCCTGCTAAAATCTTTCCCAGTTATATAAAAGATTTCAATATTAATTGAAAAAAATTACGTATCACAAAACAGTTGTCCCTAGTCTTAAGAATTTATTTCATAAAGGCAGGATGAGAAAAGACATTAGGTTCTACACTGTTTTGCTCAATAATAACTCCAGCAGAGCTCTGTTCCAAATGAAGTGACAATGCTGCTTACTAGAGATAGCTTTTTTATTGCCATATTTTGAAATATCCCATGTCACATCTGAGACATCTTCTCAAAAAAAATGATCAGCAGCTATTGCCTTATGACCAAACTGTTATATCTGTCACTAAGCAAGACAGCCAGCTTTAAATTCCCTTTTCTTATTAAATTGAGCTATTATGTATATGGACCATAAAAATCTCAATTTTTGTGTGAAAATGAATTAATAAGAATTTTGGAAATCACTGTTACTAATAGCACTTCCAGATAATAACCAAAATGGATTAACCAATGAAGTGGAAAAACATCATGTAGATAAAGTAACACCATACACAGGAGAGCTGACATTGTACTTAGATCTATGAGCCTTAAACAAGGCAATTAAGCAAAAAATTTAACAGATGCCTAAGTTTGTGATGTAACAAATGGATTAACTGATGTCAGCATTTTAAGCACTCTGAATCACTCTTAAGGGTACTGCCCGGAGAAATGTCACTGTTAAAGTACATTTATTACCTCACTGGGGAGATATAGATTCACTCAGTTACCCTTTGATTTTTGTGCTCAATAGCTTTTACAGTAGCACAGACATTATATAAATTATATATTTTAAATGGTTTCACCTTGATGGGATTAAATAACTCTTGTCAAGATGTGCATTTTAGCTGTTTGAGCTACCAGCGAGTTTCAAAACAGGAAATTGTTTTAATACTCAAGAAGAATAAGAAATTGAATATAAGAAAAACATCAGAAGCTTAAATTTAGTTTGAATTTTTCTGGTGTTTATATTTGTCTGACTATTGTATTCATAGTGACTGGAAGGAAACCTGGTAATCAGTTATTTTAACATGATTTTTTTTTTGGTGCCATAAAATGTTTACACAATTAACAGAATCACAGAATCTCCTAGATTGGAAAAGACCTCTAAGATCATCTAGTCCAATCATTAACCTAACACTGACAAACCCACCACTAAACCATGTCCCTGAGCACTGTACCTACATGACCCCTAGATACCTCCAGGGATGGGGACTCCACCACTGCCCTGGGTTCCAATGCCTGATGACCCTTTCAGTAACGAAATTCATCCTAATATTACTGCCAGTTCTTCCACTGACATAACACCATATTTGTTTATTTGAATAGTCAAATAACTTATTTAAGTAATTTGGGGGGGAACAAAAAAATAGACTTATTTCCTGATACATGCAGAACACTCTACACTTTTAAAGTGCTGATTTAATTAGGACATTTTCTAAAAATGGCTCCACTTAAGAATGTTTAAGAAAGGCACCGAAAGATGAAGTTGCCAAAATTTGACAATTACAGTTAATAAAAGGTAAACTATTAAGGCAAGACACCTTGCTTTTCAGGCCAGAAAATCACTTGAGTGAAGACTGGTACTAGTAAAGATGTAAGCCTGATTACTTTGAAATGAATGAGTAAAACTGAAGGAAATTACTGGATCAAACTCTTAATTGGAAGAACTTTAATATTTCAAAAATACAATTTTGTCACAGAGCAAGACAGAATAATCAGTAGACAAGTAACTGGAATACTTGCCATTCAAAAGATGCAGGTTCAAGATGACATAAGTCATGGATCAAGGTAAAGACACAGAGATCGCTTAACAATTACTGTCATGGGCAAAAGGACTTGACATGGGGAAAATGAATTTAATTTATTGCCAATTAAAATAAATTTGAATAATGAGAAACAAAGATCAAAATTAAAACAACATCTTATTCCCACCTTTACCCCTTTCCCTGGCTCAAATTCACTCTCTTGTTCCTAACTCCTCTATCCCCTTATCCCAAGCGATGCAGCAGAGGTGGGGAATGGGGTCCATAACAACTCCTTTCTGTCGCTCCTTCCTTTTCACACTTTTCCCCTGCTCCAACATGGGTCCTTCCCTTGGGCTGCGGTCATTCAGGATAAACTTCATCCAGCATGAGCTCACCCTTGGGCTGAAGTACAGATATCTGCTCCACCACAGTCCTCTTCACGGGCTGTAGGGAAATCTCTGGTCTGGCACCTGGAACACCTCCTCCCCCTCTTTCTCTCACCTTGGTGCTTGCTCTGTTGATTCTCATGTTTGATGGGGTTTTTTTCCCTCACTCTTCTCTGCTCATTGGGCATTTTTTTCCTTTCCTAAATATGTTCTCACAGAGGTGCCACCAGCTTGGCTGCTAGGCTCATCTATGCCATGTATTGAATCTGCTAGAGCCACCTGGAACTAATTGTATCCAGCATGGGGGCAGCCCCTGGTCTATTCTCACAGAGGCCACCCCCACAGCCCACCTTGCCACCTACACCCAATACAACAATGGTTTCAATAATAGCATATTTAATCAACTTCAGAATTATAGATTATAGATTATTGGCATCCATAATCAAATGTTCATCTGCTTCCTATGGACAAGCATTGTTAGGCATTCCTAGTACTGATTATTTTTATGCTTATTTGATGACTTAGCTAACATAATATTGAGATTAATTTATTGGTTCCAAGATTTAATCTCAATTTGTTGTTGTTTCATGCATGTAGGAATATTAACCAGAAGTAAGGATACTATATTGTCTGTATTTTGGCATTGTTGTAGATCTACTGAAATACACTGTTCAAACTCAAGAATAAATAGATTACAGTTCCCAGGAAGACCCATGAAAATGTACAGCAAATAAAGATATAAAGATATAAAAGCTATGAATAAAGTGTAATTATTTAACTCTTTAGTTAAGTAGCCTTTGGAACAACCGATCCAGGAAAAAAATCTCCCTTCTTGTAAATCTGTAAATCTGTAAATTGAAATTCATATATGCATCACAGTAAGTGATAGCAGGGATACCTAATAATTATTTTGCTGCAAATCTGTACATTAAATAGACATCTCTTCTTCTTCCACTCTGAAATGAATGAACTAATTTCTAGTTCAGGCGTTGTGAAACACAGTAGGCTAAATAAAGAGATAACAATTCAAGTGGATGAACTTCACTTTGAGAAAGGAAACCTGGGCTTTCTGCTTTCAGGCTTTTTACGTACATGGAAACAAACTATCCCTTGCTCAAAAGGTGTATGCTTCACTGCCAGAGCAGCACCAGTGCTACAAACAGTTGTAATTCCTGAAGAAATGTGAATTATGTTCAAAAGTATACACCAGGAGAACATACACCAGATGTGATAGCATAAGCTCTTAGCAGGGCAAGCCAATGGAGAAACCATTTCAAGTGCAACATAATTTAGTCATGTCCAAATTAATATTTTTTTTTTTAAATCAAGAAATTGGAATAAAAAAGTGTTTGCACACCTTATGGATTTACCCACAGTGATGAAGACCTCCTGCGGTGAAGCAAAACAATACTGTTTACTATACATGATACAAACTGAAAGAGTTCAAGAGGTATTTAGGGTTCACAGACATGAGTCACAGCTCTTTTAGCAGGCATATCTGGAAAATCAGAACTTCAAATTGTTATACTTAAAGGATAAAGCCAAAAAATGAAATTATATCAGTCAGCATGGTCATACAGAAGGAAAAGTATTAATGTAAGACAAAACAGAACAGACGTAGTCAAGAAAGTGGCTCAAAAGACTATGCCTAAAGTTTATAGGGAAGTGGCTATAGCTAGTGGAAAAAAAATGAAATTATTGTCTACTAATAAAATAAATTACCACTTCACAGAAGAATTACTATTTAACAAACTGAGCACCATGAGTGAGACAAAGGTATTCAGGTATTCGCAAAAGATTCTCAACAATATTCACAAGGGAAAAGAGGCTGGATAACAAAATAAATTTAATAATGGGAAAAACTGTAATGAAAGAATAAAGAATAAGAACATATTTGCATTGAATACTGTTGCAGAACATGGCAAAAGAGTTAGCATTGATTTTAGTGCTGAGTTTATGCTGAAGACATGGGATTAGATTCAAATGGTCACGGATACCTCTACAGGACTTTTATAAAAATATTTCCTTGTGCCAAAATATAATAAACTGTACTTTTTTACTAACAACACAGCATACATTCTTGGTACAGTGATAGATGTATCAATTTTCATATGTATCAGATGTATTGTCAAAGAATTACCTGACATACAAGAGATTATTCTTAATGATGATTTTGGTGGTAAGGCGACAGGAATTTACATTAGATCAACTGAGAACAACCTTATCCAACTTAAGATATATTACATACAATTTTATAGTTCTCTAACACAAATTACTGATTTCCCAGGTCTGCCTTTAAAAATATTTGGTATCATTTAATAGATCTAGTCAATGAAATGAAATTATATGGGTTGAATTTTGATAATGTAAGACAATTAAGAATTGTTTAGATCAAAGGTGCAAGGCCTACTTTCAGAGTATTTCTTTCTGCGTGAATAATAATCAGAAAACATAGTGAAACATAGTGAAAATATAATGACAGCTTAGAAGAATGGCAAAAGTTCAACAAAGAAATTAAAATGAGTATGAAAAAGGTTCTTCATTTACACAGGTAAAAAACACAGCATAGATGGGATAAATTTAAAGTAATTTAAATTACTTTAAAAGATCCCCAAGATTTAAATGAAAATTTAGCCTTATTACATTTTACATCTATATAAACAGTCAGGACAAGGTGTCTTCCTCCTTACTGTGTTTTGCCAATAATAATATTGTTAGTGATTATGTCCTTATAATGTGTGGGTAAATTTGGTGTATAGGACTTTTTTTTCTTCTTATCTCAAATCTGGAGGCAAGCACAATAACATACTGGATCTATTAAGGTGCTGTAGTATGAAATCAGGAAAGGAAACAGCATTGGCAAAAGATGAAGCAGTGAAACTTTTTACAAAGAAGCAGAAGTCAGTGACAACACTTTTTTGAGGGATCAAAAGTTAACAAATACCTTGATATTATAAGATTTGTGTTTCATTGCTCCTCAGGGAAAGTGGAATGTATAAAAATTATGTTTTCTAGGGGAATTCCAGAGTCATAAAATTAAGGGTGATAGCAGAATTGGCTAAAAATAAATTAAGGTAAATGAAAGAAAAGAAGATTTGAGCATGGCCCAGAAAATATGGAACAGATGGAAATGAAATAATAAGATTTAGACTGTTTGCTTACTTTTATTTTAACTCTTCGCTGGTCTTAAAGCACTTGGAAAAATCCTATAGGAACATTACATTGGAAAATATCCAGAGGAAAACAAAAAGCAACAGATCTTTAAGCTCAACCTCAATTAAAGAGTATGATTCCTGAATAAATATGAAGGACTTAGATAAGAGCAGCTGGAGACTAGTAAAAATTTATGAAAGAAGACATGAATAATAAATGAGTGATTAACGTAAGGAAATAAGAATGAGATATTCAGGATTATATCAGTACAAAGCATAAGTATTTGATAAAAGGTTTTAATAGAGTCTCTGCCAATAAATAAGAAGAGAAAAAAGTCTTTGTGTCTCTCTCATGTCCTCTTTCCAGCAGTGGCTGTAAATGAGTACATAGACAAGAGTAAAAAAACTGCAAACATACTTCAGTTTAATGTCCTATTTTCAGCTTAGTGGCTTGCTGTTTAGAATCATAGAATCGTCTGGGTTGGAAGGGACCTTGAAGATCGTCAAGTCCAATTATCAACCTAACACTGCCAAAACCACCACTAAAGCATGTCCCTAAGTGTCACATCTACCCATGTTTTAAATAGCTCCAGGGATGGCAACCCCACCACTGCCCTGGGCAGCCTGTTCCAATGCTTAACAACCTTTTCAGTAAAGAAATTTTTCTTTCTTCATTTTTCCCTTGGCATAACTTGAGGCCATTTCCTCTTGTCCTATTGCTTGTTACTCGCGAGAAGAGGTCGACCCCCACCTCTCTACAACCTCCTTTCAGATAGTTGTAGAGAGTGATAAGGTCTGCCCTCAGCCTCCTTTTCTCCAGACTAAACTACCCCAGTTCCCTCAGCTGCTCCTCATAAGACTTGTGCTCTAGACCCCTCACGAGCTTTGTTGCCCTTCTCTGGACACGTTCCAGAATCTCAGTGTCCTTCTTGTAGTGAGGGGCCCAAAACTGAACACAGTACTCAAGGTGGGGCCTCACCAGTGCCGAGTACAAGCGGACAATCTCTTCCCTAGTCCTGCTGGCCACACTATTCCTGATACAGGCCAGGACACCCTTGGCCTCTTGGCTACCTGGGCACACTTCTGGCTCATATTCAGCTGTCTGTCAACCAATACCCCCAGGTCCTTCTCCAGCAGGCAGCTTTCCAGCCACTCTTCCCAAGCCTGTAGTGCTGCATAGGGTTGTTATGACCTAAGTGCAGGACCCGGCACTTGTCCTTGTTGAATTTCATACCATTGGCCTCAGCTTATTGATCCAACCTGCCTAGATCACTCTGTAGAGCCTTCCTATCCTCAAGCAGATCGACACTCCCGCCTAACTTGATGTCATCTGCAAACTCACTGATGGTGCACTCGATCGCCTTGTCCAGGTCATTGGTAAAGATATTAAAGAGAACAGACCCCAATACCGAGCCCTGCCAACTTGCGAGCAGCTGCCAACTGGATTTAGCTCCATTCACCACCACTCTCTGGGCCTGGCCTTCCAGCCAGTTTTTTACCCAGCAAAGAGTACACCCATCCAAGCCGTGAGCAGCCAGTTTCTCCAAGAGAATGCTGTGGGAAACAGTGTCAAAGACTTTACTGAAGTCCAAGTAAACAACATCTGCAGCTTTTCCTTCATCCACTTATTTAGTGGATGTTAGTTAGTTTAGTTAGTTTCCCTCATCCACGTGTTTAGACAAGGTTTCTATATATTTAGTAACCTAAACTCATTTCTTTTCTACAGATATGACTCATTTCCTTCTTAAGGCATGCAACTTTTTATTTCCGCTGTGCCCTTTGACGAAGCATTACATCCTTTGGAAGAACAATCTTATTTCATTTGTTTTGATCTGGCTTTGTTTATTAGTCTCTAGTCTCTGACCTGCAAGAAACGCTGAATCCTCAAGCACTAACCACACATGTCCATGATACTCATACCACTCTGTCATATCCTTCCTCTCTTTTCCAGACTTATAAATTTAGTTCTTCTTTGCACTGGAACTGGTCCATATTTTTGGTCATCCTTGTCTTCCTCCAGTTTTCAGTTCTACATTATCCTTTTAAATATTGAGGAGACTGTAACTGCTGACAGTATTCAAGATGTAGATGAATAGTCTTATAATAAAGTTTTTTCATTCTCTCTTCTAATAATTGTGAACATTTATTTTTCACTGCTACTGAGCACTGAGTTGACATTTCATGGAGCAATCTGCAGTAAAACAAGATCTGCTCCTAAATGTTATTGGTGAGTTCAGAGTCTATCATTTTGTATGTCACTTTTTCAGCTGCATTTTTTTCATATTTACCTAAACAGAATTTCATCTGTCATTTAACTTCCCGGTTACCAGGTCTCATAACTCTTCATTTCTTCAGCTGACCCTTCTCCTTATTACTCTAAATAATCTAGTATCTTCAGCAAACTTAAGTGCACCTCTCTGCTTTACATCATTTATGAATATTTGAGCAACACAGATTGCAGCACATATCCCTGATGAGTTCCACTGCTGACATAACTCTGCTCTCCTGAAATAATTTACTCCTGTTCTGTTTCTTATTATAACCAGTTACTTACCCACATAAGGACCTTCCTCTTGTGCCCTGCCAGCTTAAATTCTTTTGCTGATAGTATTTGCCAACAGCCTTTTGGAAACCCAAGTAGACTCACTACATCCACGTTTAAACCAGCCCAGTGTTGCAGAATCAGTCACTTCTGCTGTTTGGGAAGGTTTGAGCAGAACCATACACATTGCTCCTTAAAATGTTTGCCTACTTATCACATGTAATATAGTGTAACACTTTATATGTGATTGCTGAGTTGCAGAAGCAAAATGTGGTGAGTTGCATTACTCCTTTTTTTCACTGAGTGTGTGGGGACCTGTTGTAGGTTACTGGCAATGTGCGTGCAGTGCACTTAACCAGGAGAAGCACCGCCAGAGCAAGCCCCCTCTCTGCTCTTCCTTCCTTCCTCTTCTCATAGGAGCTCTGATATCATCCTATGCCTGTACTGTCTGCTACAGACTGTATCAAAGAAGTTTCGCTTATCAACATGATTATGGTTATGGTCCATCTTGGAACATTTGCGAGGTCGTGTTGACTCTTCCCAAGTATAATATATTCATTCTTGTGTCCACTAATTCTAGCTCTTGCAGGATTCTTATTCCATAAAGAATTAGCAAGGACAATCTAGGATTCAGTCTTGAGAAATGAAACCCAACACTATGTTCAGCACTTTTGTCCCAAAACTAAACCAATAATGGTAAAAGAGTTTTGTGGTTAAAACCATGCAAATTGGTGTTCTGTTTATCTTTGATAATCAGACAGAAGGGATTTCTAAGCAAAGAATATAAATAACATGAAAAGAATTTGTAGTTTACATCTATTAAAAGCTAGTGATCATAGAATCATGGAATCATAGAATCATGGAATCATAGAATGGTTTGGGTTGGAAGGGACCTTAAAGATCATCTAGTTCCAACTAGTGGGGCCTCCCACTAGACCAGGTTGCTCAAAACCCCAGCCAGCCTAGCCCTGAACACTTTCAGGGATGGAGCTTCCATGTCTTCCCTGGGCAGCCTGTTCCAGTGTCTCACCACCCTCACAGTAAAGAATTTCTCCATAATATCTAATGTAAATCTACCCTCCTCCAGTTTAAAACCATCACCCCTTGTCCTGTCACTACACTCCCTGATAAAAAGTCCATCTCCACCTTTCCTGTACGCCCCCTTTAGGTACTGGAAAGCTGCTATGAGGTCTCCCTAGAGCCTTCTCTTCTCCAGGCTGAACAGCCCCAACTGTCTCAGCCTGTCTTCATCGGAGAGGTGCTACAGCCCTCTGATCATCTTTGTGGCCCTCCTCTGGACCTGCTCCAAGTGGTCAATGTCCTTCTTGTGTTGGGGGCTCCAGAACTGGATGCAGTACTCCAGGTGAGGTCTCACGAGAGCAGAGTAGAGGAGCAGAATCACCTCCCTCGACCTGCTGGCCACGCTTCTTTGGATGCAGCCGAGGATACGGTTGGCTGCCTGGGCTGTGAGGGCATACTGCTGGGTCATGTTGAGCTTCTTCTCAACCAACCCTCCCAAGCCCTTCTCCTCAGGGCTGCTCTCAATCTATTCTCCGCCCAGCCTGTATTTGTGCTTGGGATTGCCCCGGCCCAGGTGCAGGACCCTGCACTTGACCCTGTTGAACTTCATGAAGGCCATGCTCCAGTTCATTTATCCAGTTCTAAAGAACTCATTTATTTATAATTTCTGGCTTCTACTTAACGTCTAAAAAATATATATTTCCTTTTGCTCATTTTAACCTATTACCTTATGATTTCATTCTTTCCACCATGTTTTGTGTCCATTCTTCCCCATTCATTGCCCTTTGTCATTTAGGTTTTTATAGATCTCTATAGTATTTTAGTCAAAGGAGAACTAGTAGAAAACCCACTTGAACTTTTTGATCATCTTTGAGCTTGTTTTTCTGCTGGATTTTTTTAAATTTAATTACATGTGTGTGACAAGAATCCTGACTGCAATTCTGAAAATATATGATACACATCCTGTATTTGTGAGAACTGCTTTCTCACTGAGCCTTTGGCTAAATATATCTAAATGTTGATATTGGTTCATTGGCTTTAATAAACCTGCTGCTGATATACATCTCTCCCATCAGAAACTGCAGACTCAGCATAACAAATCCATGTCTCTCATTGTATTTAAAAGTTCCCCATACTTGTTTGTATTTCATATGCATTACTTGAATAAGGGTTTGGGATTTTTTCTGAAAAAAAAAAAAAAAAAAATTGGATCGGTGATGAATAGCTGTCATTCAGGAGACCGCAAGGTAAAAATTAATATGAATTTATGAGTAGCCTGCATATTTCAGCACAGCTGCTATTCTACAGAGAAAAGGGCTTTCTAAATCTTTACAAACATGATTCTCCCTTGCTTGGGTGAAGTTTGCTCTTTGCAGACTTGACATGGATATGAGTAACACATTAACAGGATAGCCTGAGGGGTTTTGGCTAAAAACAGTTGGTTCCTGTTACCTTAGGACTTAGTTCTGGCACTGAGATTAAGCCCTGGCACATTAAGCATTTACACTCTGACACAACATCCTTTTAAACTCTGAAAAAATTATATAGGTTGCCTGTGCTGCACAATGTTCTTCGTAGCCACCGTGACCATTTTTGCTGTGGATATTCATTTTATGAATGTCACACCCTGAGTTAGGCATGCATTTTTTGGAGAGAACAGGTAAGAGACCTCTAGAAATTCCCACATGCACCAACACATTCCACAACAGCTTTGTGAGTCCCATGTCCCAATCCTGTCACAAGACTGAGTGTATTCTGCACCTACTACATCATTCTCCTTTCCCAGCAACCTGACAAAGCTTTCCTGACCAACTATAATGTTTGTGCAAAGGCTGTTCTCAGTATATTGCATATCTCTATCAAAATCATGGGAATTCCACTCTATATTAAATGTTCTCTTTCTCAAAGGCAGCCTAACTAAAGACTGTATCCAGTCCCATAACTCCCAGACACAAAGTTGGAATAAATTCCTAGACTTCAATACAAAAGACCTTTTTTATGTCTGATAATTTGACAAATATGCAAATCACCAAAGTAAAGAAAGAGGAAAAATACATAGGTAACAACCAGGAACATGGGGGTCAACTTCATTGGATTTTGCTTGCTTTTGACTCAGTACTACTGCAAGTAGTAGTAAAATAAGACGAAAAATAAAAAGGGTAATTTATCATGCTTTTGTTTTGGGAAAACATTATGGCAATAATTAACTGTGAATATGGATTGTAATGTTAGCAAAAGCATGCAAACTGCAGCCAATGAAACAGTTGTAATAAAGCCATCTCCCTGGCTGAGCTGTCCCCTGGGGGTTTATGAAGACTGATTCAATGAGAAAACATTACAATCTTTTCTGAGTCAAATTGCATATACTCACAGAGATTCATGGTATAGCTGACCATTCACCAGTCTAGTAAACCTTTAGCTATGCACATGTATACACGCTCTGTGTGTGTGAGAGAAATGAAAACTTTCAGTCTGGACATATCCATTAAATCTGTCATAAGTTGAAATTTTAAAGAAATTAAATTGAACTTCAGGATGAGCTTTGTGAATAAGGCTATTTTTATAATCTAGGTCTTAAATAATTCACAGAATAGTGTCTCTGGGAAAGCTGTTGAAATGTACAATGTACATTTTTTGGTGAATTATTTAAGTTCATTGGAAGGACTTCTAAGGGACCCAGGGCTTTTTCAAGGTAAGGGGGTATTTTGCATATCGGCATTTCAAATGTTTTGAGAATAGTGCTCTAAAGGATTAATTGTATAGTGTGCACTAACCAAAACACTGAGCAAGACATAAACAGGAAAGAGGAAGACAAGAATGTATTTGAAGAGTTTTCATAAAAAGTTTCTGTTGCTAGGGAAACCACTTCCTTCATCCGTTCATCCGTACTTCTTCCAAATGCATCTATCTCAAGGTCCCTCAGACAGTGCAGATCACAATCTCCTATCTTGTGAAATAGAAAAAAAAATCATGTATGTATATGTATGTATCTATGTTACAGTGCAATCAGTGGTTTTCTTTTAATAATCCACAGAAACTGTAGAAGATTCATCTCTGTAACATCATTTGAAGTTCAAAAGGAAACCTATACACAATAGCCATTGTATTTTCATTTTGTTTGCGAATATTTTTACCTTAGTCAAGTGTTTTTCTTTGTTGTGTGCCTAACTTCTACTGTCACTGTTACACCTAAACTTAACATTTTTAAATAATAAATGCATAAGACATCCTACCTTTATTAATCACTTACTGAATCCTTCAGCTTGCTACATATTATTTTCCAATGAAGAAGGAATAAATCTGGCTATGCATATAGCTGTCTGGGTTTGGCCTCAGGGTTTGACACAGAGACCAAATAGATCTACCACAGTTTTGCCTACTGGCACACTGACAGCACCAAGCTTGAGCAAGCACTGCCTGCTGTCTCTCTGCCTCATTTAATCTCCTGGTTCAGCGGAGTAGAGAAGTTCACAGAATTAGGCATCATTTCTGACTGAGAAATGGTAGTTTTTCAGTATCTGACATCTTTTATGAAAGGCTGAAGTCTTTCTATGTGAGTTTTTCTTCCACTCTGTTCTGACCCACCTTTGATCTAAGAAAAAACAGTTTATGCCAACACTGGAAGGGCAGACCAAAGAAACACCAACAGAATGATATAAGATGGAGAGCAGAAACTAACGGCATCATTCTCCCTGTCAGGCTGGAGCACACCACCTCTGCAAAGCAAGTGTAGCTCTGTCTTTCAAAGGAAAGGAGAACTGCAAGCATAAGTGTGCCAAGAAGGAGACAACTAGGCTCACTCCATGCTTAAAATATTGTCTTCTGTCTCCTAAGAAAAGAGAGGAAGAACAGGTTTTAGAGTTGAACTCTGGTTTCAGCTTGAAAATAGAGGTTGGAATTTAAGAAGCATTTACTTTAAGGATTTATCACTGTGGCAAGATGTGATGTAGGACATAAACACAGGTTCTATAATTTGTGACTCTAGGACATGTCAAAATTGAGGAGTTTGCTGTTGTTCCACTTGTGTAGCATCTCTGATGGAGAAATAGCATACATTGTCTTTTTTAACATTATATTTTAACATACATTGTCTTTTTTAACATTATATTTATGCATATTTTTCAAACAAAACCTTAATAAGCTACTCCTGTCCTTATATTCAAGCATGAAGTGCTTTGGCAAACTAGAGTCAGCAAAAAACCTAATTTTTTGAAATGTTTTCTCAAAGGTGAAAACTCAGAGGAAACCAGAATAGGTCCTGAATCAAAAGTAAGGAAAATAAACTTTAGATTTCTACTCTCTATATATTTCTACTTTTTGGTTTTGATTGTGATTAATGACATGTTGATTGCACAGGAATAAAGGAAGACATAGCCACAGTTGAAGGACATCACAGTTTGTATCAGAAAAAAACATTGCTGTTTAGGCCAAATGTTTTGGTTAGAAAAGAAATTTGATGGAAATCTGAAGTTTTGGATAAGAAAACTGAATTGTTTCTTGGTGGAGAGTTGGTACACAATAAGTGTTTGGATAGTGACAGGTACTAAGGTGTTTGTGAGGAAAAGGAGTTGTAAGAAAAAAGAATTTTTTTCCGACATCTATATACCTTCATAGTTGGTATCCCTTGATCAGGCTTATTCCCCGTTATTCACTCCACAGTGTCTATTTCCAGTTTTTAAAGTAAAGACATACAAGACATTTAGGCATAACCAGTGCCCGGGATTATCCAAGAAAGCGTAACTTGTGTTTTGCCTTCTTTGTGAAATTTCTTCTGATGCTTGGTAAGTGTCCTGGTTTGAGGTAAAACAGAACCAATTTTGTTCAGTAACTTTGCTTCTTAGCTGGGCCTCTTCTAACTACTGAAATGAACAGTATATTGTGCAGACAAAGTTCGCTTTCTCAGAGCGATAAGACCGATTGTTTATAGCTGATGCCCAGGCATGGTATGCAGAGAGGCTCTTGCTTATACTTATTGCCATAACAGCCAAGGCCAACCAACTTTGTTATTTGCCCCGTTGGAAGGTCGGAAGTGGAAAAGCATAGTGGGGTCCCACCTGCAGGGAGGAGTGGACAGGACAGGTGACCCAAAACTGACCAACAGGGTATTCCATCCCATCTGCATCATGCTCAGTATAAAAAGCTGACGGATCAAAGGGTCAGCTCTTTTCCTTCAATGGCCAATGTCTGAGGAGAATTCTGTTCATCTGCCTGTGATCCCGATCCTGAATGCAGATCCGGAATCCAGTTCCCGTCCATCACTGAGTCCAGCCTGGGACTGCCCCAGTGCCAGCCGGTGTCCTGGGAGCTTGATACAGTTTTGTATATATTCCATTATTTCCTTTTATTCCTTTTGCTTTATTATTAATATTTCATTAAAGTAGTTTAGTTCCTTCTAAACTCATAAGTCTCTTTTTCCCTCCTCTGCCTCTCTCTTTGAAGACGGGTAGAGGGGAGCATCTGTCGGTCCCATCTGGGGTCCCCCACGTCCCCAGTAGCTGTTTTGGCCTAAACCACGACAGTAAGACTGAGTTTACTAGATGGACTAGTGGCAGGAGCTAAACTGCCAACTGGTACCAGAACTGCCACAACCGTCAATAAGTCTCATGGTTATCTAAACTAATCTGTCTCTCGACGTTCTCTATCCACCCCTAACTACCACAGTAACTAAGTTGTTGGTATGTGATTTTAAACCTGCCTTTGCTGACCACAGACTGGAATGCAGACAGCCAGGCGGTGCGTGGAAGGGACAAGCCTGTCCATCTGCTTGGAGCAGCCCTCCTCTTCCTCCAAACTTTTTTCCAATCTCACCCTACAGAAATCACTTCTTGCACTTGGAGTTGGTGTGCTGGGTGCAGGCCAGGCAAGGGATCTCATTTTCAATCAAGCTCGCTGTGCAGCCATCCCTGAATTTGAAATTTGCATTGTATGTTGTTTCAGCAAACTGATAGATGCTGAGATGATAAACTAGCTATACTTTATCACCACTAACTGTGCAATCAACAACACAGTAACCACAGTTTCTAAACAATGCAAACCATTAGCTCAAGAAGTGGTGAAGATACCTCTTAAAAATGGTGACCAATAACTGTTTTAAGGTGGGCTGTGACCAGGTATATATCAAGACTGTATCACGTTAAATGTTTTAAACATCAGCATTGATAAAATATAGCTGTGTGTTTTCACCCATCTGAAACAGAGTTTGATGCCACACTTTTTAGTAATTAACATGTTTTGGTAGCTGGTAGGATTTGCTGCTGCTTCATCTTTTTTTTTTTTAATTAATTTTATGTGTCAGCTCTAAATTAATAACTTGATCTCTGAGTACTAGAAAAGCCATTGTCCAGAAGCTGGACAAAGAAAGTCTTCCAGGTAATGCATGAGAAGAAGAGGAGGATGACTCTGCTGTACAGCTCTATGATACGTATCTATAAAACTTAATTAATGGAAGAAATTAATTTACAGGTTGGCGATTCCCAGTCACGTCCTTGGATGCAAGAGAGAACCTTCACAACTTTAAAAAGAAAAAGTAGGAGACAGTACTCCCATCCAGAAAGGGTGGTGATGCAATACCCAACATGTCCACATAGCTCTCTTCTTCCCCTTTTAGGAACATCACCAACATTGCAGGGCCCACCTCAAGGAGGTCCAGAACCAAATGCAATGACATGACATGGATTGTTCCTGAGAGAGGTCAACCTAGGATCATCACCAGCACGGCAGCAGCAGGTCTGCACAATGCCAAACTGCTGTGCTGCAGCTGCGTAAGTCTGGCACAGGGGAGGAAAGTCAAACAAGACCAAGATCAGGCTGGGGTGCCCAAAAAAGTTCTTCTGCACTACACTGTACTGCTCAACCAGTACCAGTTCCCATCTAGTCTATGAATCCTTGTATCCATCAGTGGTATCATTCCCCATTTGGAGAACAATGTGATCTCAAAACTCAGAGGAGCTGATTTTAGCAGCCTCCAGAAACCTGTCAGAGATAAGTCAATGTGGCATTTTTTACTGGGACAGCTGTCTTCATGGAGACTAGTGACACTGCTCATGGCAGCAGGTTAATGTCTCTTCCTGGACTGTAAATTCATTTGGGTTTTACTGAAAACACTTTAAGGGTATGAGGCAGCCTATGCATCATACTCTCCATATTACCAACCCTAAACTTTGAATGAATCTGTCTTTCCAAACTATGTGATTGGCTTAAAGTTTATGAGATTTGTAAAAAATAATGAGGTTTGGATTTCCGTTGTTCAATACATATTTTGAACCTTAAAATGTCAGCAAATGTTATGTCTAAAAAGACACTAACTTAAATAGAAACTACAGAATGACACCATATCTTAGGAAAAAGTATTTCTGATATTGCTGCCCTGTAGGCTTTAATAAAAACACAATGTGTAACATGGAGTATATGAAACTTGACATACGTATCTTTCTAATACCAGCTTTATTTAATTAGATACAAACTTTATCTGAATTTTAAAAGCTGTACTTCTTTTGCCCTGAGTATTGTTATAGCAACATCTCATTTTGATTGCCACAAATTGTCTCTGAGTTCAGGGTAAGCTTTTTTTTTTTAATTATTAATATCTTTCTGTCTACTTTTGGTGGACCGACACTTTTTGTAATGATATTTTGTGGTGACTGAAAAGGATGATTGATGGTGTTTTTTTCCCAAGATACTTTTAATTGAATGTTTGACAGTTTTCTATTCCTCTAAACATTTCACATCTTTTTCTGTGTTTAGTCTCTGTCTTCATTTCATCTGTCTTGTCAGTCAAGACTGGGGGGAAGAAATAAGTATTTTATCATCCACTTTTTTAAAAGAGGGAAGGTGTAAAGAGTGCTTTTGTGCTTCTTTCTACATAGATTCCGTTGGGTAAAAAGCACAAAAAAAATTATTCATATATTAAATATTAGCTTTAGGTATGAACCTGATTTTTATCCATATAAATAATAAATTTTAAAGTTATAATTCGTCAGACTTGCTCCTCACACATAATCCTTATGAACAAGTCTCTACAGTGTTAAGCAAAGTTAAGACAAGCATGCCTTGACATTTTAATTCTACTAAAATTCTATTGCGCTAAGGTGTTGGTTTGCCTTTTTCTCCCCCAGCAAATGCGTATGTATATTCATAGTATTACAAATTAACTACTGCAAGCAGCCAAACTGCAAGTACTACTTCAGGACAAAACCACGGATAGTTTACAACTCAACTTCTGAATGAGAAATATCTTTAAATATTCTTTCAGAAGTTTTAAAAGTAACAAAAGAGTTTCTTATTGATGAATAGCAACTTATATTGGCTCTACTTTTCCTTGAGTTCTAAAGTTAAAGTGGAAGATGAAAAGCCCTAGATTTTCTTTTGAAAATATGTTTGAAATATTATTTGCAGAGCCTGAAATTTTATAAGGAAGATCCATTTCCACCATCTGTTGACTTTAAAATAAATGCAGTAAAATTGTCAAAATAATTCCCACATTTGAAAATGCTTTGTTTGCTTTCAATAAAATGTGTAAAATTTCCTTGTTGAGTTTGAATTTTTATATTAATTTTTTAATTGCAAATAATTTTTAAAAAATGGAAGATAAAAAAAATTTCAAGAATTATCAAGGCAAAACACATCCAGTCAAAGATATTCATGGATTAAAGAGTTCACAGGTTCATCAAGCAGAAGAAAAAATCACTTCATACCTAGCTGAAGGAATGGAGTTTACCTTTTTTACAAACAATAGGCTGCAGGGTTTTTTCTATTTCTTTGGTTTGTGGTCCAGAAGAACAGTGGTGTGCCCTCAGTGTCTATACAACTCTTTGTCTGCTTACAATGACCCCATTCCAAAGGGGAAATGTAAAAACCTTCTCCCTGTATCTCACAGTGAGGGTGAAAGCTTTTTTCAGATGCTACACAAATCTCCCCAGCTCCTTTCAAAATAGTTTCCAAGACCTCTGAAAAATTTCACCCTTAAAGTAGTAAGAAGGCTTTGTCTTCCCACTGTGTTTGAAGTCCATCAGAAAACAGGCCTCTCTTTTAGGGGAATATTTACAGTGCGTTTTGTGGCACAGGCTTTCCTTAAGCCAGCTCTAAGTATCTCACCTTGAAACTGGAAGTAGAAGTGGCACATGAAGAGGAACCCAAAGAGCACTCCCAGCTAATCAGCCCAGCACAGCGTCCTCCTGGCACCCCACTCCGGAACTTCTCTCGCTGCCTTGTGGTTAATTCTCACTTGCATCTGGATTGAAGAGCTCTGCCCCGTGTTGTGTTGCACCCCATAAACACACCTCAAGTCTTGATTTGGGGTCTGCCAAGTGGCTTCTGTTGCGCTCCTCCTTAGCATTTAGCAAGTGTTCTCTGTTCTTACTGATTGGAGGCAAATTACTGTGAAGATTATGGTTGGAAAACTGAATACTAACAAACTTCAGTAGTGAATTCCTATTAGCTTTGAAGTTATAAAATTATGCTTAATTTCTCCCTTTTATGTCACACTATGAGCTATTAACATCCAAAGAGGGCTAGCATCCTTGCTTAAAAAAAAATCTGGGATGGTTTTATTGCAGGTTTTCAACTCAAGACAGGTATTGTCTCATGTGGTGGACTACCGTTAAAAGCAGAGGCTGCTATAAAACTATTTGGAATTTCATAACCTTATAATGACAGTTTGGGACTTGGAGTATTTTTGCATTTAGTGGATGGGTACATAAGAAAAAAACATGAATACAGATATTTTAACAAGGGAAGGGAAGGGAAGGGAAGGGAAGGGAAGGGAAGGGAAGGGAAAAAAAAGGAAAAGGAAAAGGAAAAGGAAAAGGAAAAGGAAAAGGAAAAGGAAAAAGGTGACAGTCTTCTATTATTATTGTTATTCTCTTTTTACTGTAGCAGTGAGCCGAACTGTAAAAAAAGGAAATCGCTGATATAAGGACCACAGGGAAAATTCTTCTCTCAGTTAACTGATGAAAGCCCCATTGATTTCAAAGGGAACTTCAGATATGTAGCTGAGGACAAAACTGACCTCAGGACTTTAAGTCAGGGTCTCATTTCACACACGCATCTAAATCAGGTCATGAAATTTCTGAGCTTCTGCCGTGTTGTCAGTCAGGTATTTTTCAACAAAGAAGCTATTTTTTTTTCTGGGAAACACAGTGTATTCCAGAAAAAAAAAACAAAAACAAGTCTCTAATCTCCAGGCAATTTCTGATGATGATGCATGAACCATAAGAAGGCTCCTTTCACCAGTATTTAATTTCTGTTGTTCTTTGCCTGTCTTAAAAAATCATTTGCCTTTCTCAGATATCTTACTTGTTTCTGAGCTATTTACTTAGAAATTATTCTCCAGGATTTAGTCTTCCATCCGTGCACCTGTATTCTGCTTAGCCACAATGGGATTTAGTGCAGGCAGTCTCCAAAATACTGATGCTTATTATTCCATGCAGACAAACACTTCTTTGAGTAGCATTTGCCCTGCTCAAAACAAACAAAAAAATCCATATTTTGCTACTGTAGCTAGTTTTATAATTATTCCTCCTAAATATACAATTGTATTCCTCGTAAATATACAATAGCATTGTACAGCAAACCGATTCTAAGCTAGGACCAGCGCCCCGCAGTTTATCTTCCCCAGCTGTCTTTCCACAAAAGCAGGATCCCACAGATTAATGTTTGAAGATATATAGATACCTAACTTGACCAGGTATTCTGCAATGGAACAATCACAACTGTGCTACATGATATGGGAACACCTGCTGAACTGGCTGATACTAACTGGAGAGAGCAGGAGGTAGTAAAGCTCGACCTCTAAGTCTTCCTTTTGTCATTGTCTGTGGAGCACTCTGCAGATGGTCTGCGGAGTAAGCAGCAAAAGTTACAGATCTGTCAACTGACCGTCATCAGAGAGGAAGTTTAAAAGTGGAAGTGGTCCTTTGTTCAAAACAACCGGGAAATGTAGTAAAGTCTCAACTCAAGGATAGATTTGATAAACTTTGCAAAATCTATGTGTTAAAAAATGTAAAGTATTTTGGAGTAGGAAAGTAGAAGAATTATGTTTAGATATTTATAAATTCTTTTCTGTCTGATTCATAATTTGCAGGACTTAATGGGTAAATGAGGACAAAGTTGTCTTCTTTTTGAAATAGAATTAATCAGATTCCTAAGTTTTAAATCCAAAAAATGCATTATGATCATCTACCCTGGCCTTCTGAAAAATTATAGGCCATGCAGCTTCTGTCAGTAATGCTTGCACTACAATTTTGTTTGACCTATTTTATGTAGCTGGATTTTTCTCATATACCAGCAGATGTCTGCATTATAGACACCTACATCTGATCTAAACAATTCATCTACCTTTAATGTCAGTGGAAATGCATAGGTACTTTTTAGGGTGTGGCTGACCTGACCTATTTTGAGTATCAACATTAGGACAGAATAAATTGCATCTTTAAAATGCCAGATGTAGGCATGTGCAACTTAGGCATATATCTTCCCTTGGAACTATGTTATCAAAAATTAATAGGTAAATTGTTCAAAAAGTAATCATCCATACTAAAATTGGGCACTTGAATTGTTCAGCATAGACTTCAGATCACTGGGAACTGTTATACTTCCTTCGCCTAGTTTAGACATATATCAGCTACCTGCTGTTCCTTCTAGTTCAGAAGCTTTTCTCCAGGCTGTCCATTTTCAGAAGGGTACAAGGGTTTGGGGGAGTTCTTGTTTATTTGTTTTTATGGCTTTTTTTTTTCTCTACATAATCCTTTTTAAATCTACTCTTGTGTTTCATTTCAGAAAATCAGTAGAAATTGAAAAGATCTAAACACAGGGCAGTTCGTCTTCTGGTTCCCGCTATTGCAAATAGACTAACTGTAGTAAAATAATGGAATCATATTAGGTTTAAAATGAAGTCAGAGATCTGACACTGGTAAGTAAACAGATTTAAAGTTTGTGCTTATTACTCTACCTTGAACATTTGCTTTGGAGGAAATGCTCCAGCTCACACACTTCACACATTGCTCTTAAGAGCCAACCCTGAAAAAATTACCACATGAACACAAAAATTCTTCTCCTTACTCCTCTTAACACATTGTGAGTGATTAGTGACAGAAATCTCCAGTAGCCAAAGTTCTGTCAGAGCTTCCATCCACAGGGATTTATACCGCTGTTAAAAATTAGAGGTAACTCTCTCAGTTACCACTGCTATAAAATCTCTATTAATTCATACATGCCAATTTACATCTAAGCCAGAAGAGAGGTACTTTTATTTCATTTGCTTTCATGTAAATAGGTTTAGATACTTTTGATTTAAAGATATTTAAAGTCATACTACCAGGCATGTCAACCACTTTGACGGAAGTGGGCAGCTTTAATCTCTGCCTCACTGGGGCTCACAGATAATTTCCCATAGGAGAATACAATGAATCACTTGATCTCAGCTAGCTTAGATGAAATTCTGAGGTGGAGAATACTGTATCTCACATCACTGAAATCCCTCCAGGTAGATTTACTAGGCACCCCTAGCATTTTCCTGATGTTTTTTTTTACTAGTATAAAATTAATCTTGCCAGAAAGTAACCTACTGTTTCAAAAAGCAGCAATATGTTAATTTCTAATCATATCTTTATTCCTTGCTTTTCAGAAATATGTGCAGCAGAGATATGAAAGAATGTATACAAAAAGTACAGGGCCACAAATTATAGAAACACATAAGCACATAAAAGCTGTCAAAGACAGGAAAAGCAGTGCAAGGATTTAAAGACACATCCCAGGATGGTAATGGATTTTACGGAAAAAAAGAAATTGTAGTAAAAGGTGCATTTATGGTATGTAGCATATTTTTAAATTATTTTCTCAGGGATTCCTTTCCAGCCCCTATTAACATTTGTTTAACCTCTGTTATAATTGGTCAGTAATACACATGAATTTCTCCCGATGAACTTAGGGGTTTGAGTTTTATTTTGTGTCAGATTTTTTTTTTAACTTATACGTCACCTTTGGTACCTTTATTTTATCATTGCAATTCACACAATAGCTCCACTAATTTGTTCTGTTACTGAGAATCTTGAAAAAAAGTGCAAATACTGTGTTATAAAAAGCCTTTTGTTAATTTTGTTATTATTATTTTCATAGGCCACACTTTAGAGAAAAAAGCAGCCTGAAACAAAAGTATATGTATGATTAATTTTAAAGGTCTGACACAGTCCAATCGGGGAAGGAAATCTGTAATGTAGTATTAAGGTACTTAAGCCTGCTGACCAACAAATACTGTGAAAGAGACGTAGAAAAGCATGAGCTACAGGAGAATAGTTTTTTTCTCTGCACCTGTGTAGGGAGATCTTTTACTTACCAAGGATGTTGCCATTGACTTTATCAGTAGAAGTTATGCAAGTAACTGGTCAGGGAGTAATACAGTCTTCTGAGGGAGAAGACGACAAAAAAGAAGACAATGCTATCTTAGCCCTTATTTTAGTCCTTGGTTAAAGAGAAGGAAACAATTAGGAATAAGAACAATCTATACTGAATGGGAAAAATTATGTGGGAAGATATCAGTATAAATCAGATCCTACTAAGTGCAGAAAACTAGTAAGAACAATGAAGTAATCAAGGGGAAAACACTGGTTGGCAGAAAAGAGGCAATATGAAAGAAAACTGCAGCTATTTAGTTAAATAAGCTAAGGACTGAACAAACCTTGGGAATAGCATAGGCCCATTATTGAATGAAAACAAGGATACTATTAACAATACATAGAAAAGGCAACCCTATTCAAATATACAACTTCTTTTCCTTTCTTCTTTTATGGAAGATAATTTATATACACACACACATATATATCACAGGAGGAATACGAGGCTCTTTTCTGTTCATTAACAAGTAACAATTGTCTCCTACAGATAAATATTTAAAAACCAGCAGAACCGCTCGATCTGATTTAAACAGTCTGTATTCCAAAGCGTTAATGGAGATCTCTGGCTTGAGCCTGCACTGTTGGACACCAAGTTTAACATGAGCTAGCAGTGTGCTCTTGCAGCAAAGAAGGCAAATGGTATCCTGGGCTCCATTTGGCACAGCATTGCCAGCAGGTTGAGGAAGGTGATGCTTCCTCTCTACTGAGCACAGTGAGACCACGCCTGGAATGCTGTGTCCAGGTCTGAGCTCCTTAGTACAAGAGAGACATGGAAATGTTGGACACAGTCCAGCGAAGGGCCACAAAGATGATGAAGGGACTGGACAGGAGCACCTCTCCTATGAGGAAAGCCTGAGAGAGCTGGGACTGTTTAGCCTAGGGAAGACAAGGCTCAGGGGGGATCTTGTCAGTGTACGTAAATACATGAAGGGAGAAAACAGAGCCGGGCTCTTTTTAGTGGTGCCCAGTGAAAGGTCCAGAGGCAATGGGCACAAATTGAAACACAGCAGATGCCATCTGAACATCAGGAAACACTTTTTTACTGTGACCGAGCACTGGCACAGGTTGTCCAGGGAGGTTGTGGGTCTCCATCCTTCAAGATATTGAAATGCTTTCTCGACGTGGTTCTGGGCAAGCGGCTCTAGGTGGCCCTGCTTAAGCAAGGGGTATGGACTAGATGACCTCCAGAGGTTCGTTCCAACTACAGCTTTTCTGTAATTCTATGATTGCTGATTCAGGCAGAGATATAGGCAAAGACTGCAAAAGTGCTGATATTGTGCTAGTAAGACAAGGGGAATGAACAGTAATTACAGATAACTTAGTCTAGCATCAATCCCTAGCAAAATCAGACAAATGATGACATAGAATTCAGCTGATAAAAAAGTGAAGTACTAGAATGTAATTAATTACAGACCAGTACATCTTTATAGAAACTTGATTTTGTGAAATGAACCCAATTTCATTATTTTATTCAGTCACAGGCTTGGCTGATGCAGACAACTGTTTTATTATATAGTGTATATAGCATTTTATGCAATTTGGTACAACATTCTGGGGGGAAAAGAACAGTGTATATTAACTCACTGTGGTTTGTATTAAATAATAGATTAAAAAGGGGTTAGATTGTAATGTCAAAATAATGTGACATTACAGAAAAATCAGTTCTGCTGTCCACAATGACAGGTTAAAACCTCATGGCAAGATGCTTATAAGTGAGGACAGACACTCTAGATTGCTTTTTAACACTCTAGATTGCTTTTTAACATAGAGGTTAATAACAGAGGGTTTAAGACAAAATATAGTCTAAACACATAGGAAGAAAGAACAGACATTATACACACATGATGTGTTCATCCCCTGAAGATAAGAAAGTTTGTCTGATAAAATTACTACATAGCATATTACTTAACACCTCACTACATTTTCATGAGGAATAATTGGTGCTACACATTACAGTAAGCAGCATTTTAAATGGACCTGACTACCTGGCAAATACCCGATAGTAGCTGACAAATGGAAATACCATGAATGGAGTTATTTCTATGAAGTTCCAGAGGGACCAGAAATAAGCCTTAGGCTATTCATTATTTTAGTCAATTATCTGGAAGTAAATACAAAATTACTACTGACAAAATTCTCTAGATATCACATGTAGAATTTCTGTAGAGTTAAACGTAGTGAGGATAAGATAGAGGGGCACCTTTAAGAAAGGAAAATGCATGGGCATTTAGAAAGAAAGACAGAAAGGATCACTGAATTTTTGGAAAAGTAGCTCTGGAGAGAATCTGTATTTCATAGAATCATAGAATCATAGAATGGTTTAGGTTGGAAAGGACCTTGAAGATCATCGAGTTCCAACCCCCCTGCCATAGGCAGGGACACCTCCCACTACACCAGGTTGCCCAAGGCCACGTCCAGCCTGGCCTTGAACACCTCCAGGGATGGGGACTCAACAACCTCTCTGGGCAACCTGTTCCAGTGCCTCACCACCCTCAAAGTGAAAAACTTCTTCCTAATGTTCAATCTAAACCTGCCCTCTTCCAGTTTGAAGCCATTCCCCCTTGTCCTGTCACTACATGCCCTAGTAAAAAGTCCTTCCCCAGCTCTCCTGTAGGCCCCCTTTAGGTACTGAAAGGCCGCAATAAGATCTCCCCGGAGCCTTCTCTTCTCCAGGCTGAACAGCCCCAACTCCTTCAGCCTCTCCTCATAGGAGAGGTGCTCCAGCCCTCGGATCATCCTCGTGGCCCTCCTCTGGACACGCTCCAACAGGTCCATGTCCTTCTTATGTTGGGGACTCCAGAGCTGGATGCAGTACTCCAGGTGGGGTCTCACGAGAGTGGAGTAGAGGGGCAGAATCACCTCCCTCGCCCTGCTGGCCACACTTCTTTTGATGCAGCCCAGGATGCGGTTGGCCTTCTGGGCTGCGATCGCACATTGCTGGCTCATGTTGAGCTTCTCGTCGATCAGCACACCCAGGTCCTTCTCCTCAGTGCTGCTCTCCAGCCATTCCCCGCCCAACCTGTAATTGTGCTTGGGATTGCCCCGACCTAGATGTAAGACCTTGCATTTGGCCTTATTGAACTGCATGAGGTTGGCTTGGGCCCACCTCTCCAGCCTGTCCAGGTCCCTCTGGATGGCATCCCTCCCTTCCAGCGTGTCTACCTCGCCAAACAGCTTGGTATCATCGGCAAACTTGCTGAGGGTGCTCTCGACCCCACTGTCCATATCTCCTACAAAGATGTTGAACAGTACAGGTCCCAGCACCGACCCCTGAGGAACGCCACTCGTCACTGGTCTCCACTTGGACATCGAGCCGTTGACCGCAACTCTTTGAGTGCGACCGTCCAGCCAGTTCTTTATCCATCGAATGGTCCATTTGTCAAATCCATGTCTCTCCAATTTAGAGACCAGGATATCGTGTGGGACAGTGTCAAATGCCTTGCACAATGTGCAAATGCCAAATGCCAATGTCAAATGCCTTTGTACAATGTTTGTAGGTATAAACTGTCATGTAATTCTTAAATATGCATCTGCTTCCTTCATGAAAAGAAGGCTGAGAGTTGTCTCAATGTATAGCATCTTCCTGGAGAAAACAAATTGAGTTCCTGCTACGCTCAGATCTCGTGGAGAAAGTTCTAGCAGGACGTAATGACTGCAATGGGAAGGTACACAAATTGAAATAAATAGAACACTGTTTTTTAAGAAAGAAATGGTTAGCAGTTGTAACAGAGTACTGATGAAAACAGAGACTCTGTTAATAAAGACCCTTACCTGAAAACAGATATTTTCCAATTGAAATATACTTCAGTGAAATCAGATGATGTTACTGGGCACAACACAGAATTAAGTGGATGCAATTTGGTAGGCTATGTAGGCAATGAGGTAAGATGTTCCATTGAGTTCTTCTGGCCTTAATTGACATACATACAAATAAACTCAGGAAATCTGGTTTGTCTTTTTTTTTTTTTCTTTCTGATAGCTCTTCCTGATTTCCTTATGTTCTACTTGTTGCAGAGCAAGTGAAAGCAGAAGCCCAGGGGAGTCAGCCAGAAGGACTTCTGATGAATTTTGGGAAGTTCTCTTGCAGCCAATTTGGAAATGCCATTCCCAGTGGTCCACAAAGAAAAAGCACCTGTTCTCCAGAGTGCCTTGCCAATGATAAAAACACTCAAAAGTTCTGGTTCCAAGTCTTATAAGATTATGCAGACACCCTACTATTAGTCCTTATTTGGAAGATTATGCAACACTATTGGTAAAAGTTGGCAAACTATGGGTAATGGCATCTTGATGCTCAAGTAGTAGAAACAGTCTTCTAAAGGTTCATTAAGCAATTAAGCGGTGATGCTAGAAAAGTCTAGCTTACCCTGACAAATTTTGAAAGAGGAAAGTTTTTCCTACAGCACATAGTACATGACTAGCATTCATTTGTCTTTGTTATCTTGTTAAATAATGTGAAATTAAGGTCCTTGGGGCCTTTTTTTTCTCCTGTTTAAGTTTTCTTCAGTAATTGATTAGTTAAGCTTTTTAACTGATTTCATCTAATTGAAGAAAATAATTATGTATTAGCTTATGAAAAAAGCAGAACCACATGCATTAACCTCCCAAGTGCCCACATAATCTTTTTGTCCTTGTCTTCATTCTGTTCTTTTACTGTTCTTATGTTATTATGTTCAGTGAGTATAACAAAAGTGTGGAAATGAGATTATGTGGTCACTTAGGACCCTGCTGTTTTCAATAGCTTTTGCATCAGGTTCATATTTTTTGCTAGGGACTAGCCCTTCAAAATTTACGTGTTACCTAAGAAAATGATCTAATAAATGCAAGAAAGACAGCTGAATGTTTAATTTAAGGACAGTGATGTTAGAATATGCTTCATATCTTAAAAAATAAAGGAAAAAAATAATTCTTTTGTCAATCACAGAATCACAGACTGTTTGAGGTTAGAAGGGACCTCTGGAGGTCATCTAGTCCATACCCCAGCTTTTCAATATCTTGAAGGATGGAGACTCCACAACCTCCCTGGACAACCTGTGCCAGTGCTCGGTCACAGTAAAAAAGTGTTTCCTGATGTTCAGATGGCACCTGCTGTGTTTCAATTTGTGCCCATTGCCTCTGGACCTTTCACTGGGCACCACTAAAAAGAGCCCGGCTCTGTTTTCTCCCTTCATGTATTTACGTACACTGACAAGATCCCCCCTGAGCCTTGTCTTCCCTAGGCTAAACAGTCCCAGCTCTCTCAGGCTTTCCTCATAGGAGAGGTGCTCCTGTCCAGTCCCTTCATCATCTTTGTGGCCCTTCGCTGGACTGTGTCCAACATTTCCATGTCTCTCTTGTACTAAGGAGCTCAGACCTGGACACAGCATTCCAGGCGTGGTCTCACTGTGCTCAGTAGAGAGGAAGCATCACCTTCCTCAACCTGCTGGCAATGCTGTGCCAAATGGAGCCCAGGATACCATTTGCCTTCTTTGCTGCAAGAGCACACTGCTAGCTCATGTTAAACTTGGTGTCCAACAGGACCCCTAGGTCCTTTTCTGCAAAGCTGCTTTCCAGCCAGGTGACCCTCAGGATATATTGGGTGCATGGGGTTGTTCTTCCCCAGGTGCAGGAGTTAGCATTTTCCTTTGTTGAACTACATGAGGTTCCTGTTGATCTATTTCTCAAGCCTGTCAAGGTCACTCTGGATGGCAGTACAACGCTCTGGCATATCAGCCATGACTCCCAGTTTTGTATCATGAGCAAACTTACTGAGCATACACTCTATCTCATCATCTAGATCATTAATGTTCAATAGGATAGGACTCAATATTGACTCTTGAGATACATTACTGGCCTCCAACTAGACTTCATTCCACCCATTTCTGCCTTCTGGGCACAGCCATTCAGCCAGTTTTCAATCCACTTCACTGTCTGCTCATCGAGCCCGCAGAGACACAGCATCTCTATGAGAATCTTACGGAAAACAGTGTCAAAAGCCTTAATCTCTAAAAATAATTATAGGACCTCCTTTATTGATTGTATTTAAGTAACCACCTAATCCTAGATGAAACAACTATCTATTGCAGTTTGGAACACTTATGTACAATAACTTTAACTTACAAAGTACCACCTTCCATAGAGGGATTCCAGAAAAAAGTAATTCCTTTTGTGTTTACTACATGCATGGCTAATTTCATGGCTTATGATAATTTCACTGTTCTTCTCTCCTGCCTCATTCATATCAACACACTACAGCTCTGGACGCTGAAAGCACACGCCTGTTCCTACTAAACCGAGGTATTCAAGAACGATGTGTTGGACTTCATAAAATCTAAAGATTACTTAAAAAATATGTTCTGAGTCCCGTTTTACAGCTGGGCTCTCAGGATGTTTTTCCTTTCTATTTTGCTAGGTATAATTTACAGCTATCTACACAGAATAGCCTGGAGACAAGAAGACTGAAAGGGGACCTCATCAATGCTTATAAATATCTAAAGGGCGAGTGTCAAGAGGATGGGGCCAGACTCTTCTCAGTGATGCCCAGTGACAGGATAAAATGCAACAGACACAAACTGGAACACAGGAAATTCCATCTGAACATGAGGAAGAAGTTTCCTTTGAGGGTGCCAGAGCACTGGGACAGGTTGCCCAGAGAGGTTGCAGAGTCTCCTTCTCTAGAGATATTCAAAACCTGCCTGGACGTGATCCTGTCCAACCTGCTCTAGGTGAGCCGGCTTTGGCAGGGGGGTTGGACTAGATGATCTCCGAAGGTCCCTTCCAACCTCTGCCATTCTGTGATTCTGTAATACATACAATGTTAATTACATGGTTTGGAAAAGTTTAAGGCTTGGATGAAGACCAGCAAATTGAGTCCCTACCTTCCCTCATGTACTACCAGCTGGCTGGGAAAAACACTTCAAAAGACAGGGGTTTTGCAGAAATAGATCCATTTGTCCATAGTTTATTTTAAGGAGTTTGAAATCTATCGGTCTTCCAAATTACTTCAGCTGTTTCTAGATGATCATGTAAGTGTTATAGACAGATGACTGCTTGTATTTATAGACTGCTTGAAGCCTAGGCTCATTTCTTTCAGATGGCAGCCCTGCAGGTTCATCCATGCTTTAGTCATTTCAAGACTAAAGTTCTATTGGCACAGTAAAAAAGTGTTACGTCTTTTTGGTGCTAGATATAGCACGTCATTTGCTAAGCACTGTTTTTTCTTTATGAAAGCATATTATGTGTGTGCACGATGATCTGTATTAGCTGTTGTTTGAATTGTCAGATTGATATTACAATTTGAATGTAGATCTATAACAGCTGGACACCCCCACATATAAGAGACTTACCTGTCTTTTACCCTCTGCTGCATCTCTACAATTCTGAGACAAAGCTGACCTGAACTTCAGTATAAATAAGAAAAAGTAGCTGGCATGCTTTTATTACTGTTTCACTATGTCTGGTACTGTTTCCTGTCTTGGTTCATAACATCTGGAATGTGTTATTTTTTTTCAGGGCAGACCATAAAATCAATCTTATTTTTCTATGCCCACAAAAACAGAGCAGTTAGTTAAGGCTTGAGAGCAATACTCGATAGACATTGTGGGAAGAATAATTATTTTTGCTACATTTCTTTGTTGTTAGGATCCTTGATGTGACTGAGGCTAGCTGAAATGTATTAATTTGCTTTTAATATGATTGTACCCAGAATGCTAGATGCATGTTTTTCATTGTCGGGCTGAAAAATTCAGATAAACAAATAAATGGATAAAGAAATCAGCATGGAGACATTTTCCATGGACTGTGAAAAATAGTAAACTAGCAATTTAACATTTATAGAACAATCTGATCTTTTATTTCTGGCTTCATAATGACTAATTGCTTAATTCAATACTTTTTGCTGCTCCAATAATTTCTCTGATTTTATTGTAAATTTCACATTAACATACCATATCTATAATAACTTTACAGTTGTGTTTAAGGTCTTTTCTTCTAAATTTACCATATCTGATATATTGCTTAGAATGAGTAGAAATGGATTGCCATTTACATTCCTTTTTTGGTACAGCATTTTGCAGAAACAAAATATGCATTTTATTACTACAGAGCTTAGTTTGACTATTTAAATCATCATCTGTAAAATTAGTGCTTTTTATTAATCTACTATCTTGATTAACTTTTCTTTCAAGAGCGAATAAAACCCCACTTAAAGCAACTCATTTAAACTATCTATCAAAATATGTCTCTGTAATTAAAGTAAAGGCAAAAAAAAATGTCCTCATGAGTACCTTCAGTTCAATTTAACTTGGATCAAATGAACACTGTTTTGGGGAATAAGCTGCAGCTCAAGTACAGAATAGATATGTTCTCAGTATTATTAAATATTTCCATTATTGCGGTATCTTGGATCTTTAGGCAGAATCACAGTGCAGTTGACTTAAATATTGTAAAAGTTCTTAATAAAAAAAGGATTTAGAAAGCTTTCACATTTCAGAAAAGAAACAAATGTATGACTGACAATCTCATAATGCAACACTTTTTATTTTTTGGCTTAGATGTTGCAGTCTGTAATCATGTAAAACTCTGCCATCCCTTTCAAGCAGAAACTCTACTGAGTTAAAACCATCATCATTTTAATCCTTCAGGCTGAATCAACTTGTTGCTATTCACTTCTAGAGAGTACTCAGTCTCAAAGAGAATTTTCTTGTAGAAATTCATTAGACTCTAAAGTATGTTATGATTTTACAGTATTAGAATAATATCAGGAAAAGTGTGAGTACCTTGAATGGTTTGTCTGCAGTTCATGAGAGGTCCACTAAGTAAGGGAAGTTTCATTCTTTTCCTATGTCTCACATCACACAGACACACCTCACAATTACTTTAGGAGACTGTCCCCTTTCAGAATATTTGCAATAGGAAGAGATGCTAAAGGAACTGCAAACTTTAATGAATACTAGTCAAGAAGCATTGACATTTTTCAAATAATGATTTGGGCAGAAATATTTTTCTTCAGGGTTCAGGTCACAGCAAAACATCACCATTATGTGTCACCAAACAATTGCTAGGAGAGGCTATAATTGTTGAAGGTAGGAGGTAAAGTATGGCTAAGAGTTTATTTGAAATGCCTCAAGGCGATTGCTGGTATTTTTCCGAAAGCAGTGCAAGGTAAAGATGGCCTATAAATTATAAATTAAAGAGATATTTTTAAGAAGTCCCTAGTGACATTCTGGCCCTAATGGAGTCAATGGGATTTGATTTTATATTTTTTTGTGAGCTTTTTTTTTTGCTTAGGGTTTCCCGCTACAGACAAAAAAAAATCTGAAAATGGCATCTTCAGGTAATTTCAGCCAACCCCATGTTGGCCTCTTTTAGAGAATTTTAGGAAAAGATTCAACAATCAAGCCCATAATGAGAAGCTAAATTTTATCCTTACCAGTGCAGATACACCTTTCATAATGAGTATCACCCAATAATCATGATGATGAAGCATTAGCTTGCTTTGTCTGCTGCTTGAGAGCTGACTACATAAATTCAGTGATGCCAGAAGAGAAAGACACACACATGCATCCCTCCCTCCATTGTTTGTGCACTCTGCATTCTTCAGTCATAACAAAAAGATCAATATGTATTTCACATTTTAGTTTCAGCCTGCTATTCACATTTTCTCCAAGGCCCTGTATTGTATATCCCTCTATTGTTTTATTGGATTTATAACATTTGTTTTATTTGTTTTCTGTTACAGCACAGATAATAAAAATGCAGAGCATGATTCTGGGCATATATAAACAGCACAAACACCAAGTGAGAATACAAAGTGTTGCTTTTTTTGCATCAAAAGAGGAAATGGATGATGGAAAATATGACCTATAAACACTCACGAGACAGTGAATAAACAGGAATTGCCATTAGGGTTCAATGCTAGATATTGGTAGTTCTCTCAGGCTCCGCTTCTTCATTAAATCAATAAATGAAATTCATTAGGTACTTTCAGTTTCTGGTATTTGCTTCTGTTAGCAAATGGAAACCCAGTCCCCAATAGGTTTCCTATCATGTCTGGGGACAGAGAGCGGTCTCCACTAAAGTTATAAAAATCCTGTATGCAAACTAAGAATTGCCTTTGTCTTAAGATATACTAAACACAGAGAGATGTCTGGAATCACATCCTTCTCTGGAGTTTAGGCACCTAACTCTGATCTCTTGGGATCCAGAGACTGGGTACATCAACCTTGAAGAACTGAAGCAAAGCTGACTCTTAAGGAAAAAAAGAGTCTGCTGTACCATTCCTTCTATAAGTGCCTGGCAGCTATATCATTCAAATAGAAGGTGGGAAATTTGTTGCTAATTTTGTGGTCCTTAAAGTAAAGAGTCTCAGCAAAATACCACAAGGTAACACAGGAATGAGCTAATGCCAACTAGGATGAATCACCTTATGACTAGGGGGATGGGAGGGGAGGAAGTGGGGTTGCCCAAAGGTAACCTAAGGTAACCTAAGACTGATTAGCATGGTAAAAATCAAACCCCTGGGAGGAGACCTTACATGCTAAGGTCAGACCACCTTTGTATAATGGACTAGCCACTAATGGGATCATGCGCAGAAGGACATTAGTTACATAATCGAAAGGTGACCAACGAACAAGTTTTGTGTAACTTTTTCTTTTTTGTAAACTGTATAAAAACCTACAACCCCTCTGAAGAGGTGTGCTACCTCTGCGAACTATAGCCTGGCACCCCTTTCTGTAAAGAACTGCATTAAATGTCAGAAGGTAGATCTCGACTCCGTGTGCTCATTAGCTCCTGCGCACCAGGCACCAACCTAAACGCCGATTAAGGGACAACAATTTCATTCGCAGGCTGTGCAGTTTCAAATCCCATGTCTTCCTGGTTCAAACCCTTGTAAGAAGCTCAAAGCTGAAAAAATTGGCCTTTTTCATGGAAATGCTTTTTGGATGTGAATGCTGTAATGAGTAGGTTAATGTGTAAGAGAGAAACAGCACCTATAGTGATCATTTTTCTTTAAAAAGTGAGTACATTGCATTTCACAAAGGATGTAGAGACATCATTGTGTTACATAAGCTCTGAAAATGGCTGCCACAATGAGTTTCTTAGGTCTTTGAGAAACATCATATCTTCTAATTCCCAGACTCACTGTGTATTTAGTGCTACACTTGACTTTTGTAAAACTCGTGAACAGTCCCAGAAGCAGAAAACAGGTCTCATCCGTTCTGGCATGTCTACACAGCTCATTTCTTCTCTTTGCCATTTTATACCTTGACACCTATGAAACAGAAAATAGATTTAAATCCTGTCAACTGTAAGAAGAAATCAAACATGGATCATTCACTTCTTGGCCAAATGACCCAAATATGAGGCTATTACTGGAAATGGCGGGTGAAACAGACATCACTGTTTCCCTTCTGAGAGAGCAAACTTCTTTTCCATAGTATCCCATGTTTTTTAGCTGTTATGGCTAAAGAACATGCTGTTAAACTCAAATTGTTGTGTTTGGAAACAAGAGACACAGAATTGCTAGGGATGTAGCAGTTTGGGCCACTCTCTTCTAGATAGCAGCTAATTTATTTTTCAGGCTGCAGATGTTTAAATCCACATATCTACCAGCTGTCATCCAGAGGCTAAGGAGAGCTTAGGCAGGGCGTGCCTGAGTGTTTAAATTAATTATGGAGGTTTCCATTATTTAGTTGGCAAAAATCTAAGGAATTATTGCATTTGCGTACCACTAAAACTTGCTGGCACATTTTCTTAAATTTGCACTTAAAACTTCCACCTAAATCCTGTTTCAGGTCTTTGTTTCAATGTAGTGTATCAGGGTCTGATCCCACCACCATTGGTATCCATTTTATCCACCATCCATTCCTCCTGATGTCAATAAGCCATGAATTAGACCCTTAATATTGTTTGTAAATCATTATCCAATATTTTGGTAAAATCATGAGAATTATTATTTGTTATGATATGATTTGACAAAAAAATGGTAAAAATTGATAAAAAGTCATTACATTTTTATTTCCATCATGAGTATGTATCTTGAGCTATTGGCCTCAGTGTCCTCAAGATCAGTAAAACCTACTGCATGCAATTTCTTGGGACAGATAGGAGCAAACTGCAAATATCTCATATGAATGCTCTCTACAGTGCTTTCTACCAAGAAAGACATTCGAAGTTTTTACTTGTCTGTTTGAAAATTCTGCCATAGAACAAGCCCACTGTACTCAAGAATTACTCTATGTTACTTTGAGACATGAAGGAAAACAATACAAATTTTAGGTCATTGTCTTGCAGAACACTCTTGAGGCCACTTAAGCTGATGATTTGCAAGTGGCAGGAACTCAGTGCCTCTCTAGATATAGCTGTGCATTGCCCAAAAGAGGTCCCTAGGAAATAACTTAATAGGTTTGTCTCCTGGTTTAGAAAACATTGCAGACTTTGGTCCTTCTTACTGGAATGCTCAGATATTTGATTATGTGCATTATTTTTGTTATTTTTATGACAGTTCTTGATAAAATTCAAAACACCGGAATCACCCGTGCAGAAACCTTGCTTTGAGAAGAGGGATGCTGAACTGTCCCCTCTAGATAACAAACTTCCAGATGTGGCATCAGAATGAGTTTGTATTCATAAGGAAAGCTGCAGAGGCAAAGCTGAATGCACTATCAGGAAAANAGTCCTGAAATATAAATAATCCTTCATGGCTGGTAGGTCTGTATCTGACAATGAGATGCTTTGCTGAAGATCCTAGCTCATGAACGGTTTAAAATAACCATATTCGCCTGTTACTGCTTAAAACACAGGATGAGGAAGAAGGTAGTGAGGAAAAGGCAAAGACTAAAGCTATACCTCAGGATAACTGAGAAATGGACTGGTTTATTTTATTATCCTGCTTCTGCTCTACTTCTTTCAGTTTTTATTCTCTTCTTGTCTTTGTCATTTAAAAAAATAATAATATAGTACCCTTTCTCACGGTACTTTATTTTACAAGTCCCACCATCTTCAGCACACTTTCCCACCAAACTAAAAATGTCTGACATATCACTTGGCATAGCTTTGCCTGTAAGAACTAGCTAAAAATTATCTGTGGGCCCCTCAGTATTTATCCTGCATCTGTTTGAAATTTTTATTCTCTAGCAATAATGGGGAATTAGTCTTGCGTTATTAAGCAAATACAAGGTTTTAGATCGTTGTGAACAGAAGATCAATATTTCTGTGACTGCATTGTAGTACTAGGCCTTTCTAAAACACCAATCACTTGTATATACTGTTATGGAATAAACAGTGTTTCTGACAGATACAAGCTATTAAAGGCATTTCTAAACTCATAGGACCGGAGAACCTCAGGAGACCTCTAGTGCAACCTCCTGCTTAAAGCTGGGTCAGTTATGGGGTTAGACCAAGCTGCTCAGCTCTTGAAACTCTCTAGCTATGGAGACTGTACAATCTCTCCCTCTCTGGACTGTCTCTGTCCGCTCCACTATTTAGTTGTCCTTACAGTGAAAAAGGCTTTCCTTATATCAAGCACTGCTAACTGATGTTGAGTTTGTTGTCCATCACAACCTTGAGGTCTTGTTCAGCATTCAGCCAGTCATGCCCCAGCTGGTATCAATTCAAGAGCCTCTTCCTTCCCAGGCAAAGGACTTTGCACTTGTTATTACTGACTTTTGAGAGGTTCTTGCTAGTCCATTCCTCCAACCTGGCTAGGTCCATTTGGATGGTAGCCTTGCCATTGAGCAGACCCTGTTCCCCTCAATTTGGCATCATCAGCATACTTGGAAAGAGAGAACTCTGTTGCTTATTTGAAGCTATTGAGGAAGGTATTAAACAGGACAGGTCCCAGGACAAACCCCTCTAGTAATTCACTTGTTACTAGTCTCCAAACAGAGTACAACTGATTAATCATGACCCTCTGAGGGTCATTCTTATCATTCATTTAGTAGTCCACCCTTCCAGACTGTAACATGCTAACTCGGGTACAAGAACATCTTTGATAATGGCAGAAGCCTTAGGTGACTTGAAGTAAATGATATCCACTGCTTTCCCCAAGCCAGTCTCTCTGGTCTCTCCCACAAAGCCAGTCGTATAACAGAAGGCAATCTGGTTTGTCAGTCATGATTTCCCCTTGGTAAATCCATTTTGGCTGTTCCCAGTCACCTCCTTTATTTGCCCAGAACTGTGTGCCAAGAGGTCTTGCACCACAATTTGCCCAGGGCCTGAAGTGAGACTGACTTCCACACCTTTTTCATAAGCTTTTTCAAAGGTTTTTGCAACATTTGCTTTTTTCCAGTCATCGGGAGCCTCTCCTGATCTCCATGAAATTTTTAAAGGAAATGAAGTGGTGGATATAAGAAGGATGTAGAAAAACTACAGGTACTTAAACACAAAAAATTCCTGCACAAATATTTTTATAAGATTTCCATCTGATCCAGGTTGGAATAACTGATGATGAGTAGACTGTGGCTCTATACATCAACTTGAAACTCTATTTAAAATCCTTGTGGTATCTGATATGGACTTGCAGCTGCATTTTTGCCATTAGAAGATACTGTGGAAAGGGTAGGATCTTTCTCTTTCTCTTTACGGTATGAGATTATCTAGTCTGTTTATTCTGACTATATGTTGCCTTCCTGTGAGTGGGTCAAATGCTCCTCTCCGGAAGAAGGAGGAGGTTATTCCTGCCCTGGAGAGTTTACTCAAAGAGAGGGGCTTTCAGAGACACGAGGGCAGAGCAAGAAAAAGAGAGCCACAGCAGAGAACTGGTTAGGCTGAGGGATGGCTGAGAGCAGCGGGCACCAGTTATACTAGCCAGGAGCCAAATGGGTCAGAAAGGAAACTGTCTGGACACAAGAGAAGATTGTGAGTGGGCTGAAGGATATCTGATTGTATTCTGAATTTAAAGTAGTGATCTAAGCTCTATCTAGAGTCAATAGATAAAGAAACATCTCTGGAGGACAATTTGTCTTATTTGTTTTAAGCAAGACCATGCGCCTCACATTTAGACAGTACAGGCAGATGAAATACGTCTCAGAGAATTTGCTCATTTTACACCAGTGTGTAGCTGTAAAACTTTCACTGTTGCTATAAAATAACAAGAATGTGTGAAAGTCACCAACATAGTTTTTAATTTTCAGATCAATAAGAAGTTAGCTCCAAAGCAGTGGCATATAAACAATTAGATTCGAATGGTTTGCTGTGATTTATATGCTTAATGAGAGGCTTATAAGTATTCATTAATAAGTAAGATGAGTGGTTATTTTTTCCCAGAAAGTCAGTCACATTTGCATCAATTCAAAAGATAAACCCGAAGTTGCAGTCTGTATGCCAACCCACTTTTTCTTGCAGTTTTTGAAAGTGTGAAGAAAGTAACTACCATTCTCTGGAAGTAAAGGACTATTTTTGTTCTTATCATTAAACAAATCATGAAATGTAGTGCATGAGCCTTTTATTTCCAACCAAAGTAAAGCACAAAATTAGTCATGAAATATTCTTGACCTCTATGGCTTTGTTAAATAAATTATTTGAATTGTCAAGAGACTTTATGTTATATTTTTTACTTACTCAACATGTTATATGAAGGGTTTATTATCAAAGTCAGTGACCTCCCTTAGCATATTTACCAGTAAATCCCTGTCCTTATAGACCTTCTTCACTGACAGCTTAACAGAAGTCACAAAGATATGTGTACCTTTTTTTTTTTTGATATCTTTACTAAGAAGGACCAGAGAAACAGAAGCTTTCCACTTCTGTTGGAAGTAGAGGATAATTCTCCTTTCATCTGAATAGCAATTTGTTGGTGGTTTTAAATGTTTTCTTTTATTACTGTTGTCAGAAAACAGCTTAGTGGCATCAATATTATCCCACAAGGGAATACACAGTGTGAAGAAAGTATGTGGTTTCTTGCCAAATTAGAGGGCTTGCCACTTAATGCCACATGGGGACAGTGTTTGTCCCCCTCTAGCCATCGCCTCTTTCTTCCACTACTGCCATCTCCATGAACTTTGGTTATTCCCTGGGCTGTTACGACTGCTGGTAGGAACAGGGGGATAAAGGTCATAAACCTGAAAAAGTTTCAGAAATTTTGGTAATATCTCATATTTGGACCATTAGAAATAGAATAATGCCTTGGGTTTATTGCTGTCAACAACTTAACAAGCATGACAATAAAATATATATCTGCAAATGGTTCTAAATATCCAGCTCTACAAAAACTGTAACCTAAATCTACCAGGAGGCCTTATGAATATGCACAACAGAGCCAAAGAAGGGCCAAAAAAGAACATACAGGCTTGGCTTGCCAAGCATCTTAAATGACTGCATATGAAGACAAGGTTTTTAAAAGAAGGAAAGAGAGGAGCCTGACATCTTTCTCTGTAATCAGAGCAAGACTCTAACTTTTAGAAGTTTGGTTACGGCAAGTGCCAAGACTATTTACCTGAATAGGATTTTACTGGAAAACCATGCAACACAATAAACAGAGACAAACAAACAGAACAGGAAAAGCAACATTTCCTTGCATATAATAGACTACTCTGGGGACCAGAACACAGAAATAGGTAAAACACTGACATGTTCTTCAGTGTTGCTTAAAAATAGAACAGTGTATTTTCCATCTAGCAAGGGAGTCTGCTATAGATTTATGTTAAACCCAGAAAAACAGAGTGAGGCTTTGTTTAAGGAACTGGCAGAGCTGTCCTAGTAAACCTGCTAACCTGACACCCAGCTGGAAAAAGAAAAGATATGCCCAACAAGTTGTGGAATGTACTTGTGGCCACTGTTGGTGGAGATAACCATCAGAGAGGAAGACCTTCCAGGCTTCCTTTCCCTTTTAAACTGAAGAATGTTGAGATGGAAGGAATTATAAGCCAGTGAGATTTTTTAGGGTAGAACGGCAAAGAAAAAACAATGGATTTCAGGAAAGAAGACTTCAATAAACTCAGAGAATTGGTGGACTGCATATCCTGAGAGGTTAGTCTGAGCAGAAAGATATTTAAAAAATCTGGCAGTTCTTTAAAGAGAGACTTAAAAGGCTCAAGCACAAACTATCCCCCTGCAGAGGAAAGGCAGAAAATATCGTAAGGGACATACTTGTCTAAATGAAGAACACTTCATGGATTTAAAAAAGAAATGAGCAAAAGGGAAGTGGAAACTAGGCCAGGCTAATAAGGATGAACATAAAAGTATAGCATGAGCATGTAGGGACAAAATGAGAAACACAGGGGCAAAAAAAAAAATGAGCTGCAATTAGCAAAGGAGAAGGAGAATTTCAAATACGTTGGTGACAAGAGAAAAACCAAAGGAAAGGGTCAGTTTTCTGCTCAGCAGAGTGGTACAGCTAATCACAAGTAATGACAAGAAGGCTAATACCTTTGCTGCTTTTCTGCACCAATTTTCAAAACATAGCTCCACTGAAGTTGGGAACTATAACAACCACTAGTGGCAGATATAAGAAAATAAGGAGGTGAGTGACAGGTTGTATGCATTTGTCATGAATAGATTGTGTCAACCAAAGCATAATTTCTCTCTAGTAGAGAGTAGCAGGCCTTGTGAATAAAGAAGAAAAAGTAGGTTACATATATCCTGACCTGAGTAAGGCTTTGACAGACATTCTCATAAGCAGCCTTGGGAGACATAATCTAGATGAAAATAATGTGGACTAGAGACATTATTAATGTTTCTCTGTCAGAATGAAGGCTGCATCAAGCAGGGATTTCCAGGGTTCTGTCCTAGGTCTAGTATTATTCAATATTTTCATATCCTTCTTAAATTTGCTGTTCAGGGGGGACAAATAAAGGATACACTGCTACAAAAATACAAATCACAGTGCTGATGCAAAAAGAAGAAATATTATTCTATACTACAAGTTGAACACTGAATTACAAAGTCATGCTGTTTTGAAAATAAAAAAAAATGTCATACTTACATGAACAAGGAGTAATATAGCACACACCAAGCTGAGTGGTACAGTTGACACACCTGAAGAACAGGATGCCACCCAGAGGGACCTGGACAAGCTTGAGAATTAGGCATGTGTGAACTTCATGAGGTTCAACAAGGCTAAGTGCAGGGTCCTGCACCTTGGTCCTGGCAACCCCCAGCATCAATACAGGCTGGGCGATGAAGGGATTGAGAGTATCTCTGCCAAGAAGGACTTGGGGGTACTCATGGAGGAAAAGCTGGACATGAGGGGGCAATGTGTGTTCGTGGCCCAGAAGGCCGACTGTATCCTGGGCTGTATCAAAAGAAGCGTGGCCAGCAGGTCAAGGGTTGGTGATTCTGCCCCTCTACTCCACTCTTGTGAGACTCCACCTGGAGTACTGTGTCCAGCTCAGGAGCCCTCAGCACAGGAAAGACATGGACCTGTTGGAGCAGGTCCAGAAGAGGGCCATAAAAATGATGAGAAGGCTGGAGCACCTCTCCTACAAAGACAAGCTGAGAGAGTTGGGGTTGTTCAGCCTCAAGAAGAGAAGGCTCTGGGGAGGCCTTATTGCAGCCTTTCAGTACTTAAAGGGGGCTTAGAAGAAAGATGAAGACAAACCTTTTAGCTGGGCCTGTTGTGATACAGCAAGGGGTAATTGTTTTAAACTAAAAGAGGGAAGATTTAGATTAGATATAAGGAAGATATTTTCTACAATGAGGGTGGTGAAACACTGGAACAGGTTGCCCAGAGAGGTGGTAGATGCCCCATCCCTGGAAACATTCCAGGTCAGGTTGGATGGGGCTCTGAGAAACCTGGTCTAGTTGAAGATGTCCTTACTCATTGCAGGGGGGATTGGTCTACATGATCTTTAAAGGTCCCTTCCAACCCAAACTATCCTATAATTCTATGAAACACATGAAGCAGCCTGATCCTGTCCTATGTACTGGTAACACCTCAGCTGAAGTGATGTACAGTTTTGGGCAATATATTTCTAGAAAGATGGGATGTAACATAATAGTTTTCAGACACAAAACAGGATTCAGTAAATGAGGGATCTGCCCTTTCTCTATGTCCATATCAAACAGCAGGAAAAATAAAGCAGCATGGAAGACTGCATGGAAGCAGCATGGAGAGATTTTCTAATGACAAAAATTGAAGCTGAAATCGACTGAAGTTGGTTAAAGCTGGCAGCACAGACTGAGTTACCTTCATCACTAGAACTCTTACAAACGTAAGTCACTAAATGTGCCTATATATGTGTGTGTGTGTATGCACATACACACACACACACACATATACATATTCCTGCCTAGAAGCAAGGATAAGGACCTCTGACAGCATCTCTCAGACATGATTCTGTAGCTATGTTGGTGGAAGTTTTGCCTTTAAGGTCAAAATAAGAACTCTAAGGATAATTAATTCCTGGTTAGAAACTGAACAAAAACATACTAACTAACCTGAAATAATTTAAAAAAATTAAATCTATATTTATTTGTTTATTGCCAAGAATCTTATAAGACTGGTTTTTTTTCTCTTGCTTGGATAGCTACCACATGCATTCAGAAATAAAAAGTTTGGCAAAATCCGGAATACCTGGATTTTATAGTATTGGAAATTTCTAAATGTATTTTCAACAAAACTGGTAACTGAGTATGTATAGCTACATTTCTGTTTTTTCATAAAAGGCATCCTCCTTCCCTGAGCTCTTCATGCATACATGTGATTATTCAAATTATAAATTAAAGTATTGAGTTTATTTAAAAAAATCTAGTGAACTATATGTATAGATGACATGTATTAAAAGAACATTGTTTGATAAATAAAAGTAGAAAGTTGAGTAAAAAGTGTGAAGTAATCAACACATTTTAAACCGGTCCAAACTAATTTGTAAAAAAATAGCTAGTATCTTTTCTGCCACCCAGAAGATGTACAAATATGCAAAAAGATAGACAGAAATATGGATACATAGACAGAAGCTAAACCACAAATGAAACAGCCATTGAGGAAAAATTCAGACAACTAACATCAAATACTTCGGTCAGAATCCTGTAATCCTATAATTATAGTCAAATATTGCAGAAATGTATTGTTAACATAAAAAGACAGCAAATTCTGCAAATTTTGTTTGATGGCATTTTAACCTCTTTGATTCTTTTTACAAAACATTTTTATCAGGCAATATCAGTTCTAAAAATATTGTAGAAAGGGAAGATATTTTGAATATTCATGGAGTGCAGTTTGTATCAGTGCAAATGTTCAAAACAGAATTGTTCTTTTCTTGCCATTTTAAATGTCCTATAAGCTTGAAAAACATCCAGCTATAGAATAAAAACAGTCTTGTGTCTCAGCATTAGTAATGAATTTGGAATGCAGAATATGCAAATTGGTTATTGAAAATTGTTCCCAAGTACTCTATATGCTGAAAGAGATTTGTATTTCAGCAATTATTCAAGTTGTCACTGAGTAATTTAGAGTGCTGAAATTGTTCATGAAAACAACTGGACTTGAACACACTGCCATTTTGCAAATATGGTGGTCTAAGGATTTAGCATTACTCTTTTGCTTGTTGTTATCCTTTGGAGGTTACTGCCCACCACAGCTGAAAACAGTGAATAAGAACATAAGAGCGTGTCCTGGCATCAATCACAGATGAAGATAATTTGAATTAATATGGTTGATCTAAATTCTGTTAAAGTCTGACTCTGCCAAAGTAAATAAAGAGAAAAGAAAGGCACAATAAATGTGAAAGCAATTAGTAGACACGTGGTTGATTTTTTGAGATCCTTCATAATGCATAAATTGCTTTTGATTAAGAGAAATTAATAAGTTCTTTTGAAAATGGTATTTAAAAAAAAGAGCTTAAGTCTAGCTCAAGTCTGACTGTTTCTGTAAGGAGAGACACAAAACAAGTATACAATCCAGACGGAAGGATTTTGAGTGAAGAACGTTTACACACCTACAGTTATGCTGCATGCTGGAATAACAAAAGTATATCTTCTGTCACTGGTGAGTCTTTAAGAGCAAGATATTCTTCCTGAAGCACTCAGTACTGACACAGTGTAAGTTCATAAGCTAAATCGTTATTACTGGGGACAGTGACTTCCAAAAAACTACTAATGAATGATGCAGGAACCAAAAGACAGAATAAAAAGTATCAAACACCAAAATGTCAACTTTATCAACAGGTCAATAATAGACACCCCTCTACTAAAACATAAACAAATATTGCTTCAAAATCAACAAGCAATATAAAAATTATTACCATAATTACAAATCAGAAAAAAGACAACTTAGTTAGCCATATTCAATTGATAAATCAAAAGAGATTTTTTTATTTTAATCTGATTTACTTCAGAAACATTTAAGAGCTTAAATACTCTCTACTACTTCAGTGGGCCAAAATGAAAATGTGTTTCACTTCTTGTTTGACATACAAATTGCCCCTGAAACAAGTATTCATCTCACATAATTTCAGCTGTCTAAAAAATGAGTCATCCACATTTAAGTTAAACTCTTTACTCTGTCAGTGGTAGAAAGGAGGATCATCCACAAAGATGTTGAATATGCTTTTCTTAGATACCTGTTTCCAGATGGCACGAGTATTTAATACCACATAAAACTTTCTACACTGTTCACTATGACTTTATGAGTGTCTGTGTATACACTCAGGATTCTGCACTTGGGACAATGTAATGTCCCAATGATGATGTAATGTCCCATGATGTACATGCATACTGGGCGACGAGAGGCTGGAGTGCAGCCCTGAAGAAAGGGATCTGGGAGTTTTGGTTGATGGTAAGCTCAGTATGAGTCAACAGTGAGCCCTGGCAGTCAAAAGGGCCCACTATATTCTGGGGTGCATTGAGCATAGTATAGCTAACCAGTCAAAAGAAGTGATTGCCCCATTATACTCAGCATTGGTGCAGCCTCACCTCCAGCACTGTGTGCAGTTTTGGGCTCCACAATAGAAGAAGGATATAAAAATATTGGAATATGTCCAAAGGAGGGCAACAACGATGGTGAAAGGACTTATGAGGAGCAGCTGAGGATACTAGCATTGTTCAGCTTAGAGAAGAGGAGACTGAAGAGCAACCTCATCGCTGTCTACAATTTTCTTATGAGGAAGAGCAGAGAGGGAGGTGCTGATCTCTTTTATCTCTGGTGTCTAGAGACAGGACACGAGGGAATGACTGGGAAAGCTTCTTTAGGGGCAGTTCAGATTGGATATTAGGAGGAAGTTCTTCACCGAGAGTACGGTCAAGCACTGTAACAAGATCCTCAGGGAAGTGGTCATGGCCCCAAGCCTGCTGGTGTTCAAGAAGCATTTGGACAATGTCCTTAGATATATGGTTTAACTTTCAGGTTGCCCTGTGTGGAATCAGGAGTTTGACTTGATGAGCCTCATGGGTCCTTTCCAACTCAGGATATACTGTGAGTCTATGTGTATTACAAATATTTTTTTAAAGAAGAGCATAGACAGAAGTCACATTTGATACCCTTTTTTTAAGTCCAATACAGAATAAAACTATGGAATTACCACCACAGAACTGTAGCATTCAGTGTTAAGAGTATAACTATCTCCTTATATATGTGTATAGAACAGCGCATAAATATTGTTAGACAGTATCCAACTCAACACAGACCTGTGAACCACAGAAGGTGGCAATGGGATTCCTGAAATTCTAATCACTTAGAATTGAGAAGGAGTGTTTCTACATCTCTTGTTTGACCAATAGATACAAACAGGACAACATTCCCTGTTGATGTAAGTGGACACAAAAAAAAGAAAGGTGAGATTGTATTAGGAGTGAATGTGGGTGGCTGTGTGTTCTCTGTACGCGGGTATTTAACCTGTACTGCCAGATCCAGGTATGCAAAAACTATTATCAAGTTAGAGAATATTTCATAATTAACTTCATGTAAAATTCACCTTCTGTTTTCTAAGTTGGTAAAACATTTCTAAGCTTCTCTTTGCAGCAAGGCTATTGGGTTTTTTTGTTGTTTTCTTTTGTTTTTCATGAAGGATGACATTGTAAAAGAATTCAGAATTTCTTGATCTCAGAAACTACATTACAAAAATACATCCATGTACATTTTTTTTTTCAAGTAGTAATACCACTGCAACACGAACACAAGTCATGACATAATAAAAAACAACTCAATTGGCAAGTGATTTAACAGGAAAAAGGTAGTTTGCTGAAAGATTTTGTTAGTTTGTAAGAACTTCAAATTCTTCTTCCCTTTCTTGGTCAATATACAGAAGTAAGGTTCACTTTAGGAATGTTACATGAATTTTTAGTTACTACTACTAGACTATGCATGCTGGAAAATATGGATTAAGTAAGTGTAGAAAATAGTGTAAATAGATAAGATTGTTCTTATTTAAAATGAAGTTTAATTCTCAGCAGATTTACGTTATTCACATTATATTAGAATTGGTTATTATTCACAAATCCCTTTACATATTAATTAAATTTATGGCTACCTTAAAGCATTTCTACAAAATGGGTGTCACACTCAACCACCCACCTAATGCTAGTATTATATTTTGCATATGAGACATATATAGTGAGAGAGAGGATGTGTTTGTGTGTCTATGTACGTGCGGATGTGCCAATATTTATCCACACAAACATGTATCTTGATTTTTGCTGATCTAAGTATAGCAACTAGGATTAAAATGAACATGCAAAAGCAAAGACCTCATAGGCTAGAAACTGCAAGTAACTGCAGCAATAAAATCAAGGTGCGTGCTGTTACTATATGGTTAAACTTTAAAGTCCAGACACAAAATACTATCTTTACTTTTTTGCAAATCAGAAAGCTAACTGTTAGGTCTTTCAAAAGATGTGTGACTTTTGCGATAGGTTTCTTAAATAATTATTTTAAATAAAAGGCTTTTAACTGCCTGGCACTTGAAGATGGGAAATTGATTTATAAATACAGTCTTTACTAAGTGTCTTTATGCTATCCTGTAAAGTCTACTCCTCTCTGAAAAGGTATTAAGTTTCAATTTCATCAATGTGAAATACTTCGAGAGGGATATTTTAAAATATTTAAAAATAGAATCCTAATTCCACTTTAGGTGTCCAGGTGCCAGCAGAGAGAGAATGCCTTTTAGGTTTCTGGAAAACCTGGAAATTCTCTAACTGAAGCAGCTGAAGTCCAGATGGGATACCAAATAATTTAACTAAACCCATCCAATTTCTTACTGCATTTTGCCTTTGGGCTTCTTTTTAACACCGTATATTGTAATAGGGGGGCACTGATCCACTGTTGTGACAGATGCAAACTTTCGACCAGCCAGATTTTCATTGCAGGTGTTATAATCTTGCTCAATTCAAGCAAGCACACAGAGAGATAACCACTAACCTGAGACTTCATTTGAATGTATATTTCACTGCAGCTTTCAGCAGACCTGGTATAATGCTACCGCCAATCAGACACTTTGTTTCTAAACTGATGGTCGCACAAACTTTCCATAGCATATTTATAGATGCAGTGAGACAATTCAAATTAAATTTCTTTCATTTGAATAACATGGACAGAGAGAAATAGTAAAGAAAATACTACATTTGTTACTGCATGTTATTTAGGTTAGCTAGAACAGCAGTATTCCCTCCACATCAGTGTATATAATTCTTATACTCCATAACCTGCAAAAATCTCATCTTGGCTACTACCATTGCTACTAAAGGACACGGACAAAAGAGCAATATACTAGCTGTATAAAATTCAAATGACTGCAAGAACGGTGATGCTTCATTAACAACTCCCATCACAAATATTAGGAATTAATAAGCAATAACTGTAACAGACTGCAAAAACTTACTGTCTTGTGATTTCTTGTAGCAGACTATTATGCGACACGTATCAAGCAATGCAATATGACATGACAGCTAGAATATGAAGCATTGATTTTGTGTTTCAGGCTGAAGACATCAGCCAAAATCTACATAATCAAGTAGAGACAGTATTTAGATGGCTAACCTGTACATTATGGCAGTCCTCTCAGATCAGTGACTTTCTGTATTGCATTTTAATATCCTGATATTTTGATGTGAATAAAAAAACGGTTTGAGATTAAGCAGTGGAAACACTGTAGAGTTCTAATGCCCTTGAGATCTCTACAATCCATGGCAAAACTAATAATTGTAAAGAAATCAGATACAGATTTCAAACAAATTAAAGAAAAAAGCTTTAGAATAAAGTAAACACAATCGCATACTCTGGGGTGGAGACCAAGGTCCAAGTCTTGGCCCTTATTGAATCTCACCCATATTGCTTCAGTGATGGCAAGGGGCAACACCTGTCTTAAATCCCCATCAGTGAGTACTGAGCTGGCTGTGAACAAATGTAAACAGTTTAATGATCCCCTGCTTGACACCCCTACCTGTTATTTACCTACGTAAAAGTGTTCTTCTTTTTAAGTCAGTTCTTGGCAACAGCATGAGAATATGCACTCCATGGTACAACAATTCAGAGCCACAGCAAAGGTGTGGGAAGGAGCACTGTGCACAGGCTCCAGCTTGTCAGGATAGTCCACTCCAGCTAGGAAAGCACTGGAGGGAAACACCACTGTAAACAAAAGCAGCACTCCCCTCGATATTCCTTGTGACATCCCAACACATCTGTTAAGCAGTCATAATAAAGGCTTTTCCATGGCATGGAAAGGAAAGCAGCAAGATTAGCTCTTTTCTACCAGAACTGAAAGAATTTGCTCTTCTGGAAAGACTGATAATCCAATAAGAAAGATCATACAAACAGGAGTATCATGGGAAAAAAAAGGGAATTTGCAATTAAAATGACACCATGGGAAAAATAAATGGAGAACTCCCACTTCAAGATCTTCCACACAAATTTTTCTCATCTCCACAAATGACTTAAAACCTCCTCACAGTAGCGTCCTGCCATCTTTCCCCATGGCACTTATGCCCTTCATACCTTTCCACCTCACGTAGGACAGTAGAATTCTTTAGCAACTTTTGACCATCACCCAGCAATAGCTTTGGACCCCGTACTTTTTCCTCATACCTTAGGAGTGGGCTGGATCCAGTTTCCTTGTTGAGATTGAGGCATCTTCTTATGAAAAATCCTGCTGTGTAGTGTATGGGGGCACATTTGAAAAGCAACAACTGCGGTTGCTGAGTGGAAAGTGAGTCTGTGAATTTGCAGGATGTTAGCCAGTCTGTAGTAGTTGCCCACGTGTAGATTTTTACCCAGTTTCATGTTACCTGCAAAGAAGCTTTGTCTTTTTTCACCCCGAGAGGCAAACTTTTTAGGGCATGACTCAGCCTATTTTAGGCATGCACTTTAGCATGAGATAAACTGCCTTCTCAAGGTGTCTATTTTTCTTTATTGACAGTAATGGGAGCCTCAGGGGTAATTACTGTAGATGAGTTGTAGTCACTGTAGTTTAGTTAAATGAATCCTACCTGAAATGAACTCACACCTTTTTTCATCCTGAAGATAACTCAGTTTCATGCCCATACCCAAGGACAATAATAGCCAATGTTAATTTGATTCCCATACTGTGTTTAGTATGTCACTCATTCAATAGGTTGGGTTTTTTTTGCTACAGGTAAACAAGTGAAACTACATATTCTTAATTAAATTATGTCATATCCAAGGACACTTTGTCCTTTGGTTCAAGGCAGTTCAAAACATTTCATGCTCAGTTTTCCGGAAGGAAAGACCAAGCGTACAGCAACCCCCACCTGTGGCAGTAAGGTTAATTGCCTATCTGTTTATTCTAGGTAAAAGCTTACCTGAGAAAGATCTCTCAAAGCCAAATCTCATTGAACAGTAGCACAGAATTTCATCACTGCCACGAACTGACCCTTTTCCACCTGCCTGCTACTCACTGTAGCTCCTCCTGCAGCTGGAAAGATATGCAGAGTGTGAGATATTGCTGTTCAGCTCAGCAGAATTTACAATGCACATTGGATCATCCATTTTGCTGCTCCTTGACAGGTGACATAGACAGGCAACCTAGCAAAGGGAATTTAAACTGTATTTTCCATATGTTTCTCATTTGCACTTCACTGATGGAATTCCAAATCAACTTGATAGCTGTCGTTATAGTTTGTTGTAGTCTTAATTAAAAGGATAAATCAGAATTTACATTTAACTCATACTATATTTGCTTTGTTGAAGTGAATGTTCTTTTCAGATGATTACTACATTGAAAAACAAACATTTGTGCATAAAATTTAAGAATTAAGCATATCAAAATACAGCAGAATGGGGGCATTTAATTCTTAAAATGTGGAAGTGCTTAAGTGCAAGCCAGGCATGTTGTTTAAGGTATCTGACTGTCAATCGGGACACTCAGTTTACTGTGCCCTGTGAACTCCAGCAGGTCCTGCAGATGAAAATCTGGGAAGGGCATCTTCCTTTGCCTCTGACATGACCAGATGAAAGCCTAAGTCATTCTGAAACCATGTCTGTAGTCCTGTAAATAGGAAATTTTCTCATTGCTAGTTAAAGGACACAGTCTTTGTATCGACCTGACAGGTTATGGTCTCGGGACTTGTTTGCGTTTGTCCTGGCATATGTTAATTTCATCTTGTTTTAGCTGTGATAACAATTATCTAAGCAATCAAGTTTGGTCTAGGATGGATGTAGCTTATAGTGTAGCTAGTGTTATTCTGTGTAGAATGACTTATCTGTGTGGTTTGCAAGAATATAAACACAGAACTGTACAAGAGATCCCAGACTGTAAACACAAATCTCAGTGGTCCATCAGTGGTCACTGTAGGAGTAACATCTTGTTAAAACAGTTTAGATAGAACAGAGAACAGAAACCTGAATAATTGAGAACCAAGGGAGAGAACGCTCACATATACAGAATGTGTTAAATAAAAAGTATAAAAATAAGTACAAGCAGATATCAAAAATCAAAGAGGAACGGACCAACACCATCAAACTTTTCCTGGTGAGGAACTGAAGGCACTGATGACTCACTGACACCCACACTGCTTCTAATTAAACAGTGGGAATAAATTTGAGGCCATGTTGGACACATAACCTCATCCTATTTAAGTGTGCTAGCACAGGTGCAGCCATACATATCTGAAAAGAAGTTGAAATACGCATGATTTAAACCCTTTCGCCCTACAAGTCATTTCTACAAGTTCAACCCAGATGGCTGGTGATTGAAAACTGTGGCCATCTGATAGCAGTTTTGCAGCTCAGATATAGTACGCTGGCAGTTTGTCCAGTTCCTAGCAGACAGATGTCCACATTACAAAAAACCACTATCATAATTAAGACTAATTGCCACCCTTGTATAAGACCAAGCAGTGAGGCCAAGGATGAAAAAGGCATAGAGACCAAACTTCCCAAAGGTGGTTCTTCCTGGTCAAAGCTGAAGGATATTGTCTAGGCAATTTGAGAAAATGTGCATTACTTCTGCTTGAGATGCATCTTTTCTGCAACTGAATGAAGCAGTCATATGAGCCCTGAATTCACTTCAGAAATTAATTACAACAAAAATATTTCCAAAATATTGTGGTCCTTCATCCCGCTCTATTGGGCAGATCGCTTTGTATTAGAACCATGCAACTGACAATAAAATAAGCTAATATTCTTTTTTCATAAATTATTTCTTAACTCATGTCCAGAAAAGACTGTTTCAGCAAGGAGGTTAATCTGTAATTAATATGCACATTCATTTGTTGGTCAGCAAAACAGCACACGCATAGCTGAGAATTTAGGCTTGCTAGATGCTGCTACATTCAGTGTTATAATTTTTTTGTTTATTTAGAAAACAAGGTCTCATTTTCAAAGGTGATGTTCTCTTACATGCATCTCAAAGACTCTTTAAGTTCCCAAATACAATGGCTAAACAAAATTAATCCCTCAGAACTGCTGCTAAACTCCTTCCTAAGTCTATACACACTTGTGTCCCTGGCCCTAGCTTTCTACTAGTTGACATTTGCATGGTCATCTTATCTTGAAGCTATTTTCACATTAAATTTTACAGTAACTCTCTTGGCTTCCACAGAGCCAGTGTTTACTTTTTCCCAGTCCTCTGTGCTGAACTTCACAGTTCAAATCATTATACTAGTATAAATAAGATGGGATCCTTTCTGTTTCAATAAATGCCCTGTATTCATCCAAAGATTCAAATAGCCACCTATTGAGGTTTTCAAGAGACACACACCCCCACACCCAAATTGTATTTCAGTTTGAGTTCAAATTAGGCAACCAGGAACCTTTGAGAACCCTTCTAGGTATCAGACTACATATTCAGAATATAAGCACCATAGAAAACTTGTCCATTTGCCTTTGGTTCCACTCCCCGCCCCCCCCCCCCCCCCCCCCCNACATTAATGGTGTACTATACACCTTCCTGTTATTCATAAATTCACAGATACCTATGAATAGATAGTGTGGGAGGCGTACTTAAAAACTGGCCTATCTCCAAGTTATGATGTTATGGTCTGGATGGGTAGACAACTAGGTTGGTAAAAGACTGGTTGGATTACCAGATTACGGGTTCAGAAGGTCATGGTTAATAGGTCATTCTCTACCTTATGACTGGTAACTAGCAGAGTGCTGCAGGGGTGTCCCCTGGGACTCGTCATGTTTGACATCATCAGTGACTTGAAGGAAGTGACAGAAAGAACTGTCCTCAGGTTTGCAGGTTATGCCAAGTTTTAGGAGGACCACTTGACTTGAGAGCAAAGCTACATGAAAGACCTAGGTAGACTGGAGGAACAAGCCAACAGGTATCTTATGATACTATGAAGTCCTGCACTTGGGAAGGAAAAGCCCTTGACAGTGACACAGACTGATGCCTGACCAGCTGGGGAACAATGCTGGGGGTCTTGATGGAAAGTAAGCTCAACATGAACCAGCAGTGCTTGAAATAAGGAAAGCCTTTTTCACCACGAGGACAGCCAGGCAGTGGAGCAGTGTGACCAGAGAGGCTGTGCAGTCTCCATAGTTACAGACTTCAAGATCTGTCTGAACAAAACCCTGAGCAGCCTGGTCTGACCCCATCATTAGCCCTGTTTTGAGCATGAGGTTGGACTAGAAACCTCCTGAGGTCTGTTCTGAACTGTATTATCCTATTGACAGTGTGTCTCACCAGCCAAAATATTCATGTGAAATTTGATGGCTGCACCATAGCTTGTGCTGACAGAGATATATTTTTTTATGTTGTTCTGTTGTTTGGGTTTGGTTTTTTTTTTTCAATAAAAAGACTAATGATGGCTAGAAAATACAGGAGTAAAATGAAGGACATCCTTTAATCTCCTCTCTGTCTGACACTGCTTCAACCTATGTTGTCCATTATGTACTGTGTTTCTACTGCTGTCAATTCTGTCAAAAGCTAAAGGAGAAGGATGAGGAGAATGTAGCAAAGAATGTAAGATAAAATATGGAAACTAATCTGAACTGAGTTACTTTTCAGGTACCTAGCTATCCGCTGGTTTTAAGGTTGACGCTACACATTTTACCTCTGACCTTTTTATAGATTGAGGCTTTGCAGTCTAATAATTCCCAGCTTGAAAGACAAACAGAAAAATGACTTGTCACAGTCCAATATTCTGGCCATCTTTTAGAAATTCCATGTATGGAGGGTGTAATATCAAATTTACTTATTTGAAGACAGTTGATGTTACATGGGATTTCTGATTTAGTGGAATAACACAAAATATGCTGTATAACACTATACAAATGTATGTTACACTTTGCAAAATATAGCAATTGCAGTACACAGTTCAGTCACAACACCAATGTGATTGCCATTACCAGTCTCTATACTATGCTCACGATGATGAGCTGGGCATGATGCTGGGCATCACCAGTCACCAGGAAGGAATACATGGATTGATGTCAGCTTAAGTCCATTGCTTTCTTTGAAACACTTTTGCTAGTTGTCTAGTTTTTATGCTCTATGTTGGGCTGAGCCACATATTCATTCCCTTCCCATGCTGGTCTGGCTAGCTCAGGGAGACATTCCCCCTTTTTTAATTAATGCAGGGAGAAACATTTACACCACCAGTCCATCCACTCAGCTGTTGACAGCCATTTATCTAAAACAAAGAGCAGCCTTCTTTGGAAAGGAGTCCTGTTGCAAAGAAGCTGGCTTCTCTGCAAGGGCTGTGGTCAGTCACGCTCTGCTTTATTCCCTGAGCTTCACAGGCACACTGCCCTTGCCCATCTCCTCTGAGCCTTCTTCCATTTTAGGGCTTTATTGGTCAGGCACATGACTTCAGACAGCACTCTGCACTAGATACTATGTAAATTTTCATTGTAGGAAATCCTACAATTGATCATAGATAGCTGGGTCTGCTAGGACACAATTTTATTCCTGTTTTTTTAGTATGTCTTAAAATTTCCCAGAACTGATGTATCTACCATTTCTCTTATCAGTATTCCCCAGGCTTCTACTGCTATAGGATACATTTTTCCTCAGTGATAGATTACCAAAAGTATGTGTGATAATCTAAATGTGTCATTGGGAAACCATTTTTTTCCTGTTAAAAAATTCACCGGATGATCCTTCTTTATTCACCTTCCAATATCCTTTAGAATATTACATGCAAAGGGAAGTTTAGACAAAATCATAAGTACCTTAGGTAATCATAACATTTTCATCTTAATTTGGAAAGTCTAATAAAGAGAATATTTTTCCATGCCATGAATAACATCACACTTCATTATGTTGATTGCACTGTTGCTGTATCAGCACTATCGCTCTGACAGAGAACACTGAAAGTTTGTAACATAGAATCATAGAATCATAGAATGGTTTAGGTTGGAAAGGACCTTGAAGATCATCGAGTTCCAACCCCCCTGCCATAGGCAGGGACACCTCCCACTAGACCAGGTTGCCCAAGGCCACGTCCAGCCTGGCCTTGAACACCTCCAGGGATGGGGACTCAACAACCTCTCTGGGCAACCTGTGCCAGTGCCTCACCACCCTCAAAGTGAAAAACTTCTTCCTAATGTTCAATCTAAACCTGCCCTCTTCCAGTTTGAAGCCATTCCCCCTTGTCCTGTCACTACATGCCCTAGTAAAAAGTCCTTCCCCAGCTCTCCTGTAGGCCCCCTTTAGGTACTGGAAGGCCGCAATAAGATCTCCCCGGAGCCTTCTCTTCTCCAGGCTGAACAGCCCCAACTCCTTCAGCCTCTCCTCATAGGAGAGGTGCTCCAGCCCTCGGATCATCCTCGTGGCCCTCCTCTGGACACGCTCCAACAGGTCCATGTCCTTCTTATGTTGGGGACTCCAGAGCTGGACGCAGTACTCCAGGTGGGGTCTCACGAGAGTGGAGTAGAGGGGCAGAATCACCTCCCTCGCCCTGCTGGCCACACTTCTTTTGATGCAGCCCAGGATGCGGTTGGCCTTCTGGGCTGCGATCGCACATTGCTGGCTCATGTTGAGCTTCTCGTCGATCAGCACACCCAGGTCCTTCTCCTCAGTGCTGCTCTCCAGCCATTCCCCGCCCAACCTGTAATTGTGCTTCGGATTGCCCCGACCTAGATGTAAGACCTTGCATTTGGCCTTATTGAACTGCATGAGGTTGGCTCATGAAATGAACTTTTCAGTTGTGTAAACAAAAAATATTATACAATGATTGAAGAGTGTAGAGACCACACTGAAATTGGAAAATCCCACTTTTTGAACCTAAGAGTTAATGAGATGAGAGCATTGATGTTATGATACCACACACTAGTACTGTTGAGGACGGAAACTGGTTTAGCTCTCTCACTATGACTTATGGGTTGGGAGTAGATCTTATGCATTTGCAATCACATTGGGATAAAAAGTGGATATTCCTCATGTATTCTGAAATGACTTAAGCTTGTTCATCCATAATGTCAGTTATTTCCTTCTTTATGGGTTTTCTTCTAGCAGAATCCACAGAACAGTATGAAATCAGAAGACAGCACCATCCATGAGCTAACAGTCTGAGCATCAGAAAAAACAGATGAAGACATGTAGTAAGGAAAAGGTTACACCATATATGAAGAGACATTATATGGTAAGAAATCAAAGGATGAAAATACAATATATTATCGTTATATAATATATCTTATATGTCACAGGCATTATCCACTTAAACTGCTCACTAACTCATGGAGACTCAAGAAGCTGATTCATCTCACCTGTTTTAAATATGTGTTAAAGGATGACATGAACGATGTTCTCCTAGTTCCTTTCTCTTATGTTTATAGAGGAAACTTAGAAAAGACCAATTAGACATGTAATATCAGAGCAATTCCATCTTCAGTATCACAGGGCAAATGTCAGCTGTCTGGTCAACAGGCATGTCCAAACTTCCTAGTGTAACTTGATACAAACATTTGGGTTATCTTACATAGACTCAATATTTAAATACATTTGTAAGGCGTTAGTCTAGGACCAACAGGAAATGTCAGGATCTGATTTGTAGATGAAGAAATGATTCACACCTTTGTTATATACAAAAGAAAAGAATGTGTCCCTGTTAAAACAGTACCTGGACTTTCATGTAGTTCATGAAAAATTATTTTTTTCAACTGTTCCATTTAAAATAAATTAGAAACTTTGGGAGGGCCAAATATTTCCATGTAAATGGTATAGTTCTTACAGTATGTTCTTTCTTATTAATTATTTCAATAACAAAGTACATTCCATTCACTTTGCCTACATAATTAACTTATTCACAGATCTCTGTGAGAAAAAAAAGTAAGTAAACTCAGTAGTTATTAGTAAGCAAATTTAATGCTTAGATACAGTAAAGAAAAGCTCATCTCAACACTTCAGTAACTCTTATGTGAGTCGTTAAACAGCAGAGCTAATTAAACCAATCAAAACCATTTTTCTATATTTGAAAACAACAGTTTTATTCTGAACCTTTCATGATGCCTTGGTGTTTGAGGATGGATATAATTTAAATTAATACAATGCAATTCAAAGGTATGGTTATTATATGAGGTATTACAATGTGGAGTTTACATTGTTTGGGTGTCTTAACTCTGCATTACCATATCTTATTATATTTTGATGTCTTTGTGCAACAGTAAAATTACTTTTCCTGACTTTGTGTCTCATTATGATGTTGTCATGCTCAGATGGTGATGTGTTTACTCAATTCTATTCTTACAGAGCTTTCTAAGTTTGTTTTGTCTTGAGGTACACACACTGTATTTGTATTCTTGTCAGCGGCTGTGGAGAGAGAATATAATGGGGGCATATACAGAGTCAAAGCAAATCATTTTATGAAAAAAATCTGACTTAATATTTTCAGTGTTACTCCAGTTCCACTTTTCAGTTTGATTAGCAGTGATGACAATAGCTTTATTCTGAGCTGACCCTTTACTAATATAAGATGACATTTCTAATATCATGCTTTGTGTGGCCACACTGTTATTAGAAAAAAGCCTGTCTGAACCGAGTCCTCAGACGTAAAACATTCCCAGGGATCATTTTCTAAATTACGGTATGAGAGATGCATTCAGCAAGGTAGAGAGGCACCAGTGTCTGCATTGAAGGGCATGTCTAGCAGCAGAGCTTGCTGGCTGACTGATTTAATTTGATGTGATACAAAAGTTTGTGGTAGCAAGCTGGTACTGTTTTAAATGAATCTCTTTATAATTCTCATTAAGTAGGTAGCGCATGTTCTTCCCCACATCCTGCCATTACTCAGGGATAGAAGCAGGATGCATGACTCATTGTGTAGTGTAAATTATTTTTGGCTCTAGCTTTGATACTGAGGGACATTTTAATAGACTCAACAGCTTCAGTCACATTTTGTTTTCCCTCCCCTTCTGTGTTACACATCATATGTATATGCATGTATCTATTGATTGGGAGGAAGGAAATTGAATATCTGTGTATTCATGTAATGGAAAGTTCTGGTGCTGCATTAACAGTTCATCTCCAACAAAGCACCAGTCCCAAGACTGTGAAGGTGGTACAGCTCCATCTGACCATACCCTGAGCTAACTGGCCCTACTCAAAAACAAGGTGAGCTAGCCAGGGCAACCAAACATGCTGATTCAGCTCTCTTGCTTTTCATCTATGGCACTGGCCTGAGCACCAGCTTTCCCAGAGCTATCTCAGAAGTCTGCCCCATAGATTTGCTCAGGTGTCACAAATTAGGAGTTTCCACGTTAAGTATTGCAAAGAGTAGTGGCATTGTAGCAGCTGAGGATGTAGTTACAGGCCAGGGAGAGTGGTCCTTACAGCAAAACAGGGAGCTATAGCTGCTGAGAATTTACAAACAATCTCTAAATCTTTCTGTGGATCTTCGCTCAGGCAATAAGGTTAAGATCATAAAATTAAGTGCAGTTGTTTTTATTTCATGACTAGCACTCAAATTATGATAGCATACTTTTTTTTTCTTTTTTTCAGATAAGCCAAAAGACAGATAGATAGGCACATGAAAATTATGGGTTGTATTTGACTGCACCAGTTAAATTGGCCTAATAGCAGAAAAATTGTCACACAAATTCAAATTAAAAAAAAAAATCCTTAAAACCAAGGGAATGTTCTTTTTTTTTTTATACCAAGCTAATCTATTTTCCTCTGAATATTCTCCTTCATGGTATCAATACAGGCTTTGAAAATTATTTGGGGGGAATGGACAGAAGGCTAAAGTCAGTCCCATCTACAAGTATGGCTTAAAGGAGGATCCAGGAAATTATAGGACGTACTTCAGTCCCTGGGAAAGTTATGGAACAAATCCTTCTGGGGGCTATTACAAGTCAAGTAAAGCAAGTGACTGGGAAAAGCCGGCATGGATTCACCAAGGGCAAATCATGCTTGACAGACTTGGTCACCTTCTATGACAAAGTAACCCGCTTGGTTGATGTGGGGCGAGTGTTGGACATTGTCTACCTGGATTTCTCCAGGGCTTTTGATGTGGTTCCCCACAGCCTCCTGCTAGAGGAACTGATGCCTTACAGTCTATGAAAGTGGTCTGTGTGGTGGGTGGAGAACTGGCTGACAGGCTGCACCCAGAGGGTGGTGGTAAAAAGCTCCTTTTCAAATTACAGAATCATAGAATGGTTTGGATTAGAAAGGACCTTAAAGATCATTGAGTTCCAACACCCCTGCCATGGGCAGGGACACCTCCCACTAGACCAGGTTGCTCAAAGCCCCATCCAACCTGGCCTTGAACACCTCCAGGGATGAGGCCTCAACAACTTCTCTGGGCAATTTTTTCCAGTGCCTCACCGCACTCACAGTAAATAATTTCTCCATAATATCTAATCAAAATCTACTCTTTTTCAGTTTAAAACCACTAACCCTCATCCTATCACTACACTGATAAAGAGTCCCTCTCCATCTTTCTTGTAGGCCCTCATTAGGTACTGGGAGGCTGCTATAAGGTCTCACAGGAGCCTTCTCTTCTTCAGGTTGAATAACCCCAACTTTCTCAGCGTATCTTCATAGAAGCAGTGTTCCAATCCTCTGATCATCCTCGTGGCCCTCCTCTGGACTCGTTCCAACAGGGCCATGTCTTTCTTATGTTGGGGGCCAGAGCTGGATGCAGTACTCCAAGTGGAGTCTCACGGGAGCAGAGTAGTGGGGGAGAATCACTTCCCTCGACCTGCTGGTCACACTTCTTTTGATGCAGCCCAGGATACAGTAGGCTTTCTGGGCTGTGAGCACACATTGCCAGGTCATGTTGAGCTTCTCATCAACCAACACCCCCAGGTTCTTTTCCTCAGGGCTGCTCTCAATCCATTCTCTAGCCAGTCTGTATTTGTGCTTGGGATTGCCCCAACNTCCCTCTCCATCTTTCTTGTAGGCCCTCATTAGGTACTGGGAGGCTGCTATAAGGTCTCACAGGAGCCTTCTCTTCTTCAGGTTGAATAACCCCAACTTTCTCAGCGTATCTTCATAGAAGCAGTGTTCCAATCCTCTGATCATCCTCGTGGCCCTCCTCTGGACTCGTTCCAACAGGGCCATGTCTTTCTTATGTTGGGGGCCAGAGCTGGATGCAGTACTCCAAGTGGAGTCTCACGAGAGCAGAGTAGTGGGGGAGAATCACTTCCCTCGACCTGCTGGTCACACTTCTTTTGATGCAGCCCAGGATACAGTAGGCTTTCTGGGCTGCGAGCACACATTGCCAGGTCATGTTGAGCTTCTCATCAACCAACACCCCCAGGTTCTTTTCCTCAGGGCTGCTCTCAATCCATTCTCTAGCCAGTCTGTATTTGTGCTTGGGATTGCCCCAACCCATGTGCAGGACCTTGCACTTGACCTTCTTGAACTTCATGAGGTTCACACAGACCCACCTCTCAAGCCTGTCAAGGTCCCTCTGGATGGCATCCCTTCCCTCCAGCATGTCTACTGTACCACATAGCTTGGTGCCATTGGCAAAGTTGCTGAAGGTTCATTCAGTCCCACAGGGCTGCCTTACTCAGCTCCAGCTTCTCTCCTGATGTGACGAGTCTTTCCTCAGCCTGCAGAGCAGTGAAGCAGTTCTGCAAGGGCATCTCAGTCTTCAGGGGAAGTCTCTTGCTCCTGCTGGTCCTTGCTGTTGCTAGCTTCCATTCTTCTGCATTTTGGTCCCCCTTCCTTCTGTGTGTGCCAGTGGGGAAATTTTTGGCTGTTTGGCCGTGGGTCCACTGCAGACTGCGTTTGGAGCCAGCCAACTCCTTCTCAGCCTCCCTGATGCTACCCAGCCTCCTCACTGCCTCCTGCAGGTCAGCCACCTGCTGCAGGTCCTCCACCTGGGCATACATTTTGCAGGCAGGAGTGCTGCCTATCCCTGCCCCAAGAGAAAGGTAGAGGCACCTCCTGCAGTCTAAAGTCTGCACTGCAGCCTCTCCCTTCAGCAGCTCCATCTGGGTGGAGACATTGGCAACCACTGATGGTGAAGGCCTCGCAGCTGGAACTGCAGCCTTTGGTTTCAGATGAGTGCCCGCCATTCTGCCTTGAGGGTCAGGTAGGATGAGCTCCCTTGACCTGTGCAGATGGTCACAGAACAGTGCCTGGTAGCTGGATTATGTGTATTTCAGGTCTCCCACTCAGCCACTGGAATGCCCCTGCTTCAAAGAAGCACCTTTCTGCATGAACTGACGCACAAACTAACACGCCATGCTCTGTTTCCCCATCCTGGTCACCACGCTTCTGGTCATTCATGCTTTCCAGGCTGCTTTTTATAGGCGTGGAGGGGGTCACGGTTGCTCTGGCAACATCCAGGACTCATCAGTGCCTCCCGCCAGAGCTGCCAGCTCCTGACAGGTCTCTCCACTGCCCCGGTGTTTCCTTACCTAAGGAAAATCCCATGTGCACCAAGATCTGCCACTCCGCTGCAGGTCGGGCTGGCTCTGGAGCAGCTCCCCTTGGAGACTGACAAACAGGCATCCTGTCACAAGTGGGGTCCCTCAGTGATTGATACTGCACCCAACACTGTTTAATATCTTCATAAGCCATCTGGATGATGGGATCAAGTGTACCCTGATGAAGTTTGTTGATGACACTAAACTGAGTGGGGAAGTGGACACTTCAGAAGGGAGAGCCACCCTGCAGGAAGACCTGGTTGGGCTGGAAGAGTGGGCTAACAAGAACCTTATGAAGTTCAACAAGGACAAGTGTAAGGTCTTGCACCTGGGAAAACATAATCCAGGAGTGCAGCACAGGCTGGGATCTACCTGGCTGGTGAACAGCTCTATGGAAAAGGACCTGGGGGTCCTGGTGGCCAACAAGCTCAATATGAGTGAACAGTGTGCTGCTGCAGCAAAGAAAGCCAACAGGATGCTGCATTGGATTTACAAGGACATCACCAGCAGAGATAAAGAAGTCATTGTCCCACTCTACTCAGCACTTGCCAGGCCACATCTGGAACACTGTGTTCAGTTTTGATCCCCACTGTACATAAAAGATGTGGACAGGCTGGAGGGCATCCAGAGAAGGGCCACCAAGATGATCAAAGGACTGGGAAGCCTGCCATATGAGGAAAGGCTGAGAGAAGTGAGTTTGTTCAGCCTTGAGAAAAGAAGGCCTAGGGGAGACCTTATCATCGCATTCCAGTATTTAAAGTGTGGCTACAAAGACAATGAAGGCTCCCTTTTTACAAGGAGTCACATGGAAAAGACAAGGGGTAATGGGTAAAAGTTACTCCTGGGCAGATTCCGACTGGACACAAGAGGAATATTTTTCACAATGAGAACAATCAGCCATTATTCCCTGGGAATAATCTCTCCAGGGAAGTGGTGGATTCCCCATCATTGTACATTTTTAAGGTTCAGCCGGATTATATTTTCTAGACCGTGCTTTTGCCAAGAAAGGTTGGTCCAGATGATCCCTGAGGTCCCTTCCAACCTGGTATTCTATGATTATGATTTATTTCTGTTTCAGTAGAAATCATCTTGCATTGCTTAGGAGTTCACATTATACATTTATTTTCTGTTCTACTCTGCACATCCAAAGACCTGCACTAAAACAAGCAAATGCCCTCACAGCATCAGAAACTATAGGTGTAAGATTCATCAACAAAAGGATTTAATCCTTCCTACATGTAGTGATCAGCCTGGAGGACTATTATAGAAGAAACTGGTGATCCACATAATGGCCAGTGGGGTGTATACCTCTATATCAGGATTACTGTGTGACCACAAGGCGTATCTAATCAATAACATAATTAAGCAATGTACACATAATCAGTATATAGTTAACCAATATACATATAACCAATGTTATTTGTTTATCCGTATTCCAGGATTGATTGCTGTCAGTGCCTGATGAACCGGTACTGTGAGCAAGCCCCTGTGAGAATATTCCTGGCCTTAGAGCTGCCAAAGCTTGCCACGGACAGGATCTGTGCAGCACACTGTGCCCTGACCAGAGGTCTCTCTCAGATTTCCCTGCATCAGAAGGGATGTAAGATTTTATAACCTGCTATCACCTTTTCCATCACTGTATCAATAAATAGTTATCTGTCTTGAAAGTGTTTGTGCCTTTCTTGTTGGGATCTGAAAAGAGCTAGCACCTCCTGGTTCCACCATGAAATGAGATCGATTCCTTTTACTTACTTTCCCCTTTTACCTATTTTCTGCCTCTTTTTCAGAAGTGTGATTAAAAGATGGGGTATACAAGCAAAGCCATTTGCCTTACCAGGCTAATACATTTGTAATTAATGATGAGAAAAATATAAGCGTTTTGAATACTTGGTATATATCTCTAGAATCACATTTCAAATCCAAACGATTAACAGAATATTTCTGAAATTGTATGGCTGTTAAAATGTGCTGTCAATGGCACGGTATACGTTAATTTCGTAAATTATTGATATGGACATTAAAAAATATTTATATGATATTGCTTTTTTACTATCTTGATTTTGATAAAAATGGTTGGTTTTTATTTTTAATTGCTGCTTCTATTTCAGAATAATTGGATTCAAATTTGAAGATATATTTTAGATTGAATCGTCTTTCATTTTGTGGTTGCAATAGCCTCACATTAAGAGGTGATTTCTGAGCAAAGTGGTGACCTTTAAAACATCTGCAATATTATTCTGTCAAATAGTCAAGAAGGACTTGCTGGCCACCAAGTGAGAATGGAAACTGCGGTTAGATTTGTGTATCATACCAGCTCTTCTTGCAAAACATCCTGTCTTAAATGTGATCAGAAAAAATGACAAAATAAGTTCTTCAAGGATGTACTATCACAGTATGTTTTACAGTGTTTCTTATAAAGAATATTATTTCTGCAATACATTAAACATACTTTTGAGTAAGAAACATTGCTAACAAAGATGATGAACTCTAAAAGAAAACATTGATTACATGAAGGGTCTCCTGTCTTCAGGCTGCCTCAGTTCAATAACACTTCAGAAGGACCAGAGTCTCTTTTTAATGTAAATATTGCTTTAAAGTGAGGAACAAAGCTAACCTGAAAAGTGCTAAAGTTACCTTTATACACTGAAGGGTCTGAGGAGGCTGTTTGTTTATCTTATCTGGCCTAGCTGCACCCATCACTGTGTCATCAGAATTCCTGTCTGTTGACGAGAGAATGTTTAGTTGATAAGTCATGTTTAAACTTTATTTTTAAAGGACATTTTCCTCCTCTCTGAAGTTCTTTCCACCTTCCTGCCTCAGTGGAGATATCAAGAATATAGTCACACTTTCAAATGGAAGATAGTAAGATAGCAGTTAACACCAAAAAGTTTCTCAAACAGGCTTTCCTTTTCCGGATAAACTATTTGGCCCCACTGTACATCTTCTGTGTGTAACCATATGTCAAGTTTCCTTGTCCCACACTCAGAAGTAATCCCCAACAGCTGCCACCCAAGAAAGGCATGTGCACAAACAGAGCAATAAAACTACTGCAGAATACTTTATATGCCCTAAACTTTTCTAATGAAGTTTTCTTCACAGTGGATGTCTGACAAATGAGCCTCTGTCCTATAAAACATGCTAGCTGGGGAGTTGAGAGCTGGCAATTATCAAGTATGTCATGCCAGGAAGCAGATGTGAGAGCTGTGGTCTGACTCTGACATGTGTCACGTCAGACTACCCTGAGCATCTCCATGAGCCTCTGAGGTCCTGATCTTGCTTCCTCTATTTAGTAAAAATCCCACTGAAACCAAGGCAGGATTTGCTTCATTAGGTATGCAATAATCAACAGCCCACAGATTCAATAATCTCAAGTGCTTTTAAATGACTCAAAACGCAATACCTGTTTTAAAGGCAAAGAAAAAAAGGATTATTTTCTATGAAAGAAATTTATAAGGTCCCTAAATACACTTATAGCTTAGACTGACCTGACCATCATTTCAGGAATCAATGAGAAAAAATTGCTTTTTTTTTAATGCTTTGCAGTGTTGTTTCCTAACCCTGAAGACAAAAATTAGAAACTTAAATCTTCATCAGTAAAGTGCCCTAAACCACACTGGGAGTGTGGTCAAACACCTCAGACCTAACAGCTCTCAGAAGTCCAGAGCCTGAGTCTTAAATGGTGTTTTTAATGTTGTCATGTGTACATAAACCACAAGGATGGAAAGGTAATGCTGTGGCAGACCATTCTTCCCCATCCAGGAATCCATTATTTATCCCATCCATTTGAATTTAGAAAGCCCTTCTGCAGTCCTTCATTTGTTTTGAAGCAGGTGCTTTTGAAAATAATTACCGATAATAAAATAAATAAAATAAAGCTTAAAAAAGGTTCACAAGATAACCTAAATTTATGCTCCGGCCTGAAAAGAAGTTGCCATAGTTTCCCTCTCATTCTTCAGGGGTGTTTGTCTAATCTGTTGTTGAAATTCTGTACTTACACACTCCATAATTTCTGGGCGGCCTGTTTCAGCACTTCACTATCGCTTTTATTTGTATGTTGTTGGTTTTTTTTTCTAAAATATAACATAAATTTTCCTGATTGGAATAAATCCCTTCAATTCTTTTTCAATTGGATAATAGATTGTTTTCTTCTTGTCTGCAGCAACCTTTTACATACCTAAAGGTTGCTATCACATCCCCATCAATCACCATTCCCTTCCCTCAGCTAATAAACCCTAGATATTTTAGTCTCTGCTTACGTGCCAGATTTTGTAGTGTTCCAGTTCTTCTCATTGCTCTTCTGTGGATACTTTTGCAGTAGCTCAAATTGGTCACAGCATTCCAGCTGATGTTTTGCCCACGCAGTTTTAAGTGGAGATTAATAGCAACTGGCAGCAAAGGCAGTGGGGAAGAATCCTATTCCACAGCATCCAAGCTTTTTTGCTGTTTATCAGGATGTCTAACTAAGCTGTGTAGCCTGCTGTGACATAATAGTATGAATTTCATTGCATCTGAAAGTGTTAATTTCACATCTAGATTTGAAAGTCTCATAAGGCATTTGGAAACACTAAACTAACAGCCTGCTGGATAATGCCATGTTCTATATTTAACAAGATAAGCCACCTTTTATTTCCCCAACCAGAGCAGAACTTCACACCCATGTGAGGATAATGCATTCATTTAAGTGTGATAGTCTCAGCAGTTTTCTAAGTTGGGGTCTTTTTTTAGAAAATAAATTTCCAAAAGAAAACAAAAACAGAATTTCGGACAAAGGATTTGCCTCTTCGGATATAGCAGTACTTAATTCAGCTCCATCAGAAGTACTATAACAGAGAAAATCAATAAAGCCCCTCTATAAATACAGACTCTGAGCTTGAGGTTTGTCTGATTTCGCTTTGTTATGCCTTATAGTCACTCTATTCCTATGATCCATAATCAATATTAAATTAAAATAACTGGTCTATAAATCCACAATCGTGAGAATTTTGGCTTTCATAATCATGGAATCACGGAATTTTCAGAGTTGGAAGGGACCTCTAGAGATCATCTAGCCCAACTCCCCTGCCAAAGCAGGATTGCCAGAGCACATTACTCAGGACTGCATCCAGGTGGGTCTTGAAAATCTCCAGAGAAGGGGNATATATTGGAATGGAACTTCCTATGTTCCAACTTGTGCCCATTGCCCCTCATCCTGTCACTGGGAACCACTGAAAAGAGTCTGGCTCCATCCTCCTTCAACCCACCCTTTAGATAATAATATATCATAAAAACATTTTTAAGTGTACCATTTTTGATTCTAATCCTTCGTATGCTGTGTGCAGTTATTCTGTGCCACAGATGCTCAGGCAACAATTTCTTACTTAGAGATGTCATTGTTTGCTTTAGATACACTGAGACTGTTCATCGTTGCTTTACATATTGCAGGAGGGAAACCAGAAATACCTATTTATTACCTATCAAGGCAATGCGAAATGACTCTTGACGTTCTAGTGGGGGAGAATAGGGAATTTTCATCAAGTTTTCACTTCAGGAAGCCCATTTTGCCTAACCAAATAGGACTTTGGGGCAGACTGCAACAGAGTAAGAAAGAAGGTAAGAAAGTTGGTTATAAAGAAAATATAGAAGTTTACCTAAACAAAGCAAAAGCCCTCTTCTGTCTGCAGCAGAGGAGGTGACAGGAAAACAAAACAGAATGTGTACTGTGGTACACTCTTGTGACTTCATCCTCAGTTGACCCATCTCTGGTGAAAACTACTCTCTGTGTGTGTGAGACAGAATGTTTGGGTCTGCAGTTGCCTAGGAAGTTGAACATAAATTGCCCAGTCTGTAGTAGTTGTTAGCTGATATCCATACAAATGTGTTCATTTCAGTACTGATTTAATAGTAAGAATTAAGGATTTGAACTGAGTTCTGATCTTGTTGGGATCACCTATCTTTCCCAGTAATTGCAATCTTCAGCATTCAGGCTTCAATCAGCTATCACTATGGGTTTTCTAGATCCATGATTTTCATGTCTGATTAGTCAATATTAGCTTCTCTTCACACTCTGGAGTAGAAGAGAGCAGTTGGGTAAAAGAACAGGACTTTGTTCCCAACCAGGCAAGTGGCAGATGTCACGGGAACATCCAACCTTGCCTTGACCAAGAGCTGAGGACTGAACATTATCAGTCATGACAGACAGGGCAACGCAGACAAGAACTGAGTGGGATGAGCCTTGGTAGTGGCCCTGGTCCAACAACTGAAAGGAGACTGACACCTGAAACTGCTGGAAAGGTGCAGTGCAATATCACCATGGACTGACTTGACTGATGACCACAAACCCCTCTCCAGGAATAGAAGCTGGGGGAAACACTGCTACATGGATGTCTGGCACTGTGTATGAGCAGAGAGCCCATGTCAGGGCCAAGCCACTGACCAGAGGCTGACACTGACCCTGACCGGGGTGAGCACCGTGTTTCCCCAGGCTGGGCTGTGCCAACCCACCACAGTGGTGTTGGGCAGCGGGGTCCTGCCAAACTCCCACTCTGCACACATGTGTGTGTGTGCGCATGTACGCACACAAAGCTTTTGCTGACACAGTCTGTCTCTTGCTTGGTCCACTTCATAAATTGAACTTAGCAGTGTCCATGGACTGATGTTCCTTTTTGCTTCATTGCAATAGAAAATTGTGTCTTGGGACTGTAACCTATATAGCTGGATCAAGCACTTAATCCTAAGTATGCCCCTCTGTTGGACAAGCCTCGTGTCACAGTTCCCTCACTTATTAAGAAAGCATCTACCTCCATTTACTGAAAGATCTTACAAGTTCTTAGAGGTTTCATGGACTGATCATATACTGTAGCAATGCCCAATTTTTCTGTAAGTACTCATTTTCCTTTACCTCCTTCAGTGTTCTAAGTAGTTTTTATTATGTTATATATTTATAAATTCCTATCCAACATTTTTGAACAGCTTCAGTAATGCGTTAAGCAACGTTACTAAAAGCTGTCATATATTTCATTACTCCTCTTCTGTTTATTCTAACAAGATCTTGTCCTTTCCCCTGTTTTCTAACAGTATCTTGAGAGGTAAGGGGCTGGGATTAAATGTTTGTTGAAAAAAGAGGAGCAGAAATGAGGAATAGTTTGAAGAAAATGTATCTTTTTCACATTTATGCTTAAACCGACAGTTCTTAAGTATAGTATTTACTGAAGTTACTGAAGTTCAAATAAAATTATTATTATAACACTAGAGAACACTGTTTTATGGGAAAGGAGTTCTTTCACACTTCAGAATTTAGCATATTTGGTTAAGACCAGTAAAGAGAGTTATGTAATTTAAGATGTTATCAAAACAACGAAATAAATAATATAGTCTTCTTCTTAATGGCATTTTTTAAACAGTGTGAGCCAAGAATTATACATGGAATTCTACATATTAAATACTGTTTTTCATGTTAACATACTGGTTTTATCAGCAAACTAATCTTCCATAACAGCAATGCATATTCATTGTACATATATAAAATCTTTAAATATATATGTATAGCTTGATCAAAACATTTTGGCATTTAACTCCAGTTTTTTTTATGTTGGTGGAAGGCAGCAGAGATACAAGGGGAAAGGATGACTAGTTGCTGGTTTTTTATTTTTCTGTTACACTGAAATCATATAACCTATCTCAACTACCTTTGACTGTGCAGCTATAGACTATATATGCCTACTCCTAATAATGTTAATTGTATTTTCTAATTATTATTTACATCCTTTGAGGATGGTTTTATAACCATTTTCTTGATGCACTTAAACATCTATTTTTGCTTTAAGAAAGTTTGCCACATAATCAAGTCTCATAAGTGAGGGCAAGATGTTGTCTTTTTCCCCACTGTATTAGTCAGTTGGATTAATGTTTTTTTTCTGAAGGATGTCTGCTCTTGTAATGGTATTTATACTCTGATTCTTATTATGCTGTTGTCCTGCCTCCAGAATGAGATCTATAGTACCACAGTTGATAACCCACTTGTGGTTTTCATGACCCATATTTTCTCCAGGTTATACTGTAGCTGTCCCTGCCTGTAAAACCTTTTTTTTCTTACCTGCCTCCCATTACTGTCAATTCTGTTAAAAATTGTTGTCATCATTCTGCATTTCTCCTTTCCTCTCTGCTGTATACAACTCCTCCAATCACCATATAGGGTTAACATTTTGATACAGACATAGAATATTTTGACATACTGAATTCTTGTAATTTACAGTACAGAACAAGATGATAACGAACACTGCTCTGAACTAGACCTTTGGGTTGTTATTTGTCTCGCTGTTTGAATAAGAATGTGCTTGAAGTTATGATCTAAGAGGACAATTCTGCCACCTTCAAAATGAAAAATAATGGTAGGAGAGAAAAAAAAATATCACCTGTAATGATTTTATACCGGTCAAAAACTTCCAGATATTACAAAGCCCTTTATCTGTGTGACAGACAATATTAAGAAAAAAAAAAACAAAACCAAAAACAAAAAACAAAACCAAACTAAACAAAACACAGCAACACAAACCTTTAATAAAATATAAGAAAGAAATGGGTCGCCAAATAGATGACATATATTTGCTAACCCAAGGAAATATTTCCTAGTGTATACAATTACTCTTTCTGTTGAGTGCCATGACACCTATTATGAGATATAATATTACTTGGAGAAGACGTGTGTTGTCCACTTGAAGAATAATTAAGTTTTCCACTGCTCAGTAGATTACATCTGAAAGCACAACCACAGATGGAGATAACAAGGCAGAAAGGCAAGCTTATATCAAATTGAAATCATAAAAGAGAGAATAAAAAGGAAGAACAGCACAATATTTTTTTACTTTTAAAATATGAAGGCTTTTTTACCTGCTCAAATGTCTTGGTATTATTTTTTTAAATTTGGGTTTGGGCAGCAGCAATCAATTACAAATAATATATTTGTAGAAAACCAGTTTCTATTTGAGTATATAAACCATCTTTAATGGCAAAGTATGTTATTCTGTACAAAAGAATATTCTAGTTTAGAGAAAAGTGGCCATAGACTGGTGAAAAGAGATTGCATCCAGCATCAGTTTTCCATTGTGTTTACAATAAATCTCTGCATAGTTTTCCCAAGGCCTGAATCTACACAGGTTAGGGATTTGTTCAATCTTTTCTTAATACACTTATAACTACTATTAGTGTGAATTCCCATAACTGTCCACTATATAAAATAAAGTAACTGAACCATATCCTGAGAGCTAAATGCCAACACTATTCAATATTTAAGTAGTTAAATCCAACAAAATGATCCATGAAATCCTTGCCTCACCTGAAAACTTGTGTTAAATTTTTCTCCGGCAATATCCCAAATTCTGCTTCTGTACAAACTCAAAACCTGACAGGTCTGATCACCTTACACTGGTATTGAATCACAGAGGGTAGGAGCAGAGAGAATTTACAGAGGTTACCTATCACATTCCCTGACTCAAGGTCAGATCAGCTATACTTGTATTATTTGTAATAGATTATTACAGTTTGGCTTTAAAGAGCTTTTCATTAACTAGGAGAGTCTAGCTTGGCTGCTCTGGGTCTAGACATCTAAAACTAGGTGAAACAAATCTCAGCTTTTGTGTGAGGAACAGAAATATATAAATACAATGGGAGGAAGGTGTGGTAAGAAAAGTGGGTTAAAAATACAAGAACTGTAGTATGGGACAATTGTAGGCCTGTAAAGACAGTGAGGACAGTTTTGGGGCATTATCCTAACAAGCTGCAGGTAGATGCTCACAGTCATGTATTGTTTAGTGACCATCAAAAGATTTCTGCCCCAGCAACTGGAAGAGCCTAACCAATAATAGCAGGATATAACCATTTGTGATTTTAAAGGTCACACCTAGACAAAAGAAAAAAGACTGCAATAGAAATTTGAACATTAAAAAATAAAATTTGGAGTACTATTCTGTAACAAAGTGGTTGGGATTGGGTCCTATAACTCTACTTCCATGTATTGTGGACGGGAGTTGGATGACTGAATTATTCTTTCTGTTCTGGTCTAAGTTACAAATACACATGTAATAGGACAATACTTTTCTAAAGAGCAGTACTCTTAGTTCAGCTATGGAAAATACACTGCTGAGGAATGAATTTTCACAGTTTGATATTGACATGAAGCTTATGAATTCTACTGGAAACAAAATGCCTTTTAAACTCCAAGTGAAATTTTCTGTTGAAGCAAATGAGGCAGAACCATAAAAAATATTGAGACTTTTGAGTTAACAAGACCTTGTATGACATGCAGCATGAAATGTGAGACTTCTTCATTCTAGCCCAACTATAATTAAGCACTAAACCAAAGAGATATTTCGTGAACATGTGAAAAATGTCAAAGAGATTGAGAATTTCAGTGCTTTTGTCTTCCTGCAATCTTGTTTTCAAAGAGCAAAGGTTAAAAAAAACCAAACATAACAAAAAACAAACTAAGAAAATTATAGGGTATTTGAAAGTCTAAAATTTTAGCAAGTGGGTGGGCTTTGGTCTGTGCAGCACAGACTTCTCTGTCAGTTTATCTGACATGTCATTCTGCCTGCCCAGAAGAGGCTGCCTAACTTCCAAGCAGAAATCCAGTCTGTTTGTTTTGTAGCATTGTCTAACATTGTAAGTCCCTAAAATCACCTATGAGCTTATTGCACGGGCACTTATTGCTATGAAAAAAATGTTCAAAACTTTCTGCTGTGAGAAGAAGAGGTGCCACCCCTTATCTTGAGCTTGTTATGCTCTAAGGACTTCAAGGTCCCTTCCAATATAAACCATTCTATGATTCTATGATAATCAGGGCACCTGATCAAAGAAAAAGGCTCAAGATCACCATTCCCCTTCAGTAATGACTGCTGGTCATTGGCTAATGACTGCTCCTGCAAAATGCAGCACCACTTTGTTCCATCCTCAGTGACAGCTGAGCGTCTTGTTGCCTCCTCTCTGGCCATGCAACCCTTAGCACTGCTAGCTGCAGAAGACCTCTGCTTCAAACAGAAGAGTGAAAGGTACATATTGCCAGTGTGCTATGGTTTCAACCTGCTAAGGCTGAGAAGGACCTGATGCCCCAGGCTTTTGCTCTCACTGGTGGGGAATTATTTAAAACAATAGGCAATTTAAAAAAAAAAAAAAAAGAGTCTTTCTTGCTTCATCCCTTCTTTTTTAACACAACAGCGTTGTAAGACTATCTTCAAAAGAGAGGAGGGTGAATCCCTGGTGGATGGAGTTTCCTGATAATTAATTCCTACTGTTTTCTTATATAACCAGTGGCAAATGTTAGAGCCTGACCCTCAATAGGCAGACGTCCTGTTCTGTTAGTCATCGTTCTGTATGCCTGCCTTGGGTGCCAGCTGTCAGCACAACTACACAGTTCTTGCCAGGTCATGGGCAACACATACTCTGCTTCTCACTTTAGCATTATATTTACGTTCAAAACCCTCTTCAGCTCTACTGAACAGACTGAAGTCCTGGTGAGGCCAGAATAACCTAACAACAGCAACAGCAACAAAACCTTTCCAAATTATTCAACATTCCTTGCAGATTTTAGTTACATTTACCTTAAGATCAGAAAATTTCATATCACAGCTGGATAAAATCCCTGGGCTACTGTTCCCTGGGTTAACACAATATACAGTAGGTATCTAGTCTTCTAATAAAACTGTTCTTCTTCGATGTCTTTTATCACAAGATTTTTATGATTGTATATTTTATATTATGGGGCTCATAACAAAAGCATATCCTTTTGATCATTAGATTTTTGTGCTATACTTTTCAAGCTAATAATAAAGGCTAAACTTGAAATTATATCCTGTTTGTTCGACTTAATATGAGGCATAGGGACACTTGTTTAAGGACTAAGACTTGTTTGTGCTGATTCAGTGAAAATCACCCAGCATAAATAACTTGCAGAAAGTTTATAGCGTACTTAAATGTCAGGAAAGCTTTATTTTAATGACTTAGCTACTAACACACCAAAGGGCTTATGAATACTCTGAACTTAAAACACATAAATGAATAAAACTACCTGTGTACTTTGTTAGATTTTATGTGAAATTTCAGTATAGTTACTTTATTCAGAGGACTATATTGATGATGATCAAATAACCCCCTCTTTTTGGTGTTCATTTATTAGCCCAATGAATTCTTCAACATGATTCAGCAAAGGCTTTTAATGTGTCAAAAAAAAATCAGCTTTGTTCTAATACTATTCTCTTGGGAAAGAATATGGCTTGGAAATAATTCAAATGAAACCAGCTATAATCAGGAAGATATCATCACTCATCAATAGAAACAGTGTTTCTGAAGATTACATTGATTACTTTTTGAATAATATAGAGCAATTCAGCGGATCCTGACATGCATACCACTGTACAGTGTCAGTATAACATCTAAGAACATACAGTGGCTGAATAAACTTCTAATGAAACTGAAAGATAGGACTCAGTTAAAAAAACATTTCACGGTCAATACACAGAAGAAAGGCTGTAACGGCGAGTAATTAAATGAGTTTACTCTAACAAAATTTGTGGAACAAAAATAAATTTTTCAATTAGGAGTACTTACTTATCTAGACAAAGTTAAAAACAGTAAGAAATACAAATTAGAACCCACTAAAGTAATAATAACTGATCGGAACAGAGATCAGATGATCCCATTAGCTGGATATCATTAACCGTCAGCAAAGGCCAAATTAAAAAAACTCCGTTTTATCATACTTTTTATTTTAAAGAAAAAGGAAAATCTAAGAAAAATGCAGAGAGCTTTTAACAGAACTGACCCATTCACAGAGCAGGTGAATACTGCTGCATATTAAGAGCATGTTTAAAATAAAGAGCAAGAAAAAGGCATAGGAAGCAATATTCCAGAATTAACAGCATTATATCAAACTATAGTATCAAGCTTGTAGTTATTCTGAACAAAAGGGAATGCACAGGAAAAGTCAGGGAGGTAGTTATGATCTTACTTCCCTGACACCATATTTGAACATTAAGAATGAAAATAAGTACTTTGTTTTCCATATTTACATGTTTCCATATTAATGGAAACAATCAAAGACATTTATTATGAAATACTGAATTCTACTGGAAAAGTGTCACAAAATTTGGGCAGAAATGCTTGCTATGAGTTGATACATAATTAACTACAGAACAATGAAAAGCTCCAGATATAAAATTACAACAACTCTATTTAAAACAGCAGGAATCATTTACCTGTCTCATACTAACCACCACCACAGAACTGTGTAGTCCAGTTACATCTTTATACATAGGTTTAATGGTTAATTAAACCATGCGCCGGTACAGGTTAAGGGTTGACCTGCTGGAAAGCAGCTCTGAAGAGAGGGACCTGGGAGTCCTGGTGCACAACAAGTTAACCATGAGGCAGCAACATGCCCTTGTGGCCAAGAAGGCCAATGGTATCCTGGGGTGAATTAAAAAGAGAGTGGCCAGCAGGTCGAAGGAGGTCATCCTCCCCCTCTACTCTGCCCTGGTGAGGCCATATCTTGAGTACTGTGTCCAGTTCTGGGCTCCGCAGTTCAAGAAAGACAAGGAAATAGTGGAGAAAGTCCAGAAGAGGGCTATGAAGATGATGGAACATGAATGGAGCATCTCTCTTATGAGGAAAGGCTGAGAGACCTGGGTCTATTTAGCCTGGAGAAGAGAAGACTGAGAGGGGATCAATCAATGCTTAGAAATATCTAAAGAATTGGTGTCAAGAGTATGGGGCCAGACTCTTTTCGGTGGTGCCCAGTGACATGACAAGGGGCAATGGGCACAAACTGGAACATGGGAAATTCCGTCTCAGCAGGAGGAAAAACTTCTTTGAGGGTGGCAGAGCACTGGAAGAGGTTGCCCAGAGAGGTTGTGGAGTCTCCTTCTTTGGAGATATTAAAAACCCACCTGGATGCATTTCTGTGCAACCTGCTCTAGGTGAACCTGCTTTGGCAGGGGGGATGGATTAGATGATCTCCAAAGGTCCCTTCCAAACCCTACCATTCTGTGGTTCTGTGATTCTGTTATAGGAATATGGATACGGGCATAGGCAAGGATACACAAGTGAAAATAAAATTGACTGTATAACTCTCATTTGTCCAGATCTAATACACAGTCAAAAGCATTTGTAAATAATGGTATGTTAAGGCATGGGTAGTTACAAAGGAAATGCAGCAGAAAAGTTCACAGTAAATAAAGTTCAAAATCCATCTGCCCTTGGAGTTTAAATAAACTGTTCCAAATTCGTCTAATAAATTCTGTCAAATGGTAGCAATTTATAGGAGTCCTTATGATTCATATGCAATATTGTAGCATTGGGTCTGCAAAGTTAATAAATCTACCCTAAGGCAAAATTAATGCTCATGTATAGAAACAAAATCCATGCAACAGAAATCACCCTCGTCAAACCCTTTAAAACTTTTTCCTCAACGTAATTGTGCATTTTTTGCATAAAGATGTTTCCTGTACATCAATGCATTCCTCAGATGTACGTTTGGGATATACATCTTATGAAATTATGTTACATGATTCAAAATGTATATCAAAGGTTAGGATTTTCTGATAATATCGACAGAGAGAGTTCTCTTTCATGTGGGGAGTTTAAAGTAAATGGAAACTGATTGTTTCCTGAATTCTGATTACCATATGTATTTTATGTGCTATTAATGTAGTTGTATTAAACAGACTAAACTGACCAGAAAAAAGTTTCGTTTGGCACAACAGTTACAAATAGAGTTATGTAAAGCTAAGCAAAGCTTTAAATACTTGCACGTAGAAATGGCTAACACTGTTGCCTATTGATTCACTTCACTGTACTGCAAGTGCAGGATGTCATAAAAGCGTATTTCATTTTGTGTTGTTCATACACAACACCCAGAAGTGTGCTGGGTCATTTGCAGGCATGAAAGAATCCTCTCTCCAGGAGATGGCTCTTTTATTCTTCCTTGTTTGGCTGGCTGTTACCTTTAATCTAAAATTAAAGCCATTTACACTGATAATGTATGCTTGCTTCTTGTATATGGAAAGCAAAACATAGACTCTGGTATTCAAGCAGGCTGCAGGATCAAACGCCTCATCACAGCCTGACAGGCTATGAAGTAGCTGCCCCTGGAGAAAGGCTGAACTTCTGCTCCTACCACACAATTCCTGGCCGCAGAGCCTGGCAGACCTCCTCCCTCGCGCAGCGGGGTGCATCACTGGCAGCTCCCACTGCTAAAGAAAACAGAAACAGCAGCAGCTATTTGCCTCCGGGCTGTGAGATGCATCATTTCAGGCAACTAATCCCCATTAAGAGGGCTGTAGTAAAAGACCTACTCTTGCAGGGATAGAAAAATGTGAATACGCTTTTAATTAAGGACTGGTATAAAGTGACAGCAGAATTGGGACTGTGTGATAATACTAATGGCATTTTGAACTGTTGCAGATAGAGCTTACTCGTACCACTTGTGCTTCCAGCTGAAGCTTGCTTCACAAAAATGAGGCCCCAAGGGCTTGATCTGCCAAGGTGCAGAGCTCTCTCACGCAGTACTGAGTGTTCTTCACTGACACAGAAAGCAGAGAGACTTGGTCGCACTCAACCCCCACAGAACTGCCTGGAATCAGCAAGATCAAGTGTATCTTGAACTGAGAACAAAAGGCAGGCAGAAAACAATCTTCGGATAATGTCCAGCTTCTTTGTCTCCTCCAAAGCCCCTGCATGGCTGATTAAAAATGCACCAAAAACTGCGCAATGTCAACCATTCCTGTTAGCGATGCTGATTTTTCTTTTTGAACGTTTTGTCCTGTACCCAGCAGCACCTCAGTCTGAAAGCAGCCTCCAGCTATATTGTTATTCCTGTGATTTATAGCAGGAGATCTGACACAGATTTCTACAGCAGTATATTGCTCTGCCCACTTCCTTCCAGACTGGGATTTCAGTCTCTTTCTTACATTTAGGTGTATCTGTCACTTTTCATTTCATTCCGTTAGATGCTAGACATACTTTACCACAATTGGTGATGCTCTGCTATCGATTGGCAGCGACTCTGGCTTGTCCTTTAAACCGCCATCTGGCTTTGCCTTCCCCAGGTCCTGCTGACGCCAGCTGTGCGGGTAACTGGACACCATTGCTGGAAGATTCTCTTTCACCAGTTCACGCTATTTGCAGAGGAACCCAACAATCATGGGGAGGGGGGGGCGGGGAAGAAAGTGATCATTATACCAAATGTTGCTCAGTGGTTCCAGCACTGATGGCAGCCAGACACTGGCACCTAAAGAGAGTCCGGTAGTGATGCTGGGATATAGAAATCCAACATATGAACTCAATAACTCTGGGTAACATCATAATGAGCAGCTTGCCTGATGCTCACAGAACCAGTATCAGTTACACTAGGTCCATTTCAAGGTATTATTGTATGTCAACGTTTGTAATTTTAAAATAATTATTATGCTTTTTACACGCATTTGTTTGCATGCATACCCAGAGGTGAAAAGGACATGCAAAAATTCTGTTTGGACATTCAAAGTTCACCGTATGAAACCTCTGAGAGTCTGAAAAAAGTCAAAATGCATGTCTGAAGTGCGCATGTTGCCCACTGCCTTGCACTGCCTGTTGTACATATATATATGTGTATGTATATGTGTATATCATCTAACAAATAAACTTGCAAATGATGACATGCACAAATAGCTCCTGGATTTTTAAAGATGAATAAACTCCCGTTTTTCTTGTTCTGTATTGCAGATTGTTTCCATATGTGCTGCTATTTATGTACACTCTTAATGCTAATACGATGTTGATCCAAGCCTGCAGCAGGCTTGCTCTTTCAGGTGTGAATCCTGAATGCATCCATTTATCCACATTACTGAATTTGTTTCTGATTTAAGATGTGAAGAGAAGGCAAATCCAGGTGATGGTTTTGTGCTGAATACTACACATATTTGAGTTTATCATTAAACATATTAATGGAAGATCTATCCTGGCTATCCCAAATGACAGTCAGTGTAAACTTTATGGGAAACATAATATTTGTGTGCTTATTCATTCTGTAGTGTTACAGAAATATGAGTTAGGGATCTACTTATTTATTTATTTTTATTGATGGCGGTGTCCTTAATGACTGTTTGTCTGCAAAACCAGGTGCAATGTTTACCAGGAATTCAACTAGCTGAGACACAGACAGTTTCATAAAAGCCCTTAAAACAGCCTCTATTAAAATGTCTCCACTGTGAGACAAGATAGAAGTACTCTTTTCTGAGACTAAAAGTGGAAATGTCATTTGTCATTCAGAAACTAGAAATCTCTCCCATCCCTGTTTTTAGATTATGGTTTTAAAGCTCTGACATTTTTCACTACAGCTTAAACTACCATGTGCATAAATACATACACAGTTCTGCAGAAAAGCCATTTTTCCAAATCAAAGCAAATCAACAGCTGCTTAAAACATAATGCTGCAGATAGTCGTGGGCAGGAACAGTCTGATTTGCCCATTGCATGAGTATTGATTTTTGATTGCAGAGGTTATTCTGTAGATGAAAAGACCATAATCATACTAAGAGATGCTTCACTGAAAACTTGCACTCTACAAAACAAAGTGGAAAAAAACAATTCAGCTAACAATAAAAAAGCAGTGATTACTGCTATCTTTGTCCTTGTTTCTAGGACCCTGCTGTAAATGACCTTAAATATCTGCTCATCTCAGTACTACCTAAATAGCCAAAAGTGGGAAGTTGGGCAAAAGAGAAGGAGAAAAAAAAGAGAAATAAAGAACTCTCTAGTCTAGTTTCTTTATGCATCATAAGGACTTGGCCCCAGTTCTTCTCCATCCTCCATTTCAGAAACCTGGGGAAGAGATCTGTAAACAGTGAGGGGCAGGAACTCAACTGGTCAGAAAAAAATGGATTTGTGGATTGTTGAGAAAAAAAAAAAAAAAGTTAAAAATTCAAGACAAGAAAGTGCTCAGCTGCTGAGCTGTGTCCTGGAAGAACTTCAGGGCCATAGGCATGTCCCTGTTGGACTTGAAAGTTCCTGGAAGTACCCCAACTTCTGCATCAGTGCATGTGTACAAAACCCTGGGCTGTGGGACTCATGTAATCTTCTCAGGATACGGGAGGTAGACTGACTCGATGCCGATATCCCACGAAGCCCCTAACACTACACTCAGTGCTTGTGTAGCACACACAGGCTGTACAAAAAATGCAGGTGCAGCTTCTGCCTTCTTCAAAATGAAGAAACTGTGGTTCTCCTGCTGACCTTTGGTATGATAGTTCCCTGATCAGAGCACTCACTCTGCAAACAGAAGACCCAAGGTCATTCTTCTGCTCAGCATGAGTGGATTTAACCTCACATCTTCTACCTCCTATGTGAGTGTCCTAAATATTAGACTGCAGACACTTCTCTGCATGCGACAAGGAAAGTATCATCCCCTCCTACTGAAACTGTAGCTTTGCAGCAAAAACTAAAAATCACTGGAGTAATAGTGGAATATAGAAACACGAAGAAATTATCTGCTATTTTTGTACCTAAAACCACCAGCTTTGTGGAAAAAAAAATGAAGAGTTGGCATTAATCAGGGTAAAGCTGAAATGCCAAATCAGGGATATCAGAGCAGTGCTACCTCCATTCAGAAAGCATTAGTTGTCCTTTGGATCTTTTGGGAAGAGGTTGATTCCTGCAGATGCCAGAGGTGCATTTGGAGCCTATATCTCAGATCAGTCCTCCCCAGGGACTTACGGAGAGGAAGGCGAGGCCCAAGGAAGAAACTTGATCTGCACACCTCTGGAGAGTAGAGTAAGTACTAAACTAATAGATATAAGGGGACTGAAGACTATTGTGGATCTAGTTCAAGGAAGAGCCATCAGAAATTCTGCAGATGCTCAAGTTTTAGTTGTGACATGGAGGTACTTAAGATGATAATTCTGTGCTAAGAATTCTGGGGGAACTGGTAAGCAGGTGGGATGTGGTCTCAGTTCTAGGGATTGCATACATAGTTTGTATTACAGCATTACTGCTTAAAATGGATAAAAATCATTGGACTACAAAAACATATTTATCTCGTTTTCTCCTCCCTTTTTTATTAGCTTCACGAGTCCCTCATTGCACAGCTGAGATGTTGCGAAAAGAGACCTGGAGATGGCTCAGTCACTTTCACCGTACCTTGCTGCCTGAGACAAAGGCACCTTCAACTGCAGTCCAGGACTCTGATGTTCTGGTTAAATATTTTGGTCCCCAGGGTATCAAGGGGATGCAGATTGTCCCAGATGGCCACCAGAGCCACTGTCACCACTGAAGGAGTAAGAATCCGATTGCTGCACTGTGTGTTAAATACAAGGTTGTTAGTTTATCTCAGACTTCATCTGAGCATGGCTTCCCAATTGTTCCCTCACAATATTTGGGTACCCAAATGGTTGATGACTCCCAAGAGGCTAAAGGGAGAGTGGTGGAGGTTGAGCTACTCCGCTGAACTAAGTTGGTGATCGCTATGGCTGAACTTTAACCTCTGAAATTTTTATTGAGTGGACACTCAAAATTAAGTGTTTAGAAGAAATTCCTTTTTTTTTTTTTTTTTTGCATTCTTGGATTTAAACATATGAACATGTGGTGTGTTGACCTTGGCTGGCTGGCTGGCAGGTGCCCACCAAGCCACTCTATCACTCCCCCTCCTCAGCTGGACAGGGGTAGAAAAATATGAAAGCCTTGTGAGTCAAAATAAAGACAGAGAGATCACTCAGCAATTACCATCATGGACAAAACAGACTTGACTCAGGGAAATTAAATTAATTTATTGCCAATCAAATCAGAGTAGGGTAATGAGAAATAAAACCAAATCTTAAAACACCTTCCCTCCACCCCTCCCTTCTTTCCAGGCTCAACTTCACTCCCAATTTTCTCTACCTCCTCCTCCCGAGCAGCACGGGCAGATGAGGAATGGGGGTTGCCAGCAGTTCATCACACATTGTCTCTGCTGCTCCTTCCTCCTCAAACTCTTCCCCTGCTCCAGCATGTGGTCCCATCCATGAGAGCCGGTCCTCCACGAACTTCTCCAATGTGGGTCCTTCTCCTTCCCATGGGCTACAGTTCTTCACAAACTGCTCCAGGATGGGTCTTTCAATGGGGTGCAGTCCTTCAGGAACAGAGTGCTCCAGTGTGGTTATCCCACGGGGTCATAAGTCCTGCTGGCAAACCTGCTCCAGCATGGGCTTCTCTCCACAGGGTCACAGGTCCTGCCAGGAGCTTCCTCCAGTGTGGGCTTCCCATAGGGTCTCCTTTGGGTGCATCCACCTGCTCTGGCATGGGGTCCTCCACGGGCTGCAGGTGGTATCTGCTCCACCATTAATCTCCGTGGGCTGCAGGGGGACAGCCTGGTCACCATGGTCTTCACCAGGGGCTGCAGGGGAATCTCTACTCTGGTGCCTGGAGCACATCCTCTCCCTCCTCCTTCACTAACCTTGGTGTCTGCAGAGTTGTTTTTCTCACATATTCTCAATTCACTCTCCAGCTGCAATGGCAGAGGGCTTTTTTTCCCCTTCTTAAGTATGTTATCATGGAGGTGCTACCACTGTCATTGATGGGCTCAGCTTCAGCCAGGGGTGGGTTCATCTTGGAGCCGGCTGGCATTGGCTCTATCGGACATGGGGGCAGCTTCTGGCATCTTCTCACAGAAGCCCCCTTGTAGCCCCCCCTGCTACCAAAACCTTGCTATGCAAACACAATACAAGTTATCTTTTGGATCTCATCTTTAATTTGCACATATATAGGTGTTTGGGGTTTTTTATTTACCACAGTTTGTTTATTTGTTAGTGGAGTTTGTGCAATAGAATTCATTACGGCTAGAGAGAAATACCACTGGGTACTGCAGTGTGATGTGAACTATGCAAAAGAATAGTATCAAAATTGCATTTTTTTTCAGATTCAAACTTCCCAAAATGTTTTTATTCCAGTGAACTGACCATGTTCAAATGTGGAAAAATAGTTCCTTGCCTTAGGAATTCTGCCTTTTTTAGCTATGCTACATTCCTTTCTCCTGTCCTAGGAAGTTGATTTGTCTTTCCTTGTTCTTTATTCATCATTTTGGTCAGTTCTGCTCCTCCTGAAGAAGCACATACCACCATCTTCTAAATTGCTACAGATTTTCTGTGAATAGAATGCTTTGAACATAGAGGAAGTGGGTTTTATATTATAGCTGAGTCCAGCTAAGTTAAAATGGATTCCTCACTCCTGTACTGTGAACATAGAAAGCAGCTTTCTTCACATTTATTTGAGAAATCTAAAAGGAGGTATTGACTTTGAGAAAAACTTCAGTTGAATCCATATTTACTTATGTTTCCATTTTTAGGAATTTCAGTAATACGTTTTTTCTCTGCCATTAGCTTTAAAGTACACCAGCTCTAGATGAAAAGGATAAAAGTAAAAAATAGTTTATGAATTATGAGTAGGATGCAGGTTCTCAGTGCCCATGGCTGGAGATGTGATACATTTTTTAATCTCCCCATGGTTAGCTTCATGATACTGTTAGATATTCTGCTCTAGATACCTGCTTGAATAACTGGCTCACTAGTGGGGAAGAAAATGCACAGTTTTTCATTTCCATTCTCTAATAGTATGACTTTTTCTTGAACTGACATTAATACTAGATTATACTATGCTTCTTCCACTTCTATTTTGAGGAACAATGGGCCAAAGAGATGAGACTTTACTAAAATATAATGCAGAGCAAAGAGAAAAAATGTGTGTGAAATGTGGAATTACAAGGTTATTAAGGGACCGGCTATGGTTGATGAGGCTTTCTAACTCAAACAACAGAGGCAGCATGTTGAGGAGTAGAAACTTATGTACCATCATGCCCCAACAGAAAATTTCAAGACAGTATTTTGCCTTTTTACCACTGTCACAGAGCTAGCTGCACCTTTGTCTTTTCAGTATCTCTCACTACATTCCTGAAATGTTAGGTGTTTTTAATTGTCTTTGGATATACCTTAAATGTTCTTCACTCAGACTGAGCATAAAGCATTGCCACATCCAGTCATACCAAGGTGTTTCACCTAGTATCCTGTGCCTAACTGTTCAAGAGACGGAAAGATTACAAGAAATTGGCCATGCAATGAGCAACACAGTCCCTCTCTGGCTTTAGCAGTCTCCCAGCTTTAATAGTTCCAGCTTTAACAGCCTCTCTGAATGAGAGGCTCCATCTCCAACACTGAGTGCATGTCTCAGAACAGATACAGGGCTTTTTTTCTTTTTTTTTTCCCATCCATGTAAATCCTTACCCCTGTGACCGCCTCTGATACTCACATCCTCAAATCCCAGTGTCACAATGCTGATCAGCAGCTATTAAAACAAAGTTCTTTGAGGGTTTGTTTGCTTGTTTGTTCAGCAATTGGAACAAAACAGCAGACAAAGGGCTTTTAAAACAGTCAGCCCACGGACATATCCACTCTAACCTTATGCTTGCCTTCAAGCACAGTTAGATAAGCATTCCTCTTGAGTTATGGAAATGCAACTGAGTCAAATTACATCCACGACCACTTGTCTTAGTGGCCTCTGCCTTCCTTAAGTTGCACACATCTGCTTCTAGGAATCCCTCTGGATTTGCTGAGAGTTTCTGGGTATAGTTATCATAAAGATCAACAGTTTCTTTGCTTCAGCCCCCAAGTGTGAAGTCTCTGGGCCTTGAAATTGTGGGTTTTTTTCTTAGACTGATGAAAAATCCGTACAGGAGAAGTTTATCCAGGAGAACATTGCATAATACTTGCTCAGTGGCTTGGAAAGCTATACCTATAAGATCCTTCTCATGAGCTGTCCTAGCATTTCTGAGAGTTTGGTGTCTGCTGTGTATAAGGTTAAAATCATTGTCACTTATTTGTCCTATGCAAAGTCCTTTACTGGTACCTCCTCTCTTGGCAAAAACATACAATCTTAAATATGGTCTCAAAATATATGATCTTATTAATAAGTATAGTGAAAATATAAGACATAAGAAAAAGGGACTTTTCTAGTTTACCAAATGCCAAACTAACTGAGCTGACAATTATAGGAGAGCTGAGGTTATCCTTCAAGCTACCAGATTTTTCAAATTTACTGAGGCTGTTACGCGTTGCTAGTTTCCAAGGGATAAGTGGCATGAGTGAAGAACTCCTGTTCTTCTGAGTTCTCGGAACATACAATTGAGTCAAAAGACACGTATGAAATATAGCAACTTGGCTATAATAAGGTCTTATTTAACTTTATTTTATTTATTTATTGTACAAGTTGTCCTACTGTAAGAAATGGAATTGTTTAGATATGGGGAAGTAAAGGGAAAACAGAAAGGAAATAGAAAGCAAATACACTTCTCCAGAAAACAAAGAAAATAATATTAGAAAATGAAACAAAACAAATTTTCCATAGAGAGATTGAACAGGAGACAGAGACAATGCGTCTGTTTGTGTACTGGTACTGAAAATGCCAACACAGAAGAGGATCTTGCATCCACCAATTAACTGTAATTGGACTCTAACAGAGAGGTTCCGAGCCAGCATGATAAGGCTATTCAACTTAACAGTCCTGTTAATGTACTGAAATGAAGAGCCTTCCTTGGTACAAGACTGACTCTACAGTTCAGAAGTCCTAGACCATCACGGATGTATTTACTTTTCCAGAATGAAAATGTTCTCTAATAAAAAAATCCCAACAAAGCTTGTTTCCAAGTCCCATACAATATAGACAACTCACAAATGATTTGCCAACACAAGAAACAAACTGCACGAAGGAAAAATACTACTTTCTGCAGGAATGTGGAAGATGTCTTTGGAGTTATTATGGGAAAGATGAGAGGCAAGGGTGGAGGCAGGGTAGTTTATGAGAAGAATGGTGCAGTAGGGCAGATGTTGAGTTTGAAGTTATCCACAAGCCATTTGCCATTGAAATACTGGAATTGCCATATGAACTATCAAAAACTGAGCAGATTTTCTTCTTTTTCTTTCCTCAAGTAATAAAAACAGTGAGCCATCGTTTTATATGAGTGAATCTTTAGGAAAATTCTATTTATTAGGAAAGCAATGATTTTCTCACTACCAGAATATTAGCATGTAGAAGCAGTAGGCACTTTATTGCCACACATACATGCAGGCAGTTGTATCGTGCAAAACTGAAGATACCCCCAAAAGTTTTTCAGACTGCTTTGGAACCACTACTTCAGAAATATTCCTTCCCATAACCTGAGAGCATTTTTATTGTTTAGAAGTTAGGACTTCTTCTGTCTGCTGGAGTTCAACAGGAAGCTTGAGCACGTACCTAGCTTTAAGCTTTATAGTACCTCCATTGACTTCACCAGGATGTGTCATAGCCCAGATTTGTAACATGGATCAAAACCTAGCTTGGAGACAGAAAGTAGAGAGTGGGATTAAATGGCCAATTTTCAATCCTAGCAAAAGGTTAATAGTGGGGGCCTCAAGGCGAAAGAGTATGTGTCATGGTGCTTAATGATCTGGAAAGGGGATGAGTAGTGAGAAGCAACTTTTGCAGATGCCGCAAAGATGCTCAGGATGGTCAAGCCCATGCTGTACTGTTAGCTTCTTCGCAGGGACCTAGAGAAGCCAAGAAAATAGGCTATATGATGATAGTAAAAAAACTAGTGGTTTTTTATGGAATCGTGATAAATGGAAACTACCCTTGAAGAAAGGGGGAAAAAAACCTGCACAAAGGTTCAGCAAGATTTAAAATTAATTATCAGATCAACAAGACAACTTAGAAAAATGTCTAACCACTAGTGTAAAAATTCAAATGTTAGGAGATGCTTGATCTATAGCTTCAGTTAGAAAAACAAAAATGTTAGGAATGCATGAGGACCTGGTGATCTCTGTGGATACTGAGCTAGATAAACATTGGATATGAATCAATACTGTGAAGCCATATTTCAAGTAGACAACGATCCTCAATGAGTGAGTCCAAAAATTATCTAGTAAGGAAATTCAAAATGCTGTGGGTTTCCTTCCTTTACTACGAATAACATTTGCTTTAACTTTAGCTTGATGATTCTTTAGTTCAGTTGCGAATACCTTTTCCAAAAGAAAGGTAAGGCGAATTAAATTAATTCAAGATGTAGAAATATCTTTTCTAAAGCTGTGGATAACCTTTGAAATAAGGTACATCTGACTGTTTTGGGGGGGTTGGGTCCTGAAGCTGCAGTGAAAGGGGACATTTTGCAGCATTAACTAAGTCAAAATAATAGCTTGAAAGCACAATGAGAAAAGAGCTACTGTTATACCAGTCATTTGATGCAAAACACTGCACGTATTAGGGATTCAAAACAGAAGGGTCAAATTCTAGCTTGAAAGAAGCAACACCCTTAAAAAAGAAGAATTCATCAAAGCGGAGAGAAGTGAATGGTCTCTCCAGGTTGTGCTGATGTCCACCAGTACATCACTGCTCAGTGATCACCAGGAGCATGTCTGCATTCCTAACATACAGCTTGTACCAGGCTATGGAACTGCGTTCCATCTGGTTTTAAATATTATGTATAGTAAAGAAATTATACCTGAGGAAATTGTAGATCTAATTGCAAAGAGAAAAAAAGAACCTGCTTTTAATGATCAGAGAAAAATCACAAATAAAAAAACATTTTATGAGGATATTGTACATAGATATATAGAGAAAAAGCGAGAGATATTGTTGTTGGTTTTGAAATATTGCATCTCCTATTTTGTAATTTTTCTATGTATGTTTTATGCAGAAATTTCAATGTTCCAATTACATTCAATAAACAATAGGAAAAGGCTCCTAATTAATTTTTGAGTAGTTAATAAAACACAGTGTAGTGTAGTAGATAAAGAGTTTCTAAAACAGCTAAGGAGACACAAGCGTTCAAATGTTTATGTAATTCACTTTCTGTCAATAAGAGATTAATTTCTGGGGTTTTATCAAGCAAAATAAAATTACATTTATAAAATAACATTTAATCAAAACCATATTATGCATATTTAGACGCAAAAAAAAGTAAATTCCTCTTACAATGCCCCAGTCCACAGTCCATCTTTCAGATGGGAAGGATCTTTACGGGCAGAAAAGGACAAAATCCACCATCTCTGTTGCAAACGGGACATACCACAGCACTGAGACGGTGGCTGGCGCTGGCTACTTTCTAATCTTCCTCAGAGTGTTAATGCTTTTCTGGGATCTATTATCAGGTGGAGCCCGGTATAAATCAGGTCCCAAAATCACGGATCAGCAAATGATACTGTGACTTGGCCACAATAGGTGGGAAAAAGCTGTGACTGCAGGACTGCAGCTCTGACTGCGACACCACAAGGGATACAGCAGCTGCGTGACGGTCGTTACAGCATCCTTCTGCAGATACAGTCTTGTCAACTGAAAATCCCTCTGAATTCTTCCTGAAATCTGTCATCATTTGACCCATCCATAAATGGGTGCCTTATTGCTTATTCTGTGGAGCCAAAGGCAGTCAATTATGCTGCTGTCCTTATTGCACACTTGTGTTGTGCTGGCTAGAAAAACTGGTATGCCTGAACCAATTAAACCAGTGAACCATTTGGGCTTAGACGGATCTTTGACCTCCGCCTATGAAGGCATGTTAGCCCTGCCATCCGTCAGTAGAAGTGCTGTAGGGCCCAATTAGGCTTCTTTCTGCCATTTAGACTGCTAATCCAGTACGGATACCGTGGCTAGTTTACTTTTCAAATTGACAGATTTCAGCCCACAAACCCCCTTCTTTCAGTACGGCCTCAGACACAGTGCTTTGCAGCCTGTGTTTGTTCTGTGGTAAAGGAAAATATTTATTTTCCAGTATATGTATTTACTGCAGAAAACTTCTGATCCTCAACTTCTCATTCCTCTGACACATTATTGCTTGTAATTAATTCCCCGTCAGGCATCCCAGCTTTCTGTGCTACTCTTCAAGTGGGTAGTAGTTGTGATATATTTTCAATCTTTGAGTTTGAAAACCTTCCGTAAGGAGAGATGTGATGGTCAAAGTGTGTCAAAGGCCATCAGAGGATGCATATAGTATGTTGTAAAGTCCAGCTATCAGGGAAAAAAAAAAAGAACAACAATTTTCTGCAGAAAAGGATTACAGTATCATTGGCATCATTTTCCTGAACAGATCAAATCTCATGTGTTTTTAGATTCATATCTACTTACTTTAGTGACAAAAATAAACACTTACCGTTTTTTTATTTCTCTTAGCCCTGCAGAAGTAACGTAACTATTTGAGACAGCTGGATACTATTCCATCTTCAGCATCATCGGCAAAATTGCTTGCTAAATCCCAGTAGCTACACCTGTTCAAAAGCCTCGCAGGCAAAACAATCACACAGGTACCACTAAGGGCATAATTTAGCCCTCAGAAACTTTGTTACTGGTGATGATGTGTGATGCGGAAAGGAGCCTGCCTGCCTCTCAGAGCCCAGAATGAGTTTCAAATACTGGTGTTCAGGAAAAACTCATTTCACTCTTTAGGCGAGCTCCTGGGCTGTGGAAATGAGTGTGATACCTGGACAGAAGGAGAAGACGCTCATTTCAGAAAATGGGCTAGTTTCCCTGGTAGTCTGGCAGATGAAGGGCTGACTTGAATTTCTCCGTGAATACGGTGACAGTTAGACAGCTCATCCAAGTAGCAAACATGTGAGCTGATGATATGTAGGTAAATATTATGACAGAAAACTTGCTAGGGAAAAGGTATCTTCTGCGAGCAAGTAATTTAATATAGGAGATTACTATTTCTATAACATAAACTACATTAAGTACTTGGTGTCAGCAGTTTCAGTATATCCTTCGCTGGCAGTAGTAAGTAGGCCTGGAAAATCTGACTCATAGCATGACAGGATTAAACTGGTGAAGCCAGTGGGAGACAAAAATTGTTTTGTAGTCAGTGTGGTGGAATATGAGGTACTTAACACCCGTCGTCCTCCTGACAGCCATCATTATTCCCGCAGTGCCATCTACTGGTACAAACTCGAGATGTACCGAAAATAACTAATCCACGTGTGTATCTGTAGAGGATTAATTACCTGATTCTGTATTAAGATACAAAGAAAACAAATAATCATTATTATTCTAATAGATTTTCTCATTTTCCATAATTTTAATTTAATATTCAGGATTTCTTTCATCGATGAATGTTTAGTATAAAGGGTGCCATATGGTACAAAACGCTTTCAAAAATGAATGCACGTACTCTACCTGAGCTAGAAATAACCCTATTTAGCTTATATAAATGCAGAGATAAACATTTCACACTTCGTTCAAATGCAGACATGTATCTTATTTTCACAAAAAACAAATAGGCATGCACGTTCTACCTCACTTGTACTTTCCAAATCCGTGGACTAAATAATTACTCTAAATATTTTAAAAGTTCCATAGCTCTGTTAATGTCTAGTGATCCTCCTAGATTTCATACAAGAATTTAAGAACTTTACCTGGAATTTCATACAGTATGAAATCTGTACAGGGAGGTGTCGTGGTTTAGGCCAAATTGGCTACTGGGGACCTAGGGGACCCCAGATAGGACCGACAGATGCTCCCCTCTACCCCTCTTCAGAGAGAGAGGTAGAGGAGGAAAAAGAGACTTATGAGTTTAGAAGGAACTAAACTACTTTAATGAAATATTAATAATAAAATAAAAAGAANAGTTACTGAACAAAATTGGTTCTGTTTTACCTCAAACCAGGACAGGAGGGTAATTACATCAATTATAAATGCCTAAAGTTTTATGAGGAGGTAGGTCAGATTGGTCCTTCCATTGCTGGAACTGGTGGCAAAACACTGTCATTCTCATTCTGTTGGACCTTCCCTTGTGCTCGGTAACACTGATTGACAGATATTTTGGCCCCACTCCTGCAGGAATGCAAGGAAATTATAATATGCAAGGAAAGGATAATATCACAGCTTTTTCTTTAACTTAACTCAAAGTAAGATTACAGCAACAGTTCCCCCATCCACCTCCTCAACTATGGAGCCCTGCAAGATTTATTCTTATCCTATTTAAAATCAGTCTATTAGTGCTTAAATGTATTTTGAGGCAGCACAAGTTTAAGTGCTAGAAAGACACCGTTAACTCAATATTTATTTTATTAGAAGCACAAAGCAACAGATCCTTATCTCAACGACGAGCTAAAAGTAACATCTGGATGAAAAACAATGAGTGAAGCACAAACTTGTTGTAAGTAATCTTATTCTGACAATACGAAGACAGAACCTGTTGTTTTTACAATACCCATTTCTGAAATGATCAGATACCCTCAGAGATAAATTGGCTTTGTAGCATGAGTTGCCCAAATAACCAGCAGAGCAGAAAATACACATGGACTTCTGCGCCTGGTCCCAAGATAGCACTTTCTCATTTTAGACAAAGGTTCATGATCTCCTTTCTTGAATGTGGGTATTTATCACCGTTAGGAATGAAGCCTATGCTTTACATTAAGTCCTCAAAGGAAGCTTCACAGCACTCTTTAGCAAACTACATCGAGGAAGTCAGGATCATCTAATTCTGTATTCTTCAAATGTGTGAGTTTCTGCTTTTTACTTTTACTAGACATGGGACTCAGTGGTCATATATTCTAGTATCAGTCAGTTTCAACACAGTATATCTTCTAAAACAGGGTATTTGAATGCATACACAGTAGAGATTGTTGAAAAATGTTCTTGTACTTCCCAGTCATCTTCAGAATGACTTTAGTGATTAACCAACAATGTGTCTGAACTGAACTATCGCTTTTTCTTTTTTATTGTTAATACTTAGAAAGAGGCTTTCTATCAGACTGCCTCCCCTCTGAATGTCTGCATCTGACCTCTACTTGTCCTCATACCCGGAGGTTTCATTATTTATTTTGACAGTAACTGTCTTTCCTTCTTCTTGACCACACAACTTTATATTCTTTCTTAAGTCATCTTTTCAACAAAGATGAATTCATTGCTCAACAAACATTACCTATTTCTCTTTTTCTTCTTCCTGGCTAGATATACATGCTTAAAGCTAATGCTTTTAGAAATCTATAAGGTTCATCAACTTGGGTGACTATATATTCCTCAGTCAGTATTACTGACTTTTCATATTGACACATTGACTTATAGTTTCAATGTGTTTTATACTAGCTGAATAAAGCAAGTCCCATTGTTCGTACTCTTGTGCAAGCCATTCCACCTCCATGATTTTAGTTATTCTTTTTTGGAAACTCTGTTTTGCATTTGCATTTTTATCTTGTCATTCCTAAAAATTTCAGAGGTCTAGAGAAGCAGCCTGAAGACTGTCATATAAGGAGTTACTGATCCACATCCTTGCTTTCTTCTCATGTATACAGGTGTACTTTAAATAGCCTGTGACCACTTACCAACCATCTATGGCAGAGTATCCACAACTTCTCAGGTGTATGCCTCCATATCATGGATACCATGAGAATGCTTTATAAAATAGTAAATTACTCAATGTATGCATAACAAATGCTTAGCTAGTCAGTGTATATGTACTCAATGTGTATTCGAACATAAGTATAGCACATTGTCTCATCGACCTGAAATATTATTATAATTCCCTACTTGGGAAATTATAATTTTATTGAGGCAAGGGTGTTGGAGCATATTGTCCAGAGGACTCTTCAAGGTTAGGTCGACACTCCAAACTTGACTGCTATCAGTGACTGATGAAACTGTATTGTGAGCAAGACCTTAAAACACTAATGAACACAGAGCTGGTGAACCTCACCACAGATGGGAACTCTGTGTGCCATGGCAGTGTGCCATGATGCACGAGGAAGTGCTCGCCCAGTGCTGCAAAAGCTGGGATTCCCAGCATCAGGAAGGATGTAAGATTGCTATCACCTTTTCTATATTTTCCATCTTTTACTCAATACAGTAGTTAACAAGCTTTGGGTGTTGTTGTCTTTCTTACTGAGTGCCGACACCTCCTCAGTTCGAAAGAGTAGGAAATTACTATGCCTTCGTCCATAACACAAGGAATGAGGATAAAGCTTTCTTCCTATATGAAAAAGCTTCTTAACAACCCATAAAGATGGTAAGAATAGTGTGGAGAGAGGTCTTTTCCAAAGGACTTTTAAAACAACCAAAGAAAGAACCACACTGAAGAACAGTCACTAAAGAATAGTTCTGGGCTTTAGGAGAGTGCTAGTCCTTCCCTTTACATCATAAAGGAATTCCTAACTCAAACAAAATCTCTGACAAGTCATGTTGGTGTCTTTGAGTATGCCTTCTCATAACAGTTCCACAAATTTGTTATGAACTTAAGTGCTCTTAGCAGTCCACTGCTGATCCCAATTTATACTACTACAGATTTTAACAGATTCGTCCTGATTGTCTTCCCAATTTACACCAACATAAAAGAGAGAAACCCTACTCATTCAAGGTACATCAACACAAAAATGGAAGTTACGCAGAAGACTGAGCCCCGTTGTTGCAGATACTCTATTCACTGTGGGAAATGGCTTGATGAAATATAAAAGGCAAAAAGGCTTTTGTGCAAGCCCCTGAATGGAGCAGGGCCGGTAGAGCTACAAAAGGAGGAGAAAGTTCTGTCTGAAAAGCACAGAGCTTGCTAGGCAGACAGGGTTTTCCATTCTGGCAACTTGACTAAGATTTCTACTTTATCTATACACTGTGCTCTGAGGCATAGACCCTCTCGTGCCCTCTTGTGTTTAGGATTAGGCCTTCCATACCACCAGTGAGAAATTAGGATTGAATCCGTCTTTCTTTACAATATTAGGGATTTCCAAAAGGGTGCATCTCAGCCTAGATGAAATTCAGATACCCAGGGAGAAGCTGCACATAGCTTGGACTCAGGAGAGAAAACAACGTTAAGTGCAAGTTGAAAACTCCTGTGTGCACATGTGATCCTGTGATACCTCCTAGTTCGTTTTGATTCAAAGCCAAGCAGGTGAGCTTAGACCACTTTCAACAGATGTTTAATCTGTTTGATTTTGCAGTTGGAGTCATCTAGTCAATATAGATGTGAAACAGTTTAAGGACCTGCTATTTACTGGCTGTACTTCTCAGCCATTCACTTCTGTGAATGCTTCTAGCCAGCAGTGGTACAGTCAGACTGGTCAGATAAACCCACAGTGGTTTAAGAAAACCTGTTTGATTTTGTATATTAGCAGAGGAGATGAGCGCTCAGGAAATCTCATCAGTGACAAAGTGATAAATAGCAGCTTATGGTGGTAATGCCTATACCTGACTCAGAGGGTTCTTCCCAGCCAGGTTGGAGCTCAACAGATTAATCTATCTGCTGTCAGTGTCAGTTGCATCCTCATTCTCTGTCCTTCTAGTGTAAAGAGAGAAACTCATGGCTTAAACCTACTCAACTTCATAACTAAGTAACTGGCTGCCAGGGAACAGAAATTGTTGCTCAACTATTTATTCCTCAGCTTTTTCCGACATCTGATTTGTTACTTAGTGAAATTTAGACTGAAAATCTAGAGACCAGAAGTTTAACCAGCCCAAGGTTCTGACCCCATATCTGGGCTAAACACACACCAAAATTAATCTCCACTATGTCCAAGTTCTTCCCCCAGTGATATCTGAACACTATCACCTAGGACAACAAAGTGGTGTGAAGGAACGCAATATTTGTCACCCATAATTTGCTATATTATAAATTCTTGGCAATAGCCAAAAAAGAAACAGCAGGTTGAATTCCACATCCTTGACTAACTTTGGAAGACCTGCTGTTGGGGTCACTCAGCTTCTATGTGCAAACTATAAATTTGATATGGAAGTTGTTATGACACAATGAATATGGAACAGTGTCATTGTTCAAATTAGGAATGCCTTAAGCTTTGACTCACAACAGCCTTTTTAATCCCTTCTCTAATTACAAATTCTGCCAGATGAAAGGTCATGAAACTGTGATGTAGGACAGCATGTGAGACAGAGGGATAGAGCTCCTTTGGTTTGGCTTTGACCTAAATCAAGCTGACAAGTCAACCAGCCTTTTTAACTCTGTGATGATTCTGAGCAAAGGCTTTCAAACTCTGAAGCAATTTTCTGAAATCAGTAGACAATGACCAGCTACCAGGACCTAAGTCTTAGACCCGTGAATGCATCATCATTTATACCTAAATCAGATATGCATTTATTTAGTGGCCTAGTATTATTAAATTTCTGGAGTTAGATGCTAATCTATTTTAAAATCAAATACAAGCCTCCCGTTTATTCTAATGAAAAAAGAAAAAAAGGTTCCATTTTAAGAATTTGATTGTTATTGTTATCAAAATTTTAATTCATTAATTCTCTAACACTTTTTGAGGAAGATAAATGCAGTAATTCCCAGTTACTGATTATGTGTTGATGCAGAGATACTTAAGACCTCATTTCAGGGGAACTTAGATGCCTAAATCGCCGTAAGGATGAGTGTATATTTATTGAAGTGACTTGTCTATGTTCAGTTGGAAGATTGGGACCAGGACCAAATTCAGGTTTTCTGAACCCAAGGTCAGCATCCCAACATTAGAGCTTCTTTAATCTTAAAAATTATCAATATTCACACTCATTGTGAGATTATGGGGTTGCTGAATTCATTAGACTAACCCCAGATGACAGTTTAGGAAAAGAAGTGAACTTGTCAAGAAACTATGAAAGTCTTAAATTTCTCCAACCGTAGTTATCATAAGATCATAGTTTGGAACTTTCTGGGAATTACTGCCTTATTACCCACTCTTTTTTGTTTTGAAAATGGTTTAAAATTTTCTTTTTGCTTACCAGATCATTCATTAAAAACATGGGCAGTTCTTTTGGAAAGTCACTATCTCATGTTTGATAGGTATACCACAGGGGTTTGTAGGTTGTGCTCAGGACTTTTTGTGAAGAAGGCTGGGAGTTTTGAGAATAAGAAAATCATGAAATATGCAACGAAGAAAAGAAGGCTTTAAAGCAGTGCAAAATCTATATGCAAAATCCCCTGCTGAAAAAGAGTCTAAATTAGATACAAAATCGTTCAGATGAAATGGGGGGAAAAAGAAGGGGCGGGTGGGGAGAAAGAAGGGGCGGGGCCGGGAGGAATATCTTAGACCACAAAGTCCTTTTACAGGTGAAATTCAGAGGTTCATAAATCAATTATAAAAATGTGCCACAGGCTGCAACTTGGAATTCCAGTTCCTAGATTTGGATCAGGGTTTGTTTGTTTGATTGTTTTAAACAGAAACATGAGAAAAATTTTCTTGGTTTTGAGTAATGATGAACATATTCACTTACGATTTTTTCTTCCCTCTTTTTTTTTTTTANCAGTATCTCTTAGAATGAAACTTTAAGTCAATAATCTAGGAATAAAAAAGTGTGCATCTTTGCAGGAATTGTTGCTTTTGGGTCAATATCCACTTTTTAAAAAATACTACAATATTTATATTTGCATGATGAGACATAATATTTAATTCATGGACTGAAAACACCATTTAAATAATATTAAGGATTATTTTTGCAGACTCACTGAATGTACATTTTATACCTTCGATAGACAGCCCCAGTACCAACAATATCCATTCCACTGCTGCTTCATGGCCATCAGCTGAAATGCTGCCCAGTGACAACAAAGACTAGCAAATCTCTGACAAAATTCAGTAATAGATGGAAAAATGCTCTTCATGTAGAGAAAATAAGATTATCAGCAGCACTCATTATGTCTGGTTGTCTGCTAGAACATTTTGAATATTATAAAAACAGTCCTTGAAAATTACAAGGGACTTCTCCAAAACCAAAAAGGAAGGGAAGTTGAAGACGGTATGGTAGGGACAAAAAATAGACATATTGCTATATGCAAGGCAGTCATTCCCAAGTACTCGATAGGAGCCACTGCATCCTCACATGGATGCTGCTTCCAGTTCCTGTGGTGCTACAGCACAGATGCTTTCACATTGCCCCAAAATAGTTACTTCCATGGGGCAGTAGCTAAATGCTACTATAATAGCAACCAACCAAAAAAAGTAGGAAGATGACATACCTCCCAACACTGCTTTGAGTGTGGGAAAGCTTCCCACAATTCAAATAGTGTGTTTGTGAAGGAAAACAGGCAACATGGAATTTCTGCTACTTCTAAAAATCATGGGCTTCATGAGCCACCAGAAACCGAGCAAAGCACATACACTAAGCGCAGTTCTCACGTCAGGCTTCAGGCTGGCACTCTCTTATCAGAGTACCCAGCTCTTCCACAGCGCCTGAATCTCGCAGCAGTGCCGTGGCAGGCTCACACGTGCACAAGCTGTCCGAGCAGAAGAGAGGAGGTGGCAGGACACAGAAAGATGTTGTATCACTAATGTTTTCGACAGTAGCAGCTTAGCCCTGGCACATGACCTATCGCATAATGTGCTCCCCCTAACGTACATGCAGCACGTGTTTTGTGAGGAGACGTAAGATTTCAGGCACACATTTTATATGCCAAGACAGTAGGAGGTTTCTGGCTGGTCTATCTTATTTGTCTGTTCCACTCATGACAAGTAACACATCTTTAGCACCCTCAGAGGACACTTAGGAAATCAGACATTAATGGCAAGATAGAAATTCTCCTGCCTACATTACAAATCTTGTTCCCATGGCCCCCAGGGTTCCCACTTGTGCTAGGGCTCTCATCAGCTCATTTGTTGGCAGCAACAGTTAGGCTTCTTTGAAAATGCCAGCTGTAGAAACATAGGCGCCTTAGGGAGTTTAGGCATACAGAGAGATTAGCGCCAGCCCTGAATATGTTACTGTTGCCTACCTGGTGCACTTTGGTGGCTATTTGCTTGTTCTAGTGTCAAAATCACTTTTAAAAGCCTGGCCAGAGGCTCTTAGTGCTCAATATACAAACAAGCAGATTAAAAGACTGTCACTACCGGACTGATATTCGCAGCAGGGTTTCCATGTATGCAGCTAATAAATAAGTAACGACAATAGAATAATTCCTGTTCTGCATTTGATTCTCTAATACTGTTCTGCAGTACTACTTCCAGAAAGACAAAAGTGACAGAGATTAGTTGAGCTTTTCCTAGTCCCACAGAAAAATTTTGACAGGAGCAAAAATAAAATATCCATTGCAGTCCTTGCTTACTTGGGCAATCATGTTATCTGAACAGAATTACATATCTGAACTGGGTTATTTGTGCATTTATTCCATGTCTATGAAAGCATCAACTTAGAGAAGGAATATGGAAGTATCTCAAAATGTATTACAAACCATCCCATTTTTTTCCCTTATCATCTGCACCTTTGCCAAATGCTGTCCTTTGGAACAGTTAGTAGTGCAAAGCAAACAGGGACTGTCAATGATATGCTTAAACTTTCTTCCATTCTGCCTCTGTACCCCGAAAGAAGGCAGTCCTGATGTAGCTGTAATGCTGACACAGCCAGTTTCCAGTGTGCCCTCTACTACTTAGCAGAAGTAGCTATCGACATAGAGAGGGGTAGATGAGAGAATGAATGGTGTTAAGTGGATTCAGATATGTTATCTCAGAAAGTATTTATCAGTTAGTACAAATTGGGGCAGCTTTTAAGATGCTTTGACCTGCCTTTGAGTCATTGGGACAGAGCAGGTACCCTAAACACCATCACAAAATTTGTCTCTTGGCTGTATCCAGAACAAAGTGCCCAGCACTAACAACTCTAAATTATTAAATTAAACTATTAACATTCAGCAACAGCACCACCTGATTCAGTGGATATGGAGCAGCAGAATACCTAGATGGCATAAGTATGGATGGCATATTACTTCTGCATCCCAGAACAGGAGATGACTGATAATCTTACTCTGAACTGCAGCTTCAAAGGTCAAAAAACTCTTTGGGGAAATGCAGCAGGGAATATGGCTTATATCCCATAACAAAGAAAATCTGAAATGTACTGAAAAACTTTGAATTAAATAGCCTTAATAAGGGGTTGAATGAAAAACAAAAGAATGTGAAAATGAACTTTTAAACATATATGTAAAGAAGGGACAAAAGCCAAAGGTTAGATGATAGTGGCTCCTAGAGGATGCCAAGCATTTAAGGAAGTCATTAAAGATGATCCAAACAAGGGAGACGTGAGCAAACTGGCGGAAAAACACCAACTTGAACAGTGCTGAGGCAATCAAAGAACAAAATAACAGAATTCTAAGAGTACTTAGTTCAAAACAAACTGGTGCACTGCTGAAGCGAATGCAAGCAGGGCACAGCCTCTCAACCTGCAAAGCAGAAGAAAGCACATGGCAAAGAAGCAAAAGGACAGGGCAAAGCAGCGAAAGAACACGGCAAAAAAGTGAAAAGACAACCACTCACCTGTTAATGAATATCGCTTTCTGTTCCAAACAGGTCTTTGCTACTTTTCCAAAACCAAGAGGTCCTCTTTATTTTTTCTCCCCTCACAACCTTCTCTATGTGTTATTGAAAAGGGTCAAAGAGTAAAAACAAAAGAAAAACAAACAAAAAAATCCACCCCCCCAAAACAAACATCAAGTAGACATAGCATTGTAGAAAAAGAAAAGTGCTTAAATAAAACTATATATTAAAAGATCTTCCTACTCTATAGATGCCACTTCTTTTTTAAGGAAACTCCAAGGACAAAGGATAACACTTTGAATACCCGTGCCCATATTTTTCACATTTGCTGTATCTGCTTGTTCTCTTTTTTTTTTTTTTTTTTTTTNCTCCACCACTTTCTCAAATGTGCTTTCTCTCTCTCTGGATCCCCGCATATTATTCAGTCGCAGATTGCTGGACTGCATCATAGTTTTGCACAATCACCTCAGCTAAATCTGTTTGCCTGTAGTTCCTACACACTTGCAGAAATCTTCAAACTCTCCTCACTGCTCTCCAGCCTTTTCTAAGTGTTCATCCTCACAACTCACAGCATTTCTTTTCTTTGCCCTACTGAAAAGTAGTGATTACACAGAGCTGCTGTATGGATGTCTGAACCCTGGCCTGTGCCAGGTGTCAAAAAGCTCGCACGTGCCACCATGCAGAACACCTTAGAAGTCAACAAACACCACAGACTGAGAAATGACATTGATCAAAAGGAATCAATCTGTTAATACCACCAAAGACGCATGTCAAAATCCAGCCTGCTATCTGTGATACAAGCCAGAAATGATGTTAGCATCTGAAATTAGGTTTAACTGATGAACAAAATAGTAGGACAATGAGCCACTACAACCATATTGGGAGGGTGGGGAAGATTTTTTTTCTCTGGCAATAACTCCAGGAGAACAGATGGGTGCAATAGAGAAAATATTTCCTGGAATTTTCTGAGACACTGTAGCACAATTAAGACTTCATGGTTGTAAACCAAGAGATGTCCTNAGGATATCTAAGTGTCCCAGAGAGATTTGTAACCTGTTTTCAGGTTACAAGAATTAGGGAGTTTCTGATGAAATGTGCAGACAGTACTGCCTGGTGCCTGATAATGTGAGATTTAGTATTCTTTTCCTGTCCCTTGTCCAATGTCTGTTTCTCTGGTCAAATGATTTTTTCTTTAGCTCACTCTTCTGCCTTCTGTTTAAAAAGTCTACTTTAACCAGGCAAAAGTGCCTCTTATACAATGGACTGTGAATCTGTGACTAAAAATCAGCGATTAGAAACAATCTAATATTGGAACAATTTTTCTAGATCTGTGATTGGCCAGTAATACTATGTGGTTTGCCTGGTTGTCCTCAGCAGTGAGATTACAAAACGTACCTTCTGTCCCCTGTTTGCTATCTGTTCTTTTGTCTTCCCGTTGCATGTTCCTTTTGCTTGCTCTTTCAGGAAGCACAGCAGTATTCCCGCAACAAATTAAATTTTATGGAATAACGCTGCAGTTCAACTAGGTTTTCTTCTTTTTCCTAAGATAAAGGAAATATTTGACTGTCTTTACTATGACACAAAAAGTTTGTGAAACACTGGGATTTACTTTATTATCTTCTAAAGCAAAAGCAAAAAAGGAATTTCAAATGTTAGAATGAATACCTTACTTTGTAGTTCACATTTCCAATTTTGTACTGCCCTTCCTAAAAGTTTTAAAGACTTTCAGCAGTGACTATTTGCCATGAACTAACTGAGCTTCATTCACCACAACCTTACTCAAGTAAACGTGACTTTACATCTCATTGGAGTCCCAGTGGCATTCAGGATAACATTAGGATAAATTCCAGTTACAGACAGTCAAATATCACCTCCGAGTCTTTCACACATTTTCACTGATATTCAGTGATTCAATTTAACATACTTTGCTTATGTTTATGCTCCTTTTGTGTGTGTATCCTCTTTTAACAGCCTGCAGTCTGGATAAAAACAATAGAAATATACTAAGCAGCAGGACCCGTATGTTCTCCCTTGTTGAACAGTTGCTCACTACATGTTTCTTGCTTGGTTTCTCTCTCTTTCATCAATTAACTCTTTTCTCTTGACTTCAAAACCTAAATAATATAGGCAACATGCAAGCCCCTCTGTGTAATAGCATGTTGACTAAGGACAACAGTAGGGAATGTAAAATATTAATTTAGAACTTTTATACGGAAGATATTAATTTAAAACTGTTATACAGGAGATATTCACCACTAGCCGTGATTTCAAATGAGACAACTACTCCTGCCTGATTTTGCGCTGTCCATGGAATTTGGGAGTGCCTGCTAAACTGGGGTACCTCAAGGACTTAAATGCAGCCAAGGTCTTTTTCTGCCTTATATCTGAAAAAATAATTCTGTATCTTTTGCCCTAGATACAAGTACCTAAATTTAGAGTCATACTTCCAAAATTTAGGCAATGTATTTTGCAACTAATCAAACACAGTTTCTGGTTTGCTTAATGTGGCTTTAAACATCTATATTCTAAATTTTCCCATTGGGTTCTAAAGTAGTATTTAAGCTCCGTATTTCTAAGGGGCATGTAAGAAAGCAGAAAAAAGGAACATGCATGTTATACCCAGAGCAAGAGCACTAAGGCTCAGATGACCTTTCTTTTCACCAGCTCTCTTACATATATTATTGAAACTATGCAGTCCATTTCAACGAAATAAAAATAGCATGACCATGCTGGAAAAAGTCACTTTACCTGTCTTAAAAGTGGAATGAACGAAACAGCATCACACTGCCATGTGCTGCTCCATCACTCAGGCTCATAAATGCTATGATTATATAAATAAAAAGTAGTAACAGGATTATCTGCCAAATAGGAAACTAATTTCTTGAAAGAACTTGGGAACTTGTATAAAGCACTCTTAAAGCACTGATTTCCCAAGTCAGCCTCATTTTGAGTAACAGTGGTCTATAAAAAACAGCGAGTGTAGTTTCCAGTCCCCATCAGTGGTTGCTGGGTGGCAGAGGGACTGAAAACAGTAAAGATTTCCGTTTGCAGTACTAGTGAACGGGAACAGAGACAATCAAGGAACTCAGAGCCTTGAAGGAACTTTCTCACCTGTGAGAATTAAGCTGTCAGTTACAGGCATGACTCATGATCCAAGAGGGTTACAAGTACCAAAAGCCCACTCCTGCAAAAGATGACTCAGATGAATTGAATTTCTCAAGGAGAAAGTAATCTTTTCTTAAAGTGTTTTTGTTTTTTTAGGGTTTTGGTGCATCTTCATTGATATTCCTGCTACAGCTAACAAGTGGTTTCCAGCTTATAAAAATTCAACTCAGTCTGGAAAGATATTGTGAGTACTGTGTCTCTGGGGAGAGTATGCTTATAGTTCTAATAAACAGTACACTGCATTCATATTTAACAACTTACTTTGAAGATAGTTACTTTGGCTGTAATGAGTTTCATGTGGATAAATCTACACGGTGTTCCGTTGGAACCTGACTTCTGCAGTAGATAGTGATCCCTACAGTAGAAGATGTGTGATTCACAGTTCTCCTTGCTAATTGTTATGATAGCTTAAAAATTAATTTACCAATAATCACACAGCAGTTGTATATTATTCTGTTTTGAGATATATGAGTATTATTACTGTTCACTAGTTCAAATGGAGAACATCCTTCATGATGATAAAGCAGGGGGCACACTTCAGAAATTGCTCTTTTTTTTGCATGATTCTGTCTTCTAACTAGTCTTTTAAGAGAATAAGGAATAGAAATCAAAAGATGAATGGTCGCTAGATTCCTTGTCATGTGCAAACACCCTTAACAGAATCATTTTGGAAAGAGAAGTACTATAATTCAATGGAACTCAAACTTTAAAAGTGCAAGTACAGCAGGAAATGAGCTTCACTTTGAAAAAATAAAAATGAATACCGTGAAATGCATAGCTATAAAGTAATTAAGCTATAGTTTTGATCCTGCACTCCTTTGGATGTATAAGACTTTACAACCAGGAAGACACTCAGTATAAAGTCCATAAGAGTCTGAATCTTCTGCGACATAGTCACTAGGGGCAAATTATTTGTCTGTGTGAAGTGAGTGAAGCCCAGCAACTGTCTAGCAAGCCTCGACACCAGCTTTTGCTGTGTTCAGAGTAGAACTCGAGCACATGTGCCTCACTTAGACAAATGTAATCATGATCTTGGCAGCCAGGTGGTAGACACAACCAGATAATGTCATTGCTTACCATGCAAAGGTTCGCCATTCTGTTTTGCAAACCAGAGGAAAACTGGGGCAGAGCAACAGAATTACTAAGAGTATAAAAGCAGTGAACATAAGGAAAAGTAGAAATGTTGGGTTTGTTTTTTTTTTTAATATGGTTAACTGACAACAAAGTTGGAGATGGTAAACATAAATCTACAAATATTTGATGTCTCAAGACCAAGGCTGAAGTGTGCTGGTGTATTGGCCTGGAATGAGAGAAAGTCGATCAAAAAAAATGTAGGTTGTCCGGCAAATAAACCTAATATCTTCAACAGAAATTGTCCATGCTACAGAGCTTCTGTTTCATAACTGTATTAGTATGGCTTGCACATTAGTGTGGGGTTTTCTGACAGTATTGCCAAAGAACAAGAATAGCAAAAGCTAAATTCACAAAAGGTCTCCACACTAGGATAGCAATGTCAACCAGGGAGTGGCTTACTGTTGACTACAGGAAAAAAAGGAAGAAAATATTGCAGTGACTTCTTGACCTTTTGAATTTGTGACTTTTTTTTTGGAGTGAACTAATGAAAGAAAGAAAATGTACAACAAAAATAAAAAGGAATTACTTCTGTATACATTTGACAGAATGAACGGGCGGATGTCATCTCATTTCTAAAAACACGTGATTCCACAAACCATAGAAAAATACAACTACGTAACAGGTACCCAGAGTTCAAAATAAAAGAATTAATCTCTAGATAATGTTTTTAATATCTGTGCTTTTGTTGTGCATTTTTAAATGTAGCAAACAACTTTTATTACATTTCACTTTATTATCCTTAGTAAATTTAAGGGTCTTCTATTTTTGAAGCTCATTATTACTAGAACAAGAATAAAGAAATAAAGGAAGAATAAATAAGAGAAAAATTACACAGGAGTTGAAGCTAATGAACATGGGGTTTTTTAGCCTTGAGAAGAGAAGGAAAGGGGAGGGGGTAAATCTAGCGGCACTTAAACAGGGGCTACAGAGAAGATGAAACAGATTCTTCTCAGAGGTGCACAGCAAAAGGACGATGATGAAAAAAAGATGAAATGGTCACTGTTTGGAAAAAAAGGAAACTCTAATTAGGCATAAGGAAGAAATTTGTCGAAGTGAGAGCTGTTAAACACACTTTCACAGGAACAGTTTACCCACAGAATTTATGGAATCACCATTTTTTAAAATTTCTGAAGTGGGCTAGAGAAGGCTCTGAACAAGTTGATACAGCTTTGAAATTAGCCCTGCTTTGCCCACAAGGCTGGTCTATATCACTTACAGATGTGTCTTCCTTTTCTTCCCACTTAAATCTTTCTATCAGTCTGTGAATATCCCCAAATAACACTGTTGTTTTTCAGTCTTTCCTGGGTTTGTTCAATTACAAATAAGATTTTAAAGTCAGAAAAAATGTTAACATCTGGTTGCTTAACCCCACACATGCTAATTGCTACGCTTTGCCACCACAGAATCCAGGTAACTCCTTCAATCCTATTATAGTATAATAATATGGAAGACTATTTTGTCTGGAAAATGGTGTTTGACTCCCACAAGTACTGCCTTCTTTGAACAGTACTCTTTAGCTACAAACCAGTTTCTCTACAGGTCACCACGTGATATGTTCAATATAATTCTCAGAAGCAGAGAAATACAGTGAGACAGCCTGCATAGTAGAAATATTTCAATCATGAGACTTAGAAATTCCATGGGAATGAATTTGTACTAATGTGTTATTCATCTCTGTATGGCCCTGCAGCATAGGCAACAAAAGAAAAAACATTATCACTGCCAACCTCAAGTGATTTAGTTTAATATGTCCTTTTAGAAATAAATGGATTTGTTTATAAATGTTAGTTGCATCCCCCTGAACAGGGATGCAACTCTGATCCTTTGAATAGCCTTCTAGAGGCTTAGATATAGAGTATTAGAGAGTCAAAACTTGCCTGATTTATACGAATTAATATTTTTTTAAAGGCACTGGAATACATTCATGATGTTATTGCTTTAGCTAATGTAAATCAATATTGTGGCCCAGATGTGGACTGCTGGTTTTCATCAGGATAAAACTCGGAGTATTCAATGGTGAATTTTATCCTACTGTAGGATTCTTACCAAATTTTAAAGAAAGGATATAACTTAAAACATTAATTCTATTCAATCTTTCTAAAAACATGGACATATTCAAAATGTCCCCAGGTTTCATAAGTAGATGCTGATGACAAAGTACCTGTATTTAATTATTCATGTTCAGTTCCTGTCTGAAGCGCACAACCAACCTTTTGCCTACTTATGAAAGCCTTTTTGCTTTTCTTTTTCTTTTATTTTTTTTAAAAGTTATCCTATCATGATCTGAACCAAGATTCAACTTTGTGATAGACTACCAGTGGAGAGAACAGCAGTAACAGAGCTACAACATTCACCGTTCTTGAACTCCCTATAGCTCTAAAGTTGCTGTTTGTGTGCACATAATATTCCTTAATGCATTTTCAAACATTGTGACTTCTATGTTTCTTCTCAAGCATCACTCCAGCACAACTTAAGAGCATACAATGAGGCGTTGATAATCATCTCACTGCAAATAAAACACGTTCTCCTCTCATCATACTACAGTATCCTATGGCATGTTTTCTTAGACAGACTGTTCTAGGTACCTCGTTTTAGTCAGTTTTTGTACTAGTTCCTGTGGTACTGCCGTGTTTGGGAGAATTAAAGAACATATCTTCTGCAAAACCTTTGAGAAGTATCACTGTGGCATTTCAACATCAAGCTTTAGATCTTTCTATCATCCCTGTAATTACTGGTTGTGTGTCACCATTGCCTGTGTAACGCCATTGCTATGAAAGCTGGTGCAATCTCCAGACTGGGTAAAGCTTTGCAAAGAGGAGACAGCTAAACTCTGAATTCTTCTCCCCTTCTGAAGTCTTGGGTAGCCATAACACATGTAGAAAAATAAAATAAAATCAGGAAGCACATAGAAAAATCTGTCATTAGTTTTATTTGTGTGGCATCTTTCTCCTGCTTGATTTCTCCTCTTTCAGAAATACGCCCAGAGGAAAGGTAGCATGAACTACAGAAATAATTAGTTTTGATACTGAATTGCAGGCCTGGAGACAGACACAGGGAGCAGTGTTGTTACATAAGCACTAGAAGGAGCAGGAGTTTTTCTAATCTAAACTGGAGGAAGCAGGGTAGGTGGGGCAGTCTGGATGATTAAGTTGATTGACTCAGTTGTTCCCTTTCCATGACACTATTTCTATACATGGGAACATAAATGGATGGATAAAACTCTGTTGATAGGTATTTCCAGTACTATCTTCTCCTCCTCACAGGTTATAGGAGACATTCTCCAGCTCATCATACTTAAAGCATCTCTTCAAACTAAAATGCATAGAAATTATGAGGCCAGATTTTGAACTCTTAAACTCCTAGTAAAAAACGTGTATATGTATATATATATTTCTAAAAAGCAATAAAAAAAAATCCTCCCAGTTTTAAAGTGTTTATATCAATGATGTCCCAAAGCAATTAATTTATTTTTAAATTATTAGCATTAGAGGAGACATTACTAAATGGGAAATAACCACCACTGCGTGGAGAGGAGTTGTTTGATAAACTTAACCCTCAGGGCACATAATTAACTAGAACCAAGCATCGTTCTCAGAAGTCAATGACTCAAAGAATTTTGTAAGCTATTGTTCTGGCAAAAAAACACACTGCCTTTCCAGAGCCTAAATAAATTACTTTACATCAGTGCCAAGCAACCCTAGGTATTATCAGTTAACATTAAGATATTTTCAGGTTTCTTTAAGCATATTAGGAATTTCTGATTATTTAGATGGTTGAAAATTAATTTGTTTATATCAAAGCTACTGTTTTATACATATCATAATGAAAGAATAAAGTCCTGCAAAGCACTTAATATCTCCCACTGCCATTAAAACAAACCAAAATTGAGGCACCTCAGCCCTCTGAGGACTGGGCACAAACACTAGTAAGATAATTTTTTTCTCCACTTACCATCTAAATTCATTGCAAACAAGATTCTCCTCTCCTCTTGAGAGGACAGTTTCTAATTTAAAATCTGATTATGATCTCATTAATGTTAGCCAGTAACTTAGCCTTACAAAAATTCTTACATAGCTGTTTATTTTTTTTTGTAGAAGGAAAAGGATAAAGGAAACTATATTAAGTTGGGAATTAGGGTTTGTCATTGTTGTTTGTGGCAGTCTTTTTAGTTTTCATGTTTTCCCTCTTTATCCACTCTGCTTTGCCTCTCATCATTATGCACCTACATTTTCTTCTATTCCTACCTTTTCAGAGCACAGCTTCTAGAGGGGAAATATTTTTATCTCTGTAAATAATATATACACATACATATACATAAATATACACACTTTCATACAAATAAACAATGTCAGTATGTGAACTTCTACAATTTCAGTCCTCCCTTCCTGACTTCACCCTTCAAATTTACACTTCTCATCAGACTATATCTTAGGCAACAAATTAATTCTTCCTCACTGTAGAATCTTATTTTCTACTACCACTACTAGAAAAAGAAACTGAATTCAGTTGTATGTATTTTCTTGCCCAATACCAGTCATAGTTCATTGTCTGTCAAGGCTTTAAAAAAAGTCTCTGCAATTGTGGCATTATTTAAAGTCCTAAATTAGAAGTGGAAAGAGAACAGGATAAACAGCATATTTGCCTGGGGTGAGAGATACTGCTATAGATTAAAGGAATTAGAAAACCTATCTTCTCTCTGCAAGATTAATTGAGCAGGTGTCTCTGCAGTACAGCGTTCAAAGAAAAGCATCAGCTTAGTAGAAGAGCAGAAGCGCTGTTCTAGGGCAATTCAATAGCTGCTAAAGGTCATGCTTTGCTGCCGGACTCCTGAACTTTCCCATAGGCTGCTGGTACCCGTTCCCTCTCCTGCAGCACCCAGCAAGAGCTTAAGCCTGAGCATCACCTTACCTTTTGCTTGTACAGAGACAGGCACAATGAGAATTCAACTGTCACAAAGAGTAAAATCACGCTACCTTCAGCTTTGCACTCAGGGTCATCGTTTCCTTGAATGGAAGGAACAGGCATGTTAGAAGGGACCTCTGGAGGTCTGCAGTGCAACCACCTGCTCAAAGCACAGCCAAGTGAGATCAGAGTGCTCAGCTCAGGGCCACATCAAGCCCCATTTTGAATATCTGCAAGGACGGAGAATCCACAGCCTCTCTGGGAAACCTGGGACAGTGTTGGGCCAAATTCGCAATGAAAAAGCCTTTCCTGGTCTCTAATTGTCTAAGCTTTGTTTGCTGCCTCTCACCCTGTCACTACGCAACAGTGAGAAGAGTCTGTCTCTGTGTTTACCATATTCTTCCCCCCGTTAGGTACTTCCAGGCAATAGTAAGATCTTTTTTTCTTAAGACTGAATAAACCCAGATGTGTCAATGTCTCCTATGCGCCCCAGCCTGATTGCTATCGGATACCTCGTAACAGGTCAAAATGATAGAGGTGTCTTTGCCCCTGCCATTTGTATGGCTCACGTACTCTGGCACAACTGCAGACTCTGAAGTTATAATCCTCTCATTAACAACTTACCTCAGGGGGAGAGGACAAAAGAAATAGACATTGAGAGAAACTTAAATTTTTTTTTACAGTTTTCACACCATCATTGTGTATGTAGATTCTTTGCCATAAACTATGTTACCTTTGCTGCAAAATATTTCTTCATCATGCACATCAGCATCTCTTCATTAGTACATACTAAGTATTTTAATGTTATTACCCTTAACAAAAATGTATTTTCACATGTATTATCTAATTAACTGTAAAGAAAGGGAAGAGCATCAATTAAAAGCAAAGGAGAAAGGTTATTTAGCTTGTAATGCCTGATTAGTGAAGCTTCAGGCTCTAGTGATCAATTACAAATTTGTGACTGATTCTGATTAGTGTCTTCTTGAATGCTATTGAGTATCTTATACTTTTCTCAGCTATATTAAAATAGATTTTTTACTTGCTTCTTTATATAATAAGAGATAAAGTTACTCTGTATAATAGAAAAGGTTGTATTTTACCATTTTAATAATTAGAGAATTACATTTATAGTTGGTCTCGAACATGAATCATAATTTAACAAATTGTGAATGGCATGATGGTGGCTTGAACATTTAATGGAGCAATTTGTATGTGAGAGGGAGCTCATGAAAATGTCAGCGAAACAGAGGATACCTTGGCATGGTACAGTGCATTTGATCATTTCCTCTAGCATACCCTGTTTCTAACTTTCAGTATGAAACAGCAGCATTTTTTTCCATGGAGTGCTCCTGAAGCAAAGCTCTTCCCTAACCCAGACTAGGCCACGATCCCTCATTCCTTTGGAAAACCCCAAATTATTACTACTGAGTCCATCTGCTGTCTTTTTTAATAGCTCTTTGTTGCAGAGGGAACCCAGCTGGAATGGAAGAGCCTGGTTAATGAGGAAATGATTTGGAGTTTATCTGAGGCTGAGGTCCCATACAGCCAACCTAATGGCTATTTACTGCTCTGTCATCTGTGCCTGCTGAATCCTGATATTTCACTTCACTAACCTGGTAAAAAAGTGTCCATGTTGGGATGGCTGCTACAGATGCTGCAGGGTGGGAACATACAGAAGAAGCTGGGCGCGGGCGAGGGGAGAAAGGATCACTGCATCCAACAGTTATGTACTACACAACGGCTACTGGCTTCCCTCGTTTAAAAGAATGATACATGGAAAAAGGTGTGGATTTAATGTATGGATCCAGGTTGTTTTTTGGGGGTTTTGCCCTCAAAATCTTAACTCCTTCCTTTAAGCTAAGAATAAGTTGTCCTTCTGTAGGTTGATGGAACTTGCAAAGGACTTTGGACTTTTTTTGTAATTATTTACATTAATACATTACATGGGAAGAAAAACACTCATGACAGGGCTCTGAAGTGGCTCCAGTTATTTCCAGTTTACATTACAGAGGAGACTAACAGTGATCTCTTCTAATTCATTGTGTATATTTTAAAAATATGGGCCTGCCCCGCATTAAATACATGACCTTAAAATAACATTACAAAGTTATATACCCTGTGTATTTATATATGCTTGCACAGTAATTTGGAAGAATTAGCCTGACGTGTTTTTTGCTGGCCTGGACAGGAAATGTTAGAACCGACCCTGCTGATGCAGAGAGGCCAAGTGCTGATTAACCCACCCAGAAACAAAGGAACGGCTTGAGGGACAGTAGATTCAACCTTAAAGGAAGAAGGGTTCCAGTAGCCAATACCTGGGGATAGATTCGAAGCGGCTGTTCTTTTATTGTTCATTTCTATCTGGATTAAACTAGGCCCATGAAAATGACAGTTTAGATTGTAGGTGGCATGTTGCTGCGCTGAGGAGCAGCTAGAGCAGAGTGGACACGAATGGCTTCAACTGCACAAGCCATCTGGATAGAGCTGCATGGTGACAGTTTGGTCACATGCCTTTAAAAGCCTGGCCCCAAATCACAGCTTGCACTTTACTGATGGAATGGATATACTCTGAAATTGCCTGCAAATGTGGTCCACTCCTCTCCTTGCCCAAAGTATCAAGATAGATGCTACACTGCTAGTAAGACTGAGAGATTCATCCTCAACCTTAAGAGCTGTATTTCTCATTTTTCTGCTTTACTCCCAACTAGTTAAAAGTTACAAATATTTTTTTCAAATTTTTCTAAATACTTTTTGCCCATCAGATGCATATGATGTGTCAGTTTCTCCATTACCACAGTAGTGCAGTGCCTCAGAATCTCTAATATACTTAACCTCAGATCATGCTTGCAAAGCAGAGCATTGTCTCTTTCCAAAGTAAACTCCAAAATGGGAGTTACATATATAAATATCTCTGCGTAATTTATACTAGTTCAAAAATTTAGCAGAGCTGTCTTGGGACCCAGGCTAGTTGATCATCTACTTGATTTTTTCTCTCAAAATGGGAAGGGAATGGATAGGAAAAAAAAAAAAAAAAAAAGGAAAATCAATAAAATCACAATGAGGTGGTGGTGACAGATTTAACAGATATTAGTATTTTCTTCTGTTGATGGCTTATGGAACTATGTACACTGTGAATCACAGGGAAAGAATTTAGAAGTGAATGTTAATAAATCCCTCAATATAAGAGGGACTTCAATGACATTAGCATCTTGTAGTTTGTTGCAAAATTCATATTCTGGGTCATGTTAATCTTGGGGTTGCTAACTAAGGGCTTACAATTGGAAAATAAATTTTTATTGCAGACAACCTGGCAACCTCCCATTTAACTACGTGTTATAACTGACCTCTTACTTGGAGCAACTTTCACCATACACTGTTGCTTTTTTTAAACAGCAGCTTTCTAGCTGCACTGAAAATTTTCGGGACTATACTCTGTCTGGCCTGTGACTGATGGATTTGTGAAGGTGTATTACTGAAATAAACACATGCAAATACTGACTTCTTAAAGGGACGATGACCTTTTACACAGGATTTTAGTAAATTAAAATTTAAAAAAAGCAAATCCTTGCAGCTATCTCTTCAGTATTTTATGTACTTATAAATATTGCAAAACCAATATCAGAACAAAATCAGGTGGAGTTGGAAATGTGTGATCCATAAATGAATGGGTTTATAAATGTTATACAGAAAGGATGGACTTCTATGGGTAAGCATGAGGCAAATTATCCTAATCTCAGTTCTTTCAAGGCAATAGTTATACAGATCTAGTGCTGGAGAACTTGCTTGGACACAGAGTTATGACAAGCTCTTCCACCACAAGAGCCCAGCCATTAAGGTCACAGCTCTGACATCTATGAGAAAGACCACACCAGTCTCTGAAACAGATAGTAAACTTCCTTTTTCTGTATCACATTGAGGCACTACATGTTTTCATTTTTCCTGAGCCTTTTTGAGAGTGAATGTCAGGACTGAATGCAAGCATCTGTTGTTGGAAATGGCTACATTAATTAAGTAACCCTGAAATCTAACACAGCTCTGGTACAGTTCTAAGCATTTTCTTAATTCAGGAGAAGAATAAAATAGTATTGTTACCATATAATATGTAATTATGATGTAACTGTTTTCTTATGAAATAATTTTGCACGGTTTTGCCTTATGCATAAAGGAGATTAAAGGAAGTAAAAAAAAAAAAATCAATAAAAGTGAGATTTAATGGTGCTCAGTTTTAACCATGAGAGACAACAAATAATTTCCTTAAAGCTGAGTAATACAAAACAAGCCAAATGTTTTGGTTAAGATCTAAAACCAAAATGCTACACAGATGAGGTTGTCTGTCTTGACTGAGACATTTTTAGGTAACAGTAGTGTTAAAGTAAACCAGATGCTTCTCTCAGTTTCCTGGTACACTAAAAAAAACCTGATTCTTTATATGTCAGCTGGAGAGCAAAGCAATCAAACTGTTTGGAAGTACTTCGGACAGAGTACGGAGGTGCATAATGCCCAATTGGGATTTGTTATGTACCAAATATGTCAACCCAGTCAGATGTCCTCCCGTGACAATCTTGCAGGTCTTATGGATAAAAGGAAAAGTAGACAAGCTATGTCTTGAATACAATAAAGCTTTTTGACACTCTTTCAGATTGCAATTTTATGGATAACTAAATGAAAGCATTAGAAGGTGGATGCAAACTGTTTGGAGAACTGTACCATGTAAGATCTACTGTATGAGATCCTAAAGAGATCTGCTCTGGTTTTGGGATTAGTCATATATTCAATGTAATAGAGTCACACCTTATTTAATTTATTGATGATACCAGTAATGGTGGACTACACATGATTTAGAAAACATGCACTGAATTCAATGTTGTTCTAACAAATTAGAAGGATGGTCTGTCTAAAACCATCATGCTGTTCAGTAGCACTACGTGCAATGATCCTAGTCAGAAACAGTCAGTTAAAAAAATACACAAAGAGGAACAATTGGCCAGGACTTCTATAGAAACTTATTTCTAGCTCTAGTGGATGACAAGCTAGCCGTGAACTAGACACATTATGCAAAAAAACCCACAAAAAGTGGACAGTTTCCTCAATACCATTCTCAGCTGTATGGCCTAGAAGTTTGGCCTACAAAGCACATGATGTAAGGCAATACTATCAGTGGTAAGGCAAAGGGAAAACAGCATTCCAAGAAAGATATAGATTTCCTGCAGCGGTGCGCAATGTCAATAATCAAGAGGTCTTGAAACTGTGATCTATGAGAGAAAATGGAATGAATTTCTGTTGTTTAGCATCAAGAAGGGAAGAAGATGGGAAATAAGGCAATAGATTTCAAGCATGTAAAAACAAACAAAAAAGATTACTGCAGAGAGGAAAGAATAATCTCTTCTTCATGACCATGATGAATAGGACAAAAACTAATGGGTGCATATTGCAGCAAGAAAGATTTAGGTTAGATATGAAGGAAAATATTATAGTAAGAAGTATAGTGAAGCACTGGGATGGATTGCCTGGCATTTCCTGTACTGGATGTCTTTACGAACAAGTTAGCAAAGCATCTATCAGGAGTGACACAAGGTATAGTTAATCTGGCCTTGAACAGAGGGGTGGACTGGGTGAAATATTGAAATTTTCAAACTTCTGATTCTGTGCTCTGATTACATGGTTGTAGTTTATTATCTGACCTACTACTTATTTAAAGTAATATTGCCTTTAACTCAGCCATACAGTTTAATCGTGACTTTGATTTGACTACAAAACTATTTGGTTGCTTATATATATTTATTTTTTTTTAATGCTAGCCTTGACAATGTGCATGGTTAATGCCTGCTTGCTACATTTCTCTCCATCATCCATAAAAATTCACTCCGCTTTTGATCTTTTAGAAACAACTGGGATTCAAACTGTTAAGAACAGAAAAATTATTTTAATTACTTCAGAACCATTTGTCCGTCTCTTTATTTTAAAAGTGTTCTTACATAATTTGTGTGAGTAGTTCAGATTTTTCATATGATTGTCTATCCTACATATGTTGATGTTGTGATTATATCTTTTTTCTTTCTTTTTTTTACGATTAATATTCCTCACGTTCCTTTTGGCTCTTGATTTTCTTAAAAAGCGTGACATTTGCAAACTTTTCTTCTTTACTCCAGATTTTATATAACCCCTTATTGATTAAATTCATAAACATGTTTTTATGCTGCTAACCTAGAGAAATCAATTACTAGCTTTTTTTCTCAGTGACTTTACAACTCCTTCCCATGCCTCCTTAGTTTCTTTAATAGCCTTTCCATTTTTTATTAAATTATTTCCTTTTAAAGAGCAAACTCAGTATTTCCACTGTTTTCCCTATTGTCCATAATTTCATAGGCGACTTGAAACAGCCATTCTATGAACTCCTGATTCCTATTGGTGATCAAGTCAATGAGAATAACTCAGCTTTACCAGGAGTAAATCAGTGTCAATTAACCTTCATCCTAAACCTACATACATTATGCTACTTATAGATGCTTTATTATGTGTATATTCTTGTACCTTTCATATCATTTTTTCACCAGAGAAGTACCAATTGATTTTTTCTTCCTTTTCTTTTTCTTTTTCTTTTTCTTTTTCTTTTTCTTTTTCTTTTTTTTTTTTTTTTTCTTTTTCTTTTTCTTTTTCTTTTTCTTTTTCTTTTTCTTTTTCTTTTTCTTTTGTTTTTCCTTTTTTCTTTTTCTCTTTATTTTTTCTCATCCTTTTTCTTTTTCCTTTCCTCTTTCTTTTTCTCTTTCTTTTCCTCTTTCTTTTTCTCTTTCTTTTCCTTTTTTAGATAGGGAGCACTGAACAGAAAATAATTTGGACTGATTTTTAAGTGGATAATAACAGAACTGGTAGGATTGGACCCCACTCCAATGTATGTTAAGACAGTTAGCTACATAGTGCATAATATATAATGTAATATTCATGATAACAGAAAAATGACAGAATTTTGATCCCTTTCACTTTAGTATAACAATATCTACATAAGACTGTGTAAAAAAAGTGCATTTTTTCCTTGTTCAAATGTTTTTCAAATTAGTTTCTCTGTAAAGAATAACAATTGTCTCACATAATAGTTTATAATATATATGGGTGGCATGAAAACTTTCAATTTCCCTAGACGCTAACAGAGCTCTCCTTTTGGGGTACTGGCACCATTGTTGCCTTCATATTTGCAATTGATGGATTTAGAGTAGCAGTTGAGAATGGCAGGAGATTTTAGGTTCTCTGATATCCTTGATAAGTTTTGATAGGAGTATGGCATGCTGCATGAAATATAAAAGATTCAATGCAGAGAAGGTTGTCTATAATAGTGCATAAGAATGCCTTTTCGAACTGGCAGATATGAAAAAATCTTCCCATGGGGAAATCAAAGAGAACATCTTAGCATTGTTCAGGCAGAAAAAGAAAAAAAATAGTGGCTTACTTTCTTTTATTTTATCTTTTCCTCCAGAGTGTAGTCCCATTCCTGCAGCAATAAAATCAAAACTTAACTACATGATTAAATGGAGTTAGGTGGTGTGCTCAGAAAACATCTAAAATCTGTGAATAAAAAATGTTCTCTCTTTTTTAGGGACCAGAAACATGTATGGTTGTTTAATGGTTTCCCCATGTAAAAAATTCATCATGAATGAATGCTTATCTCATCAAACGTGTTTCTTGTTTCATCTGATCTCATTTTAGTAAGCTGTTGTCTCTGTTTCACATTTCCTCTCAAGTTTTGTCTTAGCCTGTCAGTGCTCAAAGAAAGTTTGTAAGGAAACTCTCCACTTTTTCTGGGATTTGCTTAAATTGTGAAAATTTTAAATTGTTTTTATCAATTAGATGTACATCTTACAATCATAATTTTATTTCATTTTTTCTGATAAGACCAAGTCTATGGCATGGTATTATTTCATTCATCTGAAAATTGATGAGGACACTGTTGTAAACTGTAAAGACCAAATGATATTCTATATGATGTCTATCTGCTGTATCACTCCAGTGCAAAACTATTGCAAGTGGAAACAAAATCAGCTCTAATACGTATTCTTTTTTTAAAATAATCAGACAACTCAATTGTTATAGATTGTCAAATATAAAATCAAATTACTGCACAGTCCTTCAAATTAAGGGTGAAAAGTTATAATGAGTAACATATTCAGACTCAACTTTGTGCTCATATATTTAGTTCTAATGTTAATGCCACCTCAGATAAATACTACTGACAAACAGGAAGCTATTAAAAGAAATCTGAAATATGTCTGAGCCTAGGACCAATCAGTCTATTTTCATACAAAATACCATACATCTTTAATGTTATCTTCCTCTACCAGTCTTGTTAATTAGGCAATTATCACTGTCCAAGTACTCTGCTCCTGAGTGAGTTATGGTCAATTTTTTATTAAATTTGCATACAAATGTCACATTGTATGGTTCTTTTGTTCAACTTAGTGACAGAATTCATTCCCAGATAAGTAACTGAGTTGGTGTTCAATGGCGTATTTCATCTGCTAGGTGTTCAGGTGGGAAAAGGTTGCAAGTTTAATTGAGATTAAAAGAGAACGGTAATTAGCAAAATTAAATTAGAAAAACAGGATATAAGGGTGGAGGAAGAGAAGTAAGTTTGAATTAAGCTGGAAAACGTAATTATTGGGCTATAGTTTTCTTTGACCAATATTTCAGAATCTCCCTATACAGCATCTGCATTAACACAATCTGGCTGTACCCTGTTATCTCTTGGTGGGAATAGGTTTGATGGAAACAGGGATTTTCCATCAGGCAGATGTGGCAGTAGACAAGGAAGCCTACACTGGAACTGGAAGGCACTGGAACTTTCAGGTCTTGGAGACAGGCACATTTCTTTAAATGAAGATTGTTTCATTCTGCTTCTGAAAGAAATATTCTCTCCCCCTTCCCTCCCCTTTCCTCCCCAGTTAAATCTCTGGGGCCAGAGAATATTGATCCGTGATTTATCTTTGGGCAAAAGATTTTTACACCCTCAGTGGATAACGGGAATGGAACCAGGAAGCCTAGTAAGGAACTTTCAAGAGATGTGGACACAAAAATAATAATTTCAGGAACATTCTGCTTTAATAATGTTCAAATGTGTTAAGGACTGTATTAACTTGAGTGAAATCCCTCTGCCTCTCACAAAGAAACCTGAACATTTCTTAACCTACCTATTCTTATGGTGAACGTTTCTAATAATGATAAATTCTATTTCTCATTAATCATAATCCTACAAAAATACGCAACTTAATTCACTAGCCTCTGTTTGTACCATAATCACTATAAAACGCTCCTTCACATAAGACCAGGACATGTTTCAACCCCTTCAGTGCCCTCAGCTGATACAATCAGTTGCTTTCACACTATCTGTGACAAAAGTCATAAGTGACAAGTCCTCCTAGTGGTCAAACCCTCTTTCACGTTGCCAGTGATAGAGAACTTTTGGCTCACATGCCCAAATCTTTCCTGCAAAGACATCACACACAATGCCAGCACAATTGCACCATTTGCAGCTATTGTTTTGACTGTTGGTTTTTTTCTGTATTGCAACATGTTTTGTCATAACGTTTCTTTATTTAACTGTAAGAGAAAGACATTTCTGAACTATTTTTCTTCTCACTTTAGTAAACTCTGACTTAACCAGATTTGTGGTAAGTAGCCTTTGGGTCAGAAAACACAGATCAAGAAATTAGCAGAGTAAAAGTGTTTTCACAGGTAACACAACGTTTTCTTGAGATTTTTTCCCACCATGTAATTTACCTATTTAAAATTTATTAGCTAATTATGTGTGTGTGATGGTATTTGAGATGTAAGGATCTCTTTATTTTGTTGATAGCAATTAATTAGTTTTCACTTGAGTGTTTTTCTAGCTGTGATATTATGAGATGTTCAAAATAATTATTGATAGATTTGGTTAAGTATATTTCACTAATTAGGGCGCTGTGGGGATTTATAATTGATTTAATTGAAGTTGAATGAGTTAGTAGATATATGGGTAGCATATAAAAAGGAATACATGAGACTGTGGGAGGCTGGGAGATATTTGGAAATAGAATAACTGGCTGAGAGTTTATATTTTAAATGTTGGCTGTTCATAAGTACATATCAGAAACATAACACGTTTTCCTAACTTTTGCATTACATGTTAAATTAAGAAATGCTGTTCTGTAGGATTGGATTTTAATATATGAACATTTGTTTGTATATGGATACTTGCATATATTTATATATAAATAAATACACACACATGCATTCTACATACTTACATATTTATAGACATTTAACCTTTGAATATCTGTTCTCTTCCCTGTTTTTACTACATGTAAGTATATATTTTATGTGCAAACATACATTGAAACACACTTATGCCATGTTTGTACTTTATATATACTATATATATACTGTATATTTATATATATATACTGTATATTTATATATATAAGTGTGACAAAGACAAGGGAGATGATAACTTGTTTTCAGAGAATGAGTAAGAAATTAAGTGATAGCCCAAATTTGACACAGAGGACCAAACCTTTGAGTATATAATAAAAACCAAAAAGGTTTATGAGAAGAACAAATAGGACTGGAGCCAAAGCTGTATGCCAAGTATTGCTCAGCCACAGGGGCCAGGGAATAAAAATGAACTCAAGCCCATCGACCATTTATCAGTCTATGTTGCTGTGTCTCCTCTCATCAGTCGGACTATCTATGGATTTCTTTGTGTCCTGGTGGCTAAGGACTGCCAGGGGAGTCACTGAGGACATTCTCAAAATACTTTATTTGTTGGCCATAGAGAGGGGAGTGGGAAAGGAACACAGTTTGTTGGGCTATGAGCCTTTCTTTATATCCAGTGGCCAGTTATGCTGACAGGCAGTTTTGCACCATTAGAAATATATGTAACATTTTGCTACACCAGTCCAGGATGTGACCTGAAGCATTAGATGAATTTTTTCATAATGTTTTTAGTACATCTGAAGTGTAAATACATTTGAGCAGATTTTTCATATTCATAGAATCATAGAATCATAGAATGGTTTAGGTTGGAAGGGACCTTGAAAATTATCTAGTTCCAACCCCCCTGCCATGGGCAGGGACACCTCCCACTAGACCAGGTTGCTCAAAGCCCCATCCAGCCTGGCCTTGAACACTTCCAGGGATGGGGCATCCACAACTTCTCTGGGCAACCTGTTCCAGTGCCTCACCACCCTCAAAGTGAAAAGTTTCTTCCTACTATCTAATCTAAATCTACCTTCTTCCAGTTTGAAGCCATTCCCCCTTGTCCTATCACTACATGCCCTAGTAAAAAGTACTTCCCCAGCCCTGCTGTAGGCCCCCTTTAGGTACTGGAAGGCCGCTATAAGATCTCCTCAGAGCCTTCTCTTCTCCAGGCTGAACAGCCCCAACTCCCTCAGCCTGTCTTTCATATTCATATATTATTTACTCCTTTTTTACAAGTGTAACCAAACACTGGTGCTGTGTAACAGTACTCTCTGTACTGGACTGCTGCCATTTTGTACTAGACTGTTCAGGTTTTTGTAATAGACAGTTGCAGGTTTTTTGTATTAGATGGTTGCAGTTTTTTTGTCATAGAATATTGTAGGTTTGGAACTAAGTTTTGATACTGTTTGCATCCCTAGAGAGAGGAGAGGTGATGTAGCTTGGCGGCAGCAGAAGCACTTAAGTACATACTTTACATAAAGAACAACAACAACAAAAAAGCCCAGAATGTTGGCTGTTAACTTATATTGCACACAGCTTATACATGGGGGGGCGCTGACTAAAACATGAGTCCACAATGAAAAGGTGTGCCCATTTACTGACACATAACCAGTTTTGGAAAAGAAGCTGTACTGAAAATGGAGACTAGTAAAATGCATACATCTGTTACACTCAAAACCTTGTTTACAGACAAAGATGAAGCACACCTCATGTATCAGTAAAGTCAAGAATTAATTGTTAGTAAAATTGAAATCTTATGAGTCTAATCATTATTAGCCCAGATCTAATTGTTACAGAAAAAGAAGGAATAACAATTCAGTTACAATTGTTCCACACACTCTTCTCAGTTGCTCCCCCCTCCCCTGCACTTTGGGGTCCTAAGATTGGTGGTTTCATCTTGGGTGGAGTTTTATGGGATTCGTCCACCATGTGGAGTACTTCACCAGGAGGAGTATGATGTCGATGGCTTCTTCTTCCTAAGCCTAGGATCCACTTGGGGACAGTTTCACATGTTTGGTAAAGCACTTTTACACCCTTTTCTTTCTCCATTGGTTTGCAGCTCCATGCTATATCCAAGCTCACTGTATACGGTGTCTTTTATGTATGTTAGATACTGCTTCTTTGTTCTCTCAGTTACTCCTAAAAACATTTTTTTACCTCCATTTCTTTTACTGACCATTGGTAAGTTGTTTATACCCACACAGCTTCCAGTGCAAGCTTGTTCCTCATCTCTTATCGCCCCAGGCCTGTACTTCCCTATTCTGCATCCTGTGTCTCCGCTTCTAAAGGTTTTCGCAGTTATACCAGGACTGCATTTCTCTGCTTTATGTCATTATGTTAAAGTCATAAATACCTCATTCTACATTGAGTAACTACTTGTTACAGCTATCTGTATAAAACTGTGGTCGTAATACACAAAGATAAAGAGAAGCAAAATTAATTAGCTAAAGGCTTCTGGTGTGTTGCCTCAAGGTGGTGTTGGTTCATTCTGATCTGAGTAAGAAAGACACTTAAATTTCACAAAGTGTCTCTTAAAACACTCCTTACTGAAGCTAACACTATAAAGGAAAAGAGGATAGTATAGATAATTTAACATCCCTTCAGATGCTGGGAACTCCAAGTTCTGTGGTATCAAATGGGCCCCAAGCAGTGCATGCCGTTAAGGTCCTGTCCATGGAAATGTTTCCTTGTTTTGGTCATTTGAACTCATATAGGACTTTCTTAAAGGAAAGCAATTCTATTAGTTATTTTTACCATCAGATAAAAAGGATGTTCACATGAGAACTTCTAGCTGCACGTCTAGATAAAGGCAAGGACATGCAGGTGGTGTATTAGCCAAGCGGGAGCTGCCCACACACTCCTCTGTTACAAGTGGCCGGATACGTTCATCCCGCAGCCAGGGGAGACGTGCAGCACAGCACACGCCTGCACCCACGCAGGTTAACTGTTACGTGGATCACTAACTCCTCAGTGCATGATGGTCTTCCTGTCAGGATCACTACACCCGGTCTTTTAGAGAAATTGCTGTCACTGCTAAACCGAGTGAAACAAAGCTGCAGGCAAGTCAGGAAAAGTTAAGACAGATCGGTTGTCTCAGTCCTAAAACCCTGCAAACTCAGTACAAAGATTATGGCCTGTTACTAACGATGGCAATACTGTATTTCAGAGCTACATGATTACAAATCAAACAATATAACAAGTATTAATGATATAATTAATTGTCTTATGATAGAACTTGGGCTTGCAGCTGAGATAGGGGCACCACCCTACCTTGTAGAGTAAAAGCTAGTTTCAGTGTTCAAGTGGATTAACATCCACAAAAATTAAAGGAGCAACCCTTGCCTACAGTTTGAAAAATGTTGATGTTTTTTTTTTTAAAAAGAGAATGACTATTTGAATATATATGTTTCTAAGCATTAGTGAAATGAGCAGAATTAGGTTAAGTATAGCACACTGAATCTGAATAATTTGCATGAAGTATATAACTGAATTCCCACCTCAAAAAAGCTGAGATTCTCAGGGCAAGTTGGGAGGAATAATAACACAATGAAAAGTCAGGGAAGGGAACAGAAAGTGTTTAAAGCTAAATTAATGTATATCCAAAGGTTATGCACGTCATGTAGCAATAAATACTGAAAGAATAAAAAAGGTCAGTAGGGATGTGCAAGAAAGTCTAAAAATAATTGAAGCAGGAAAATAGCCTATCAAAGATATAAAATATCCAGCAAGAACTTAGAAGAACTTAGAATGAACCCTGGATGAGAAAAGTAACATAGAAAATAATAAAAGGAAGAATCAAAGTGATGTGATGTTAGGAACACATTTAAAAAAATAACATGACCATCTCTACTTAATATGACGTGTGGTCGTGGCAACTAGGAAATCAGCTCCTTCATTGCTGCAGCTCAGAAGGAAATAGATGTAAATTATTTCAAGTCTTCCATGAAATTCATGACGAATTAAAGCTACTTTGAGGACAGTTTTATCTGTATCCAAGTATGAAAGCATAAAAGCATCGGGATACTACTTCAACTCTTACCTTTTTCCTGTTCCCTGCTCTCCTCTACAGTATTGGATTGAATGAAATTGTTCATTTTTCAAAATATTTTATTTCAAGTTTGAGCATCAGGAAATAGAATATTGCAAACAAGTGTTATGAACATAATAAGAAAGAAGGAAAATGTTTCATTTCACACAAGGCCTAATCCTTTCTGATTTTAATTCAGTGATGGTTTAATGCAAAATAAAATGTTGGAATGGACACTGGGGGTCAAATCTGCACTCAGAAGAGGACTGACTATGAATTCAGAGGAGGTTGTTCAGAACCTTCTCAAATTCCAGATATCACCAAGGGTAGCTTGGCAACTTTCCCAGGCAACCTTTTCCAGTGTTTGATCATCCGTGTGGTGAAAAAGTTTTCCTTACAACTACTTGGAATTTACCTTGCTGCAATGCCCATGACCTTCTGTTCGTTCACAATGTTCAAGAAGAATTTGGCTCTGTCCTTTCCTTAACCACCTGTTAGGTAGTTGAAGATAGTATAAGTTCATCCCTTGGTCTTCTTCTAGTTGAACAAAGTCAACTTCCTCGGCCTCTTCTCATCCATGCTCTTGAATCGGCTTGGCATTCCTCTGCTAGTTTAAGGTCCTACTTGCTAGATTAGCAAGTCTTTTGGCAGATACACTCTTCTTCTGCTTTGTTATCTGACTCCTGGCCCTTCCCAGGAGTCCTTGTTCCTCAAGGAGATAACCAGGGGGATAAAAGCATGTCCATAAGAGCTTCTCCATCTCTCAGTTAACATCCCTGATTTCGTATGACTTGCTTACATTCTCCTCCAATTCCTTCACCTGGTGGTTCAGCAAATCAGCTAGAGCATGCCTTCCCAAGGTAGCACCCCCAAGCATTAGGGAGGAACACTCAGCACTTCCTAAAGCCTAAAATAGCTTTGTCATCCCTCCTTTTTGGGTAAGGCTTCTGACAGGACAGAGACAGATGTTCCAGCCAGTGCTGAGGACTAGGTCCCGTACTGCATCACCATGTTCATTGCACTGAAAGCCTTGCATGCCAACTGCTGTGTTAAGTGCTTAGGTCCTGCTTGCATACTCTGCTTGCTAGCACTTCTGGCCACTGAGGCTCTCTAGGTGTTAGTGGAATCAGATCACAGTTGCCTTATGGGCAATTACTTCTGCTTTGTTTTTTTGTTTCCTGACTGCAACATGCTGACTGCGTGAATCCTGAATGTCCTGCACATTCCTTCTCCCCACCCTGTGCCCCCAACAACAAATACATAAGCAGAGACGAAAGCAGAAACAGTTATCATGACTTAAAAGGTGCCCTCTCTTGCTTTCTTTTTCTAGCTTTGGAAACTTCTGTTCCCCTTTGCTGATCAGCTGCTTTTTTTGTGCATATAAATGCATTTTTATACTACATACACGATGACTTTAAAAAAGGCAATTATGTAAGTATTTTTGCAACTATTTAATAGCATTATATACAGATTTATCAGCTGTGTAAGAACTACATTACCTCAAGTTTATTTGACTAATCCAGACTGCAGGACTGTATAATAAATCTCTTCATTGGAAGTGTGAAAATAAAAGAATAAGAAAGACAACATCTTTCACGAGAGGAGACTTTTCCACGCTTGGCGATATTTCATATGCTGAAATAACTCCCTAATCTACTGTTTGGTCTTGTTACTTTGTTGGGTTTTATTCACCTGTCCATCTGTCTCCACTGATATCACTTCTGATAAGAATAGATTTTAAATTCTTTGAGACAGGGACCAGCTCTGAGCTCATTCTTTGCACAACAGAGGGCAATGGGTCCTGATGGATGACTGACACTCTTACGAAACACTACAACAAAACTGTTGGCAGTAATTTACAGTTCTGATAAACTACCAAGTCAGTGGCTACTCTGCATTTCACACCCAGAGGAAAGAATCTAGAATATCACTATGCCAGACTGATTTTTTTTATGAGTTTGTTGTCAGTTTTTGGTATGTTCCTTTTAAAATTAAAGTCACTGGGAAGAGATGAGGAGTTGCTCACCAATATCCATGCAGAGAACAGAAGCCTTTTCTTTCCCAGTCACACTGCTGCTGTAGTGTAATTGCTCTACCCGAGGGCAGAGACATTTCGAGACTGCAAGGTGCAACACAGAAGAATGGAACAAGAAAGAGGTCAGCAAAGCTGAGAGCTTGGGATACTCCAGTGAGAGGAGCAGGGGGCAGACAGACAGGGCCAGTCCTTCATAGCGACAGAAAGAAATATTTCCTAGGGATGAGACCAGAGATTGCTGAAAGTCACTGAAAGTACTCAAACAAGGACCTTCCTTGCAGAGACACAGTGGTCAAAAACAGATTTTCATGTAAATCTCTCATTTCTATTCTGTCTTACCTGCTCTTTTTTTTTTCCCGTGAAAAGTGAATTATTCTAATTTATATTTTAATAAAAGATGCCTTTTTCAGTGTAAAACCTCTTGTGGTCTATTATGGAGAGTGCACCAGGAGGAAATTGTTTAGGGAGATTCACTTCAAGGCTCAGATTAACTTATGATCCTGTTGTGGCACTATGATACCATCATGAGAAAGCTACTTTAAATTTACTTGAGTGCCACTGAAAAAAATGTTTCTCTCAGAATCTTAACACAGGAGTGAATTTATCTCTTCTCTAAACCCACAGCAGGACTAACGTGAGCATTTCTCTGCTTAGACACTGTAACTTCTTCATGTTTCGTGCCCCTATTTAAAAAACAGAGATGTTTGCAGTCCAGACAAAGTCATTTTTTTCCCATACATGTGTTTCTTAGCTATTCTGAATGATCAAATCATGGAAGTTCAAGAAACACTGAGGTAACAAAAAGCTTTTAAAATTTATCTTATTTTTCCTTGGAACAAAGGATTGCTGATTTGAGAAGCTGCATTTCCATTTCTTCTTGATCTTGAATTCTCCGGGAAGACAGACTGAAAATAAGTGAAGTAAATTCCTTTCAAGCTTTTTTTTGCCTTTTTGGCAAACATATGGTCTCCAGTCCCCAGTGTGGCACAGACATCTGCAGTACCTTTTTGTAAGCAGAGCAAAGCGTGCTTCCAGAGCAAGCACCCTTGGCCTCCCAGTTCCTCTCTCAGACATTCCCATGACTTCTCCAGGGACCTTTTCCTTTTTCACCCTCTTTTTCCAGTTCCAAAGCTAAAGGATACTCAAATACAGTTCTGTGCTAAAGTGAACACAAAAATCTTATTTTCTTTTTTAAACGTGCATTGTTTTTCTCCCTCGTGATTCTTACTGGAAGGTTATTGCAAATTCTGGCACCTTTTTAGTTTGTCATTTTTTTCCTACACAGCTTCTCACACTTTGGCAGTCTTTGCTACATCTCATGCTGGATGTGACAGCAGCATTTTCGTGCTTTCTGCTTTTATAAAAAATTACCTTTTTGAAAATGTTAGATAAGAGATATATATTTTTGAAAAAGATGACTGACAGTTCTCTTATTACATCATCATAAAAATCAATTTTTTTCACTGAAATCAATTTACAGCAGTATGAATAAAGTAAAATTTCACCTCTAGAGTCTCTACTGTTCACTGTATTTTCTAGTGCTTCATCGTAGTTGAATGTTAAGAGAGTGAATGCCAAAATTAATGTAAATATACTGTTTTCTAGACCATCAGCTCCTTGGTTTTTTGTTCTCTGCTGGTGGATCCCTGTGTTCTGAAGCCATCTCTATTCCAGCTTGCCATTTTTTTTTTTTCCTTTTGATTTCTGCACTTCTCAGGAGGGTTTATTCTTTACCTTCTAGACAGCCAGGCTTAAAGAATCAGTGTGACATAGTTATTTGTTGTTTTTATCTATCCCATGGTGCGTGCCATTCTCCCTGCAGCTCAGGCTTTTAAATTAATCCCTAACTTCTCTCCAGGTTTTCACATGCTGCTGCAAGGCAAGGGGAGGAGGGAGCATATAGTCTGCAGGCTGCAGCTGTCTGAGAATTATCTGTAGTCTGCTACCAGAAAATTTAGGATAGTGTCCTATCTTTTTTTTGTAAATGATGACTCAAGTTCTATTCTTATGACAGTGTAAATCCAACTCTATTACTGGACTAAACTGAGATCAGAATCTTTTCCAGTACTACTTCTTAGTATGAGTATTGTACAGCCACTTTGTTTTTTAGGCTAGATTTAAGTATGCAACAGACAAAGAAAAATTTCTGCATTCCAGAAAAGCGATAGGATAAATCCTGTACTTGGAAAAGAAGTACTCCATTCTATCCACAGATTGAAAAGACGCTTTATATGCCTAACCCTGGTCCAAATGTTTTTGTAAGGGAGATGTCTATGGACACCATGGAGGTGGTAAAGTGCACCCCAAGTTAAAAGATGGAGAAAGTGTGTGGTTAAGCTGTTCTTACAATTGGTGGAAAAGCACTGGCACAGCAATTTTATTAACACTAGAAAAGGTTAAACAGTTCTCTCAGCGTGGTGACTAAGCAAAATGTTAGCGTTCAAGCCCTGCATGTACCCTCTCTGAGTGGAAGATTAACTCATTGAGTGGAGAAATACTCATCAAGAGGAGAGGGCTTACAAAGGGCAGAGTGCCATCAGATAAGTGCCTATGTCTTGCACCATTAGTTTATTTCTTTCATTTCCAGATTCCATTTGTAAGACAGCATTCTAGTTAGTAAGTGTAACATCATCTTAGAATGTCTCTTCTCATCTCTTCTCCTTGAAAAGGTGGGGACATTCCTCTGTCTTGGTGTTGATGCACAAACATACTCCCGTTAATTTTGGTGAAGAAGATACAAAGGCTGCAGTAAGCAAGCAGCCTCCCCCCAATCACAAAATAACAGCAGAAAATAAACAATATTTTTTTGTGTGCCTGAGATATTAATTTCAACAAAAAAAGCTTCTCCAGGCTCTCTTGGAGATGCTAAAAAACTCAAGCCAGGCTGAGAATACAAAATAAGCCTGAAAGCTGCCAATATTTAAATTAGCAGAATCCAGAGGTGGGTTTTTATTGTTTTGTTTATTAATATGAGATAGGACAATCAGGGAGAAAAATGTCACTGTAAAATCAGAACAAAAATAGCTCATTTAAGAGCTTGCGCTTTTTTCTCTCAGTGTTTTCTTCATTGAGTTTAATTAAACTCTCCATAGCCTGATGAGCAAACTTCCAATTAAGCTTTTGTAATAAAAGAGTAAACATATAAAATAACTGTCTTCATGGGTAAGCACATTTGAAATCTAGGTATTCTAGTAAATGTTAGCGCTGTGAAAGAACTGGCGTATGTTTTTTAAAGCTGTGGTTTTAAAATTAGTATACTCAGAATTAAACAGCTGTTCTAGTGGATAGGAAAATAGAAAGTAATAAGATTGTATTTTTCATTTTTATAGTATTTTAATTCTCAGAATATCATTATGCAACAGGTTGGTGATATCAGCAACATTTTCCAGATGCAGTAACTGAGATGAGTTGAAGGGTCAGTTAACTCACTCTCACAGAAAGTTCTATACAAGAAGCGTCAGAGGGGTGGGATAGGAAGTAAAAGGCTTGAAGGAATGCAGAAAAAAAAAAAAGTAATTTATTGTTTCCAACAAAGTCATGGAGCTACAGATTCAACGGCCCCCACCCAGCTACTAGAAACCATGAGGCACTCTGTAGGGATGCCATTTAGCCTCAGAACGCTGTGGCCATTCCTTAATGATCTTAGATGGCTATGTCCATGGTATTCAGCTTCTGGGAATCATAGAATCATAGAATGGTTCAGGTTGGAAAAGACCTTTAAGACCTTTAAACCATGTCCCTAAGTGCCACATTTACGTGTCTTTTAAATACTTCCAGGGATGGTAACTCAACCACTGTTCCAATGCTTGACAATCCTTTCTGTGAAGAAATTTTTCCTAATATCCAGTCTAAATCTCCCTGGAAGAACCTGATGCAGTTTCCTCTTGTCATATTGCTTGTTACTTGAGACCAACACTCACCTCGCTACCACCTCCTTTCAAGTAGTTGTAGAGAGTGATAAGGTCTCCCCTCAGCCTCCTTTTCTCCAGACCAAATAATCCCAGTTCCCTCAACTGCTCCTCATAAGACTTGTGCTCTCGACCCTTCACCAGCTTCCCTGCCCTTCTCTGGACACGTTCCAGAATCTCAATGTCTTTCTTGTAGTGAGGGACCCCAAATTGAACACAGTATTTGAGGTGGGGCCTCACCAGTGGCAAGTATGCAGGGACAATCACTTCCCTAGTCCTGCTGGCCACACTATTTCTGATACAAACCAGGATGCTATTGGCTTTCTTGGCCACCTGGGCACACTGCTGGCTCATATTCAGCTGGCTGTCGACCAACACCCCCAGGTCCTTTTCTGCCAGGCAGCTTTCCAGCCACTTTGCTCCAAGCCTACAGCATTGCATGGGGTTATTGTGACCCAAATGCAGGATCTGGCACTTAGCCTTGTTGAACCTCATACCATTGGCCTCAGCTCATCAATCCAGCCTGCCCAGATCCCTCTGTAAAGCCTTCCTACCCTCAAACAGATCAACACTTCTGCCCAACTTGGTGTCATCTGCAAACTTACTGAGGGTGCACTCGATCCCTGCATCCAGGTCATTGATAAAGAGATGAAACAGAACTGGCCCCAATACTGAGATCTGGAGAACATCACTTACGACCAGCCACCAACTGGATTTAAGTCCATTCTCCACAACTCTTTGGCCCTGGCCATTCAGCCAGTTTTTTACCCAGTGAAGAACACATCCGGCCAAGCCATGAGAAGCCAGTTTCTCCAGAAGAACACTGTGGGAAATGGTGTCAAAGGGTTTACAAAGTCTAGGTAGACAATGTCCACAGCCTTTCCCTTTCCACTGGAGAAGCAATAAGAACAGATTCAAAAGAAAGAAAAGATGAGAAGATTCTGTGGCAAAGTCAAAATTAGTATCTGATATTGATGCCAGGAGTCATGACACTTTGGAGAAGAAAAAATATTGAGAAATCTCTTTCAGATGGTAGATAAGCACAAGAACTCAATTAGATTCATGAAGTGATAAGAAAAAGAATTCAGATTTTGGGGTTTGTAGTGCATGTGTTGATATTTTAATAAAATGCAACGTTACTCCAGATAGTAGGTTTGTTAATGCACATACATCTATAAAATCATCCTCCTGAACAAACTTAATTTCCTTGGAAAATGGGAACTATTTCAGCAGTTTCTATAGGTAGAGGAGACTTTATCTGCAGTATTGTTTACATTCACAGTTGTCCTAAGAATATTGTGGGAAGGACAGATGACCTTCCAAACCTCATATTCACATAGAGGTTGTGTTGGTTGATCACCAGTATGGTCTTTGTTACCTTCTGCTTTTCTCTCAATTTTGTTCTTTGTGTTGTATATTTTTATGAGATATTGAAATACTATATAATTATATGACTTTAAGTAATACCATCACAAGCTGAACAATGACCTGCCTTTCCTGTCTCCATTCAGTTTCACCTCTAACATCCTTTCCAGATTGTGCTCTGTGAGGAAATTGCTGAATATAATGATAAATATAGATACTATAAAATAACTATTAAAGTTAAGTATTGAAGGTTATCAAATTTCAAATAACATTCAATGACAGAATCCAACTAAGAATTTATGTTAGGCTTAAAATACCAAATACCTGAATATTTGTATTTTTAAAAATATTTGTATCCTGACCCATCTCATAACCCACAGAGTTCCCTGATTAAATGGAAATATAAATGGCAGATTTATATGGCACTTTATTATTTAAAAATACCAGTTCTTTTATTATGATACTGTTGCTGCACATTGACTACAGAAGCACAGCTTACAGAAAATCTTCTAACTAAAATGTTAACTAATAAAGTTAATGCCTCTTTTTTAGAAATGATTCTCATGGCATCAAGATCAAGGCGGTAAATAAATATCAGTTCTGCTATGTACAGTCCTGGCTTTATTACTGCTCTCAGTATGTATCTGTGTGTCCTAGCATACCAAAATATTCACAAGTTTAAAAACAAACAAAAAGCCTACTTTATTGTGCTGGATTGTATGGAGTTTTGCAACCCCCCTTACTCCTCACATCTATAAATTCTTGTTGATATTTGCTATATTTCTGCTTCTGTATAATGCATCTGCAGAACAAGTATGGAAACTGAGGTTTGATGCAAACTGTACTGAAGTTAGTAGAGAGTCACCCATCACTTGAGTGGCTTTTCAATAAGGACACATATTTTAAAAAAATACTTAGAGAATAGAAGTTACATTACCGGCTTGGAAAAGTCACTGAATATGCACTTCCTTTATGTGAATTTCTAGTCAGTTAACTGCTAATGGCAGTTGATGTGGTTGTTCATTCATTTCAAATAAACTCTCTGTCTGAAACACCAATAATTCAACACTATGCCAGAAAGAATGAATACCGTCAAAATAGAAGTTCTGCATTTCTCACTAATATACCTTGCCATTATTTTTGGTCACAACAAACAGTGGATGATGCATCAGAAATTAATTTCCTCTCAGACTGTCTTGCAAGCTAAATTTCAATGAGAAGACGTCATTAAGTGACCTATACTTCTTTTCCCTAGGCCTTTACAATTGAATTAAGTCTGGGCCTTGGAGTGTGTTCGTATTAAGTGTTTTAGATTGGATCAGAGCACAACTTTGAAGTAAATATCCCAGTCATTTCCCCTTACTTTGCTGTTCACATCGCAAACTGTCTCGGGACACATGAAATGGATTCTTTTAGGATGAAACTAAACTTGAAATGCACTTCAGTAACAAACTTAATGCTCTCCTGAAGCAAATCATTATTCAGTTAAGGAGGGCCAGCCTAGAACTAGTTCAAAATTTTAAAACCCTGAAAATATGGTGCCAAGCCCACTAATTATTTTGCTCTGCATGTTCATACTTATTCATTAGCACTGTTGGTAACATAGTCTCAGTGTTTCATGGAGGATGATAAATTGTTCCTAGCTCATACTTTGCTAAGAAACTGGTTGCCAGTAGGAGTGTTCTTGTTTTATTTTTATACCGTATATAATAGAATCATAGAATGGTTTAGGTTGGAAGGGACCTTGAAGATCACCTAGTTCCAACCCCCTACCATAGGCAGGGACACCTCCCACTACACCAGGTTGCTCAAAGCCCCGTCCAACCTGTGCTTGAACTACTCCAGGAATGGAGCTTCCACAACTTCCCTGGGCAACCTGTTCCAGTGCCTCACCATTCTCATAGTAAAAATTTTTTTCGTAATATCTAATATCTATCTTCTTCCAGTTTGAAGCCATTCTCCTTTGTCCTATCACTATGTACCCTTGTAAAAAGTCCCTCTCCAGCCTTCTTGTAGGCCCCCATTAGGTACTGGAAGGCCACAATAAGGTCTCCCCAGAGCCTTCTCTTCTCCAGGCTGAACAACCCCAACTCTCTCAGCCTGTCCGCATAGGAGAGGTGTTCCAGCGCTCTGATCATCTTCGTGGCCCTCCTCTGGACCCGCTCCAACAGGTCCACGTCTTTCCTACGTTGAGGGCTCCAGAGCTAGATGCAGTACTCCAGGTGGGGCCTCACCGGAGTAGAGTAGAGGGGCAGAATCACCTCCCTCAACCTGCTGGCCACACTTCTTCTGATGCAGCCCAGAATACAGTTGGCCTTCTGAGCTGTGATCATGTATTGCTCATTGCCAGCTCATGTTGAGCTTCTCATCAATCAGCACCCACAGGTCTTCTCCTCAGGGCTGCTCTCGATCCATTCTCTGCCGAGCCTGTATTTGTGCTTGGGATTGCCCTGACCCAGATGGAGGACCTTGCACACGTGACTCACAATGTGCTGGGTAATCCCATGCCAAATATTTGCTATTGGGTCATTCATTTGTTTCCTCTGAAATTTGAAAACAAAACAAAACAAAACAAACAAAGAAAAAACCCTCAGGATACTTTGGACCAACAAGAGCTCAGGAGTTCTTCAGCACTTCATTTCCTACATTCTTTCCAAACAGCAACAAAAGTTTATTTATAGGAAACTTGATAGAAAAGGCCTTGTGCACTTACTATGTAGCAGTACATAAATTACGTGACTTGTACTTTACATCCTGGAGTGCTGTGCCTATCTCAGGGTTCCCCAGCATAAAAGAAACATGAGCATACTGGAGCAAGTCCAGCAAAGGACCACTAGGATAATAAAGGTTTTGGAGCATCTGAACTGTTCAGCCCGGAGAAGAGAAGGATCAGAGAGATATTATCAATATAAATACCCAATGATGGGGGTGGGGGAGGCAGGCAGTGAGCATAAATGGAAACACAGGAGATGCTGTCTGAACATAAGAAACCACTTTTTTAACGTGAGTGTGGTTGAAAAAAGGAACAGGTTGCCAAGAGTGGCTCTGGAATCTCCATTCTTGGAGATATTAAAAATCTGATGGGACACAGTCCTGAGCAACCTGCTCTGATTGACTCTGGTTTGTGCAGGGGCATTACACTACGTGATCCCCAGATGTCCCCTCTAACCTCAAAAAAATTCTGTGATTCTGTAGTTTGAGAGAATTAAACAACATGTAACTTAGTAATGTTAAATGCTGAAGCTATTCAGTGCCTACAATTGCATGTTTTTAGGGTCTGTGTAATTGTACTTGTTTAGGATCTGTGTAATTGTACTTGTTTAGGATCTGTGTGGAGTAGTCAGTTAAAATGACAAGGTCACTGTGTTTCCCACGTTACCACGAAGCATTTTGGTATTTAAAATACATTGTTATTCTTTACTTTCTTGCCAGGTTTTCATGCCTGCTACATGTGGCCTAGACATATGCTGTACAAGAGACAACGTTAACATAAAATTGCACCTGAATAGCTTTTACTTTTCAGGTTTCTCAAAATATGACTGAAATTTTGTAAAAGAAAAGATTATTTTTGTCCCGGCTGACAAGAAAGGTGAGCCACAAGTATGTTATAAAGCCTGTAAAAATTCATCTCATTAATATTTTTGTTTGTTAGAAGTTTTGCTAATCTATTACTGCCGAATATTCATAAGATGCTCAAAATGATGTACCATCTTTGTACCAGTGTTTCTTTAAAGAGGGAAAGAAAAAGATTAAATTGTAAATTTTTCATGAGCATTCAGCTAAATACAGTAGCTATTGCATTAAGTATACTGAATTTTGTAGAGCTGTTAATTGGCTAAGATTCCAAAATCTCTTTTACTGATGTAAAATGAGCAATGGAGAGATACTGCCATCATAGAGTACAGTGATCCAGAATTTTCTACAGCAGTGACTTGCTGGCGAAACTCTAAATTTTTCATTATTAGCCTTCAATTTTAATACAATAGCAAATAATGTTTCCAAAGAAATTAAAAAACTGTATAAAATATGAAATATAAATATATAGGAAGGACCTAGTTTTTCTTCTAATTTTCCCCAAATCAAACAAATATGATTAATTTATGTGGTTAAAACATGCAGCAGACACAAGGTCCATTGCATGGAGCTGCTACAGAAAAACTTGTCAGTTGTACTGGAGGATCTCTCTTCCTAATGGATTTTGATCTTTCTTAGAATTGTCAACTACTGCATACCCACTGGGGTGAGTTATGTTACAATCCATCTTAAGTAACTTATGTTTCTAGGAATGAGCCAGTCCAGTAGTTTCCAGGGTGAAAGCAAGCAATATTTCTCTCTCACTTCATCTCCATTCATTAATTATAAACGTAATAAACCACAAACTTAGCATGTCTTCTAAATTACAGGCAACTATACTTTCTGGATGTACATTTTCTTTAACGTGACAGGTAGGACATAAGATGTCTGGTAGTTCTTGATTAACAAGTATTTATTTGTATATAATGTGATGCACACAGAAGGTAGCGGGTTGCCCTTCATGGTCCATCTATTCATAGGTTAGACAGATCATGGTCAGCATTCTGGCCGTGCCTCAACCTTATGCCTGCCCCAAAGATAAAACCAACTATTTATAAAAGAAACAAAGTTGTTTCCATGACCGCATCACTTCTAGCGCATTTGCTGGCCCTGACAGAAATATTTTCACTACCCACAGAGAATGCGTTTTTTAGAAATCATAGGAGCAGATTAGAGACAGGACAGGGCTGATCATTTTGTAGCCAGCCCACGCTTATATTTTGCATAAAGAAAGACAGAGCTTTCAAATAAGAAGAAAGTTGTCCACTTAGCCAGGATGGTCGCTCATCAAAACTCAAACAAGAATTGATAACTCTTGCATGTCAATATGAATATCGCTAAAACTGTATCATAATTAGTGAGGTGGGTTTTTTTAAGCTTTCATCTTAAACTCTCCTTTGTTTCTGTTCCACTACTAAGAGAAATTATTGATGAGATATAATTTGATAATCAAACTACAGAATCACAGAATGGTTGAGGCTGGAAGAGACCTCTGGAGGTCTTCTGGTCCAACCCCACTGCTCAAGCAGGGCCACCTAGACCCAGTTGCCCAAGACCATGTCCAGACAGCTTTTGAATATCTCCAAGGAGGNCGCTAAAACTGTATCATAATTAGTGAGGTGGGTTTTTTAAGCTTTCATCTTAAACTCTCCTTTGTTTCTGTTCCACTACTAAGAGAAATTATTGATGAGATATAATTTGATAATCAAACTACAGAATCACAGAATGGTTGAGGCTGGAAGAGACCTCTGGAGGTCTTCTGGTCCAACCCCACTGCTCAAGCAGGGCCACCTAGACCCAGTTGCCCAAGACCACGTCCAGACAGCTTTTGAATATCTCCAAGGAGGAAGAGTCCACAATGTCTCTGGGCAACCTGTGCCACTGCTCAGTTACCCTCACAGTGAAAAACTGGTTCCTGATGTTCAGATGGACCCTCCTGTGTTTCAGTTTTTGCCCATGGCCTCTGATCCTGCCACTGGGCACCACTGAAAACAGTCTGGCCTCATTTTCTTAGCATCCTCGCTTCAACTGTTAACATACACTTATAAGATCCCACTAAGCCTTCTCTAGGCTGAACAGTCCCAGGTGTCTCAGCTTGTCCTCATAGGAGACATATGTCAGACCCAAGACTGGACTAAGGCTGCCCCTGTACTAAAGACCCTTCTTCTGAAGATCAGCTGTGATTATGGAAGGTGTTGTATAAGTCTATTACATCAATGACCACACTACTAGTCTTGACAGGGATTAGCAGCAGTCAGTTCAGTAATTTAGGCTTTATTGCCTTACTTAATATGTGGTTCAGTACGCTACAGTCACTCTAATTTCAACAGAGATCAAATATAAGGACTTCTTCTGAGACTGCTATAGTTTCTGCTCGCAGTTGAAAATTCACTGCAAGTAGCTCAACAGCTTAATGTTTTTAACTGATTATTTCATGTGTCAGTACAGTGTTTGCTAATTACAGACTACAGGACTAATGTAGATCTCCTCAATATTAACAGACATCATGTACTCTGTATGTTTCACCTTTATTCTGCATTACATTTCTTCATACCACCCCAATGAGCTACTACTTTTTTACATTCAAAGCAGAAGTGAACTGGATAATATTTTCCTCTTTTCCACCTTTGGTTTCATGCAAGTATATAATAACAACATATATAATGTATTTTCATTTAGGCAGACATCATATAAACAGTCTTTTTTTTTGTTTTCCCACAGTTCTTTCTACTTTGCTGCAGATCCAGGGAATTGAACATGATTGCACTGATATGACTGTTGCTGAACCACCATCCACAGCCTAATGCAAAGCCATATAGCAAGAGCAACTGGAAGCAGAGGCAAAAAAACTCTGGGAAGGATTGCCAGTAGTTGGCCTTTCTCACTCTGAATGGAGAAATGGAGACCAGACTATAGCAATTAAATTCTAGACACAGCAAAGGCAGGGAGTCAACAGGAATTTGAAGAGCTGGAGCTTGAAGTCAAACAAATGTTGCAAGAGGGAGGTTAAAAAAAGAGAAAATTTAGGAGAGCATATATTTATGTTACGTCTCTAAATGTCAGAAACAAAGCATTCCTATTTTTGCATCTTCAAATATGAAAACCTATTTTCTAGACATATTAATAAATGTTATTAAACTATTACTTTATGTTACTAAAAGGACACAAGCATCTGAAATTTATCAAGCAGCTCCTTTCTTTTGCTCCTAAGTTTATAAATTGCCCTACACATGACAACATGTAGTGTTTATAGTGCACAAAGTTTGGAGTATATAAAGTATTACCTCATTATCTAACATGAAATGTAGTCAATATAAGGATATGTATCCAGAGTAGTCTGGTTTCCAGCAATGTTTCAACTTTCAGGAGTGATGTAAAGACATAATTAGACAAGCCTGAGTCTCTTCCTGACAGACAGTTGCCTTCTATCTCCATCCATGGCACATCATCAACACTTCTGCAACCTTCTGTTGCCTTTTCTGTACTTGCCCCCAAGAAATTCTTCTAAAATACTCATAACATTCTGGTTCACCAAAAAAGGTTCACAAAAAGAGCCAATAATTAATTTTTGCTAATGTTACACAGCTTATACATGCAGGATTACACTCAAGTCTGTCCAACATATTTAACACAGACAGGAGGTCCGTATCTTCCTAAAATTTAATTTTAACTTAATTTCTTTTGAAGTCAAAATTAAATGTATTAGAGCATACAGAAAGTTCATAACCTTCCACTTGTTTGCAAGTTATAGGTAACGATCTTGGACAGTATGAAAGCAAACATTTCAGCCAAACAGCTGCCCACAGTATGCTCTGCTTGGCCAGACTAAATGTGGCACAAAACTTTCTTTAATTATTTAATGCCAAGAAAATTTCAAGTATCACAGGGATGAATGTGGTTCATACAGATAAGTACCCATGGGAAAAGGCTTCTGAGCATATGTGTCTTTAAAAAGCAAATGTGAGATGACAGCATACCTTTAAACATACCATCCCAAACCAACAAGCTTACTGTGGCCATTACATAAAAATCCCAGAATGATTCAGACAGTTCAGTAGTTGAGGTAACTTCCTCCACCAGCTCAGACATGAGGTGATATCTGGATCCCTGCTTCCTTTGACTAATTCCGTAAGAAATGATCTTACAGTAATCCAGATTTATAAATAAATGAGCTTATAATGCTTGGACTTGCACAGGTTTTAGCACTTATTTAGATGTCTGCATTGCAGATTCCTCACCCACATTAGAACACATGGAGGTATATAGCATCAGGATGCCTCATAGGTACAAAAAGCAAGCTGATTACTTCATGGGGCACCTCACATTCCAACTTGAAATATTACAGATAAGTGGCAAGGGAAATAGACAAAACCATAGCACTCCCTTGGTCATGCATTGCTTTCTTGGAAGCACATTGCATCACCACGAGTGAATAAAATCTGCTCTGAACTTACTGGGGTGAATAGGAAGGTTGGTGTATCTTGTGTTGGAACGTGACAGGCATGGAGTTGCAACTATAGAAACATTTGCATCAAGCCGAAGCCCGCCCATACTTATGAAGTATATCCCTTATACAAAAAGTCTTTACTTGGTATGGGTGTCCTGAAGGCAAACGACAATGTAACTTGATCCAAGTAAGAACAGGTACAAATAAGACACCATCATAGATGTGCGATTTGTGTTGTTTGTATACATATATGGCACAACTAAATAGGGTCTGTGTTTCAGTTTTGGGTTGCTTGTTTTGAAATGGTGTCTCTGTCACTAAGAAAGGATAGCAAATTATGAACATTATATATTTTATGTCCAAAGTACACCATGTATTTAAAAGTATACTCACAAAATAGGATCCTGTGAATGGTTCTCTAAAGGCAGCTGTATTGTTCGTGGAGAAATCTCATGACCAGACAGCTGTTCATAAGGACGGACCAAAGGTCTATTCTGGACCCCTTCTTTTAACACACTTAAAAACACTGATTTAAAATGCATGTCAAATTTCACTTAGAATGTAAATGGTTTTGTTTTCTTGTGGAGATGTGTAGATTGCAATAAAATTAAACTAATAATAACATAAATATGTCAGAGAATAGACAAAATTAAGTCATCACAGTTTGAATTTCCCTTCACTGTCCTAATGAAGTGCTTTAATCCTGATAACAAAGGTCAGTGGTAGCGTAGAACTCATTCTTTTCTTGCTTACTCTAATGACATTGTTCATTTTTCTAGTAATCATAGAATCACAGAATGGTTTCGGTTGGAAGCAACCTTAAAGATCATCTAGTTCCAACCCCCTGGCCATGGCCAGGAACACTTTCATCTGGACCAGGTTGCTCAAAGCCCCATCCAACCTGGCCTAACAAACAAAATTTAACTTCTTTCTCTGTGTTAATTATCTCCCATAAACCAACAGAATTGCAATCCAGGCTGCCCAATACCTTCACCTTCTGGTATTATATAGCATTTTGTTTTCCAACTAGCTTTATATGGCTACAGTTTTGAAAAACAGACAGTAGTTCTAAATGACAGTAATAACTTTGAAGGGGCAGGTTTTGAGCTTTGTTTACTCTCTTACTTTTCTCTGCTCCCTGCTAAAGCTACTCCGTGATATTCCAGGGCTCATAGCTATCCTTCTCTGGAGCAGTGAAGAGCACAGTATATACAAAAACACACTACAGTGTGAATACTTGCAGAAACTTACCATTCACACATCCAAAGCTACAAAAATGATCAGGGAACTATTGAGCTAAACTGTTATGTTCTTCAGTTTGCTGGATGTTATCAAATGTGTGTTTATGCTCTTATTTCAGAATGTCAAGTAAAAAATTTAAATCTCAAAGGATGTCATGACAGTAAATAGAACATATGTAAGTGGATTGTTTCACCCAGGTTAAATACTGGTGAGATTTTGCTTAGAAAAAAGTCACTAATGTGTCAGAAATACATTTAAAAAAACCCAGGAACTTCTAAAGGCCTAAAATGCATCTCAAGTCCTTTTGTCAGTTGTGCTTGGATATACAGGGAGAGAAGCCACCCTAAACAGTATGAAGCTTTTATCAATATAATCCAGGATATGTTTGTTATATTTGCAATGCCATTTTAGTGCCTCATCATATTTGTCTAATTCCACTGCAGCCATTTGTAATCCAGTTTGTTATTCTGTCCTGGCTTAAACAGAGGATGTCACTGAACCTTAGATGTAAACCAGGCAAAGGCAACAGAAACTGAAGCAGTGGTGTAACCTTCAAATACCTAGGCACTGGATTAAAATAAGCTGAATGAAAGAGCAAGAAATCCTAAAATTAAAGAAGATGAAGGGGCAAAACCTTGTTTTTAAAATACCTTGATAAAGGTTTAAATGTTATGGTATAACATGCTAAAATCTCTAAAAAATCTGTAGTTATTTACTTAGAAAGTAACATATAGAAGTTCTGATTAAGCATCTTGAAATACTGATTAATTTTTTATCAAATTACCCAAACACAATTTTGAAGTAAATCATGTTAACTGTTATTTTTTAAAAATAAAGTGTTAAACCCACAGGGACTTAACATTTCATGGACAAATCATAACACTTATGCCTGAGGCAAGGCATGACTACTGTTTATTATCGCATTTTTTGTTTTAAGGAACTCATGAAAGCAGCAGTGCCAAGTAAGGTTGTGACTTTTGACCACAGAACTCAGAACAACAATAACCTGTGGGCTTGAAAGAAAATATGTATTGCAGTATGATCCCTAGTGGACAGTAGTGCACATAATAAAACTACCAGACATAAAATGTTAGGGGTATAAAAACTTAAATTTTGCAGAAACTCCCTACTGACTAGCTGTTTGAAATACGGCCAATGGGAAACGTGGAACAAGAATGACACCTAGTGGCCTCATAGTCTTTCCATCAGGGAGGTATCTTCTTTCTCTTCTTCATTTGCAAATGTAGCCATATATGTACACACCCACATATGTGTTTTCTCAGTCTTATCATTGATGCTACTTTTCACACTGCTAAAATCGGTGTTCTTCATCCCCACGTAGACCTCGACTCAGCTTGTAATCTAAGGAGACAAGCTAAAGGAGAGATGTTCATAACTTTATTCAATTTATATTCCTCGAGTCTGACACTCAGCTGCAGAATGCTGATGTGCAACACCATGTTTATATACTTCTTGGACATCTTTTTGATTCAGTAAACAGCCATATTTATAATCCACTGTGCCCCCCGATTTGCTTTGATTAGCTGCCATGTTTCTTTGAGGCATTCTTAAAGGAAGACATATTAAAAAGAGGAGAAAATGCTTTTGGAATTTGGCTGAAGAGGGGTATTCCATTATTATCAGAGAGCTTTAAAAAAGCTCTGTTTCTCTGTGGAGAAACAGCAAATGGAACTAGCACCTGTGTGCAGATGAATGTATTGAAAGAAAATTCCCTAGCATAATTAAAACAAATTAGCATCTGTTCTCTTTTAAAGCTGTTCCTGACATAAATGTTTTCTAATGCTCAGTTTCATTTAAAAATTAATAGCACTGCCATGTTCCCTTTCTTAATATTTGCCTCAAACTAACAAATGCAAAATATTATAAAAATGATTATCCATAAACAAGCAGAAAGGAAAAGATAGCTTTTCAGAAACCACACTCCTTAAATAGGCAGTAGTGCTTTCATTGCTCCCTGAAATATTCTGCCCTGTGCTCTCCTCACAAATACATGAATATTGTTGATTGACAAAAGCCTGGATAGATATGAATCAAAAACCTTTTTTATGTTAATTTATATGAAGATGTAATGATATTCTACTGCATATTTTTCTGCTTCTGAATCTATTTCTGTACCACTGGTAATAAAAAGGCATTGCTTCTTTCAAAGGTCTAATTACAAACCTCTAGAGAAAACAGTGCAGTGGAATTTAAACATTGTCACGGTCACTGACCTCGAGCTGAACAGAGAAAGCAAATCTGTTCTTCACTTTACTTCTAAGTGGTGTTGAAAATCCAAATCTAATATTGGTTACATTTATTTACACGCTATGCTACATTATAGTAGCAAGACCTAAGAAAATACCTGGATTGAATCAAGACAGATAAAATATATCCTGCTCTTCATGTGGTTATCCTTGGGAGCCAGGCCTGAGAAGTGCTATGCGCTTTCCTATAATACGAATAATAAAGAATTTGCTTTACGTGGAAAACATGATGGGCTGCTAGCTAGGTCTGTTAATACGCTGGTCATTTCATTGAGGATGCATGCAGGTTCCTGAGAAATACTGTTTTTCATATTACCAAAATGGCAGCCTAAACAGGGTCATACTTGTGAAATGCTCTTGAATGTTCTTGGTAGACTGGACCAGTAAGACAGCTTTCAATAAATTCTAACGTAATGGGCAACATGTCAGGGTTTCTATGATTTGCATCAGAAGGAGGGGGCTTGTACATGTCCTGTTAAAAGATTTGTGGCTTTATTACTGTATTATAGCTGTAATTCATTTTGTAGCAATGAATTTATTCAATGAATGTAGCAGATTTTCCTCTTCTTTTTCAAGAAAAATGTGATTGTCTGATTAAGTTCCTAGAGTAGAATGTAGGATTTCCTGGTTAGGTTTCTGATTTCTGTTTAGGCTGAGTCTAAATGTGAACTTCTTTGTGACTTAAGTTTTCCACCTGTAAAATGGAGAAAGTAATTTCTTTCTACTCACTTTTATTCAGCTCTGCATTTTTAGGTTATAAACTCTTTCAGGTAAAGCATGTATTGATTTCTTTGAATCTATGGAGTTTAGCAGCAACAGAACATTGTTTCTGCTCAGATCACCACAAGGATCTCAGACTGAATAGGATTAAAAAGGCATGGCTGTTGCCTAACACCTCAGGTCACAGGAGCCTGACTTGTCTGTTGTCCCATCCTTCACATTCTTCACTTGCTTCACTTGTATATTTGAGTCCATCACACCTCTGTTCTTTTGCATACCTGAAATCATTGGGGGGATTTTACAGGTCATAAGGAAGGCAGTAGAAGTTACAGCCTTTTCTACAGGCTCCCTTAGTTGCATCTCTGCTAGCAGATTAGAGACTGCTAGGGAACATTCCCAGACATGTGACTCTATTACGTATTGGGTTAGACATTGTTGGTGACATGGATGTTGGGATAGAGTGCACCCTTAGCAAGTTTGCTGATGACACCAAGCTGCGTGGAGCAGTCAACACGCTGGAGGGGAGGGATGCCATCCAGAGAGACCTGGACAGGCTGGAGAGGTGGGCCTGTGCAAACCTCATGAAGTTCAACAAGGCCAAATGCAAGGTCCTGCACATGGGTTGGGGCAATCCCATGCACAAATACAGGCTCAGTGGGAAACGGATTGAGAACAGCCCTGAGGAGAAGGATTTGGGGGTGTTGGTTGATAGAAGCTCAACATGAGCTGGCAATGTGAGCTCGCAGCCCAGAAGGCCAACCATATCCTGGGCTGCATCAAAAAAGCATGGCCAACAGGTCAAGGGAGGTGATTCTGCCCCTCTACTCTGCTCTCATGAGACTACACCTGGAATATTGCATTGGGCTCTGCAGCCTTCAACATAGGAAGGGCTCAACATAGGATATTGACCAGTTGGAGTGGGTCCAGAAGAGGGTCACGAAGATGATCAGAGGGCCAGAGCATCTCTCCTATGAGGAAAGGCTGAGAGAGTTGGGGCTGTTCTGCCTGGAGAAGAGAAGGCTCTGGGGAGACCTTATAGCAGCCTTCCAGTATCTGAAGGGGGCCTACAAGAAGGTTGGAGAGGAACTTTTTACAAGGGCATGTAGTGATAGGACGAGGGGGAATGGCTTCAAACTGGAAGAGGGTAGATCTAGAATAGATATTAGGAAAAAAATTTCACTCTGAGGGGGGTGAGGCACTGGATTAAATTGCCCAGAGAATCTGTGGAGGCCCCATCCCTGGAAGTGTTCAAGGCCAGGCTGGATGGGGCTTTGAGCAACCTGGTTTAGTGGGAGGTGTCCCTGGCCATGGCAGGGGGGTTGGAACTTGATGATCTTCAAGGTCCCTTTCCACCTAAACCATTCTATGATTATATGACTGCCAGAAGAGTTCCTCGCACAGCTCTGGGCCAGGCAACTGTCAGTTTTCCAAGCAATGCCTGGGTATGTTTCAGGTTCCACAGTTTTCCGTTGTAAAGTCTTCAGTGGCAACGGTGGGATGTAAAAGAGATAACAGAAAAATGTGTATCGTATGGTCAATGTTTAAGAGATATGTGACCACAGTGAATGGTCACTAACAACAGAAATTAATATCTTCTTTTCTCATCAGCACTGTAACATCTGGATACCTATTTGAAGCATATATTTGTGAAGCTACTTGGCCTACAAATGCAACAAGACATTTCATAAGAAGTTTTTCTCTGAAACTTTCCTTAAACTTCTGGTTTATGGCTACTCCTTTTAGGCTGGTTTTACAAATACTTCCTGAATCCCTCTGAGGCAATAGAGATATTCTGAAATGAAAAGAAAACAAAGAAAGCAAAGAGAGACTGACTAATTTTTCTCACCTATAAAATCTTAATTTAAATGGTGTCTAAATTAATAATTCATAGCAAATACATTATGAGATTAATGAAGTCTCCTTTTGTATTATGCACTTATGTATTATGCTATTATTTGCATCACAAATATACATTGTTTATTTTCTCAGTGTAACTGTTCTTAAAAGGATAGTTAGAGAAAAGAGCTGGAGTTTTACTCTCTCTAGGAGAGTTAGCAGCAAGGCAGTATTTTAAATCTGTTTAAAATATTGGTTTTGGGTCCTGTAAATACTGTTTAAGTTATCATCCCTAAAATAAATTTGCTAGCACAGTATTTAGCAGCCAGCTGCAGAGTAGAAATGGAAGACCTCAGTGTAAGCCCATGCAAATTACTTCAGTGGAACTGCATCAGTTTACTTGCAGCTCATATATACACGCAAGAACTCCTAGCATGCATGTTAGATCTTTGGCTCACTTAATTTCCTCTGTACCGAGTGTATTACAAGCGGGAACTGGACCTTGTCCTTTGCTGTTACAAACAACCTCCCATATTTCCCACTTTCTGCTCATTGATGTAAATGTGAGACTATTGTCCCTCTGTTCTTTGTGAATGTCTCAGATAGCCTCTCTGTGGATTCCTGCTAGAAAAGCATCCTGCCCTGAATGTTTATTTGAAAGATATGATTAAAAAGAGGTGCACAGAGTAAAACAAATTCATTTGAATGAATATTCATGATAATCCCTTTGAAATTTTCATCCTACACCATCTTCAAGTCTGGAGTGAAGGTTCAGGTGAGTTCTTGTTCTGTTCCCACATATTCTAACGAAAAATTCCAATTTTGTGTTACTGTGTGCGTGTAGAAAATCCACTTTAACAGTTGAAATAGCTAGAATTTGAAATGTATGTCCCTAACCTACCCAGGTGAGTCTTTATGTGACTTGCTTGCTCAGGAAAGTGAGGAGACTATTTCACCGCACTCAGAGTCTGTCGAAAGAATTAAATAGTAAAAGCAAAAGAAGACTCTGTCAGACAGTTTTGTCCGCTCCAAAGCTTTTTCACTCTCCATGCAATGAGTCTTGCTTGGAAAAGCATGGCCCCAGGACCTGTGATTAAGGACTGTTAAATACTCAGCAAATGGTCACAGCATCAAATAGAAGGAAGAGGTGAGATGAGAGGAGAGAAAGAAATCTTGCATATCAGACCAGTGTAAGGAAAAAATGTAAACCCTTACTTTATCACCTTCACTCTATGCAGATTCCTGCTGTAAAAAATCCCTTCTGAAAAGTGACTTTTCCAGAAGGATAATAAATGGCAGTTTAGAAGAGGAAACAATTTACTGATATTCTGAACCTGAATAGTAGGTTGCCTGGGTAAGGCTTGTTTTCTTTCCGTCTTCTTTCATTTGTTCTCACTTTTATTACAACCCCTCAAGCTCTGGAAATGGGTGTCTTCAATTACAAGTTATTTAAATCAGCTGTTCCAGTAACATATTTGCTATTTTGATCAACTTTTGAATGCTAATTAGAACATCCTTCCTACTGCTTTTCTCCTTAGGAGCTAGAAACTCAGCTGTGTAAATCAGCTTTTGATGATGTACACAGTGGTACGTTTGACTCTGAACATTTAAAGAGAACGGAAATGTTGCAACAGCGCATTTACCATAACGGTATTCGACTTCTCTTTGTCAACAGTAGCAAAGAATGGCAGAGTGAAAACAGATAGCTTTGTACCTAAGAGGCTAGACTGCATTTCAGGAGATCGGTTCTTTTAAATCAGTTTTTCTGAATGAGTTTCTTAAATGACTAGGTCAGTTCTTTCTCCACAACATATTTCCTGTCTGATAATTAAATCCCAGCCCCTTATCTGAAAAATAGGAAACAAGTTTTCCTACCACACCAAAATGATTTAAGGCTGTTTTTAAAGCTTTCATCACCCTTCTTATAAACGATGAGCGCTACATATGACCTGGGGAGTACCTCTATATTTTTATTTTTAAACAGTGGAATATCTACAGGAGAATGAGTGACATTTTCATTGACACTCTCCATGCTACCTCTTTCCCAACTGCATTTTCTTCATAATTAGATTGTGTAGGATGTTAAACAGGAACCAAACCTAGTACACCAACAGGATTCACCTAGTGAGACCAATATGATTTCTCCTCTCAGTCCACTGAAACAAATTTACCAGACCTCAAGATACAGAACATTTCCTTTTTCCTGGTCTGCTAGGTGTGAAGGTGCTGCAGTTCCTGGTGTCCAGGTCCAGCCTGCAGTGAGACCGAGCACACACACTCTGTACTCAGTATACACACTCTGTACAGAAACAGCCAACCACCAACATGATCAACCCCAACATGAAAATAGTGCCTTTAGTGCTGACACCACGAACAGCACTCTCATAAATCTGAACTAGCCTGCTCAGGATCGGAGCTAAATTGAAGAGGATCAAATAGCCCGACCTTGTTCTCACTTTCCAACTAACCAGGCTCAAAGACTGCTGGCAGATCTCACACCCTCCACACACATACACTTACACAGCTGACCTGAACTTCCCAGTAGCGAGCCCCAGATCTCATGTCCTACTTACTGGCTAGTCTAGCTTGATGTTTGCTGCTGTCTCACAGAAACACAGATGTCTTCAGTAGCTGGCCCATAGACCTGTGGTCTCCCCAGTATCTCCCAGACAGCTTGAACTACTTGTCGGTTAGTCTGCTTTGAAGTTTGCAAGCTTCTTTTACACAAACACACACACACGGAGCAGAAGACATTCACACAGAAAAATGTCTGGTGAACTTAACAGCTACCTGCTTAGATGCAACTGGCCCTTTTTATTCCCCTTTCTCTCTGTTTTCCCATGCTTGTTCTCTCCAGATCCACTATTTCTCTGCCCATGCCTCTTCCCAAATAAACAAGCTGCCTTGAATTACTTTTACTGCATTCATCCCAGTCTTGCTACATCCACACCCAAATCTACTGTTTCTGAGGGACTGGAGGCATGAGTACAGGTTTGTTTATGTGAGTGTTTTGTGATGGTAAAAACTCCTTAGAGGAAGACTGACAAGTCTTATTTGGTCTGTGGAGTTAATATCTGTACTTGGATGCTTGTCAGTATCTGTATTCTACTCTGTAGGAACTTATCTGAGCAAAGAACTGTGAGGATTATCTCACTTCTGTGCATAATCCTAAACTAACTAGATGTTAGATGTCAAGAACTTACTCAAAACTTAGCATGATAAGACTAAATACGCAAGAGAAGGCAGTATCAGACTGAAAGCAATGTCAAGATTTTAGGGTTTATTTCATTAGTTAAACCTCTTTTCTATCAAATATCACCAGCTTTTGCAGCCTGGCTCTTCTCTTTGTATACTTGAATATCTTTCAAAGCTAGCATTAACCACGAGCTGATCCTGCACTAGAATCAGAATTCTTACTTCACATGGACAGCCAAGACATGGCTAGATAGTGCTACAGGGATCCGAATGGATATCTACGGCTTGTTCTGTGGGAACATAAAATCAGTTTGTTACAGTGGTATAATTACAGTCTTCATAATCATTTTCTCCTCGCATTTCAGATTTGAGCACTCCTGAAGAGATCTCAGATGTGTTACATTTCAGAGCATTTTGTGATGCTCATTGTTTCCTCTCAGGACTTGGAAAAGAGTGAATTCATAAGTACGAAATAGAGAATAGCAGGTCAAAGGTTTTCTATTCATAACATAATTGTAGGGGTCCTTTTCTATGAGTAGTTCAGTAGGCATCCATATTTGGTGATTCTAATTTGGTAGTTGTGTATGTTACTGTCTGCAGAGGTATGCAGCACTAGGGACAGGTGCTCCGGATTCAGTGGGAATAAACAAAGAGAAAAGATTTTTTTTTACCACTGTGTATTTATGTGACTATTGAAATCGGCTTAGAGGAAGCAGCATACTGGTACAATGATTTCCACTTAATGTGATCACTAGCTAATTTGATCCTCCCTGTTATTTGATTTGATCTCCAGGAAATAAATCATTTCCATTGATTCTTATTGTGGATTCTTATTGTTTATTTTGTTCACGTCCAATTCAGCTAATACTAGATAATTCAATCAACATTTATTGAATCTGCCATGGAAAAGGGAAGAGTAATCATGTTGTTTACAACATAAAAATAGACTTGTATCATGTGTCTTTTCTGCTCTGTTTTTCAGTTTTCCTGCACCAGTAGATAATGACTTGAAATTAGTAGTTACCTTTGAGAGAAGCTGGAAATTAACATTTCGTGGCACCTGCAACATGGCCAAGCACAAGTTAAAAATAAAAATGTAAAAAGCTATTAACATGTTTCTGCTCTCATTTGTACAGGTGTATAAAAGAGTCCACAGTGCTGAAGTCAGGCAAGGTACACTGGCATGAAAACAATCAAGTCAACAGATCACATTCCTGGTCTGTCTTGACATTAGGTAATGAGCATGTACTGTGTGTTGTTTTTAAATGGAAATTTCAATAGTTTTGTTTTCTCAGATCATTTTATTAACATGCACTTTAGGTGCTCTCCTAAACCCCCTGTGGATAAATCATCCACTTACTTAATATGATCCCAGTAAGGTGAAAACAAATAGCCAGGCTGTGTTCAGAGTTCAGTTGAGTCAGTGGCTATGAAAAGTGCAGATGGCAAAAATTAAGTTAATGATGATGGGAGCATTAATAAGTCTTTTGAGCCACTAATGCAAAGGGATTTTGCGCTAGCTACTACTATTAACATGAAGGGGAGCCGTGGAGGTGATTCTCCTGCTCATTGACCAGTGACCACATTCCTTAGGCATGAAGTGTGAAAACCATGACCGTCTTAAACACAAATACTTTCTACATTTTTACCTCGAAATGTGGGGTCCCAAACAAGTTCCCCTACTGAGCAATGGATAAATAGGGCTGGGTGTTGTTTTGATTTTCAGTGTTGCGACAGCCCTTTTAATAAAGATACCAGTATAAAACCAAACAGCAACTTAATGGAGCTGAAAATGTTTCATATGCAAGCAACTGCTTCTAATTGAATCTCTGCTCTAATTTTATCATGCTTCATTTTTATGGTCAACCATTCAAAGACAGTAGATATTTTTGTGGCATAACTGAGATGGTTTTGTTACATTTATCAGGAAGTAAGTACCACTTTATTATAAGGAGTTGCTGTGTACTTTATTTTAAATAGTTCACATGTATATTGCAGATAATTTCGCTGTAAAATACAAGACTGTGGAAAAAAACCTAAAACTTGATGTATTTACATTTTATAACATGATTTTAGTAAAGGACTAAGTATAAACAAATGCCTGAGAATGATCACTGTTTTCAGTTCTGTGCTAATGACCTGTTGTATATTTTACTCTAGAATGTTCCCTGCTCCAAGGAAAATGGGAAACCTCATCATATAAGTCTTCCTTTTATAAACTGTTTTTGGAAAGAGATCATCATCTTAGTGAAATGAAAATGATTGTGCTGAATAGTGAGAAGGAGAGGAAAGTTGTCATGTGTCTAAATCATGTCTCGTATTTTGTAACTGGAATTACGATATGCATACATCAATGCAAATTAAATTCCAGTTGTTTTTCCTATATCTCTTTACAAGTTTCTAAAATATTTATGTTTCACTTGTAAGAGCTCTTTAAGAATTGTCTTTCATCAATCTATCAAAATAGAGATTCATATACTGTTATATCACAGGAGATCTTATACTGAGATGGTTATTTACAACCAAATATCTTAATTACTTAGATGTTTAAACCAGCAGAAAAGCCAATTTGTGTATCATGTGTAAAGACTGGAAATTATCAATATCCCACTCTGGAAGAGATCAATGTGGCAATCTCTGGTTCCAAGGCCCATAAACTCACTCCTCTGCAAGATGCATCAGACAATACTTACAGACTAGATTTTCTCCATGCTGTGTAAGAAGAAAACTTGTGACATGCAAGCCGTTCTGACCTGATGGGAACTGTTTTCCATCTCTAAATCTGGCCAAATCCATGATTCTGAATAAGTAAGAAAATATGCTTTTTTTTTAAACTGAGAACTCTTCCAACAGCTCAGAGCAACAGTCCATTTTTACTAGTGTCAGATCTCCAACTGTGGCCAGTCACTGCTGATTCAGAAGAAACTGTCAAAAATAAAATAAATAACATCAATCTAGCTAATTATGACCAAGAAAAAACCATCTTCATGAGATGCCACATTCTGAAATTTACGATTTCTCCTCATTAATTATAAAGGGAGCCTAAGGTGACCGGCTTAGATGCAGATAAGTATATTTTGTAGGTGGATGAAGTCTATCCACCATGGCTATAGAAGTTCAGGAAAATAATGTGCCAAAATCCTTGATTAGTGCAGTTTATTTCATACTTCAAGAATGGCTGTCTTCATTGTAACACTTTGATATTTTTGTGTAAAATATCCTGTAGTGAAATCAATCCCACAATCTCAGTGCACTGCCTGTTCATTTTCTTGCATAGGATAGAAAAACACAGGCAAGATAACTCCAGTCCAGATTCACTCCATGTCACCTCTAGAACTAAATGCAGGTCTTAGAAGGGCTAGTACATCTTCTGGACAGAAGAGAGACTTACCACTTTCTACTGTCTACGGGAATCTAGGGTAACTAAGTCCTTAAATGTATGTATTTCAGTTAAATGCCTTAAGTTAGGAGGGAAGAATCTGGGCTTCCATGTCTTTGTACAAATCAGTGAACTGTTTTCACAGAAGCCAGAATGAGAAAAAATAAGTCTTGCAAATTCAGGAAGATATTAACCATATACTGGGAAAATGTAATAGCAATGCTGTTTTTCTTGCAGGCATATTGCACTAACCCTGTTAGAGTAAACTCTAGAAATTCAAAGAAAAGAGAGCAATAAAGGCACATTTGAATGAACCAGCATTGATCAAACAACATGTAAAGCAATAAAATAAACCAATGAAAAATAGACACAATCAGTTTAAATTACTAATGACTGAAAGTTGTGTATTAGACTGAGAGATAAACATGCAAATAAATTTCCTTCTGAAATTAATTGAAAACTCAGTTCAGTGTTACTGCCGAAAAACCATAAAGCTCAAGTATCCTTGCCATGAGTTTGTTGATAGGCAGAACAGAGAGGCTGTGTATCTTGTTACTGGAATCAGTGGTGCTGAATCAGGCCCTCTTGCAAAGACAGCAAAATAGTTTATTTGGTTATGTAGTACAAATTATCGTATTACAGGTATTAGGTTCCCTTCTTATTCAGCAGCATCTTTTATCAGATTTGGAAAGAGTAGAACTGTTCCTTGTATCTATATTCTACCACCTTTATTTAGCTTAGTACTATCCTCGCTGCAGCTACCAGCAGATTAAGGTACCACATAACAACCACGAATCAAGAGAGGGTGATGAAGAGCTGTCCCAAAGCTCAGTATTTTTCACACTTTGGCAATGAAGTGTGAAAAAGAAGAGACCTGGACTTTGATTCCAAAATGAATGTGAAAGGTAGCCAATACTAAGGTGCAATGCAGTCCTGTTACTATTCTTAAGAATCCAGCAAAGAACTGCAAACAAAAGTATTTTGGGTCTGAAATATGTACTATGGCTTATACAGCACCATCTGTCAGTACCGTCACAAAGCTATTTACATGGAGACACAGACATCTGATAACTGTATTAGGATGAGCATTATTTACAGTATCGTGACTACACTGAGTCTTCAAGTCTAAAAAAAAAAGGATGAATACAAGTCCATACAATCACAAGTGGCATGGAAAGAGTGGATACTGTTTGATTGTTTGCTCTCCCTTTCAGAGTAAGCACACAGGAAACCAAACAAACCCATTAGGAAAGAAAAAACAGCCAAAGGGGTGATTCTTCAAGCAAGTGGAACTCCTTGCCAAAACTTTTTGTGGATGATGAAGGTTTACATAGATTCAAAAGGAAACTGCGAAATTCACTGTGGCTCCACATGGAAACTACATCCAATTCAGGAAGTCATGGAATCATTGAACAATTTAGGTTGCAAATGACCACTGGATGTCATCTAGACCAAACTTCTGCTAAAAGTATAGCTAACTTCAAAGTTAGTACAAGTTACTCAGGTCCAAGCATGAAGATTCCACAACCACTCTGAGCAAACTGTTCCAGTGCTTAACAACTCTTATAGTAAAAATATTTTCCATCCATAGACTGGAAATTTCTCTCACTGCAAGTTGTGACTGTTGCCTATTGCTTGTTGGCTATGTATCTACGAGAAAACTCTGGTGCCTTCTTCTAACTCCCCATCAGGTACAACAATTAGATCACTCTTCAGTGCCCTCTTTTGACCACAGAACAAATCCAACATCTGCTTTCGTCTTGTATGCTCCATCTTTCTACCCATTTTAGTGACACTCTGCTGGACACTACTTTGTGAGTTTCTTTCTTGGACAACAGAAAACTCAACACAAGCCCTATGCTGAAAATTATTACATGTTGAAAATTAGAGATTAGAGTGAATAGTGGAGCAGTACCCTTCTGCTGTCCTTATATCCTTTTCTGGGCACCCATTTTTGGCTACTATGGGAGAATGAATACCGGGCTAGATGCACTTTGGATTAACCCGGTATGTCCGTCTTTATGTTCATTATTATAAACTTACTAGTTTTTGTGACATATTGCCCTTGGTTATTATTTGTATTACCACAGCAGTTTTGAACAGAGTAATCCTGTTCTAACCAAAGAGGATCAGGGCCAAGTATGACTGTTCTGAAGGAATTTGTCCTCTGTTCAACCAATATCAGTTCTCCCTTTTATCTGTTTTCATGTTTTGTCTTTTAATTCACTTTATTCAAATGAAACCTATCCTGGCAGTGGTTTAATAATCAGACACTGCTGTTTTTTACTGTATTTATCAAAAATCAAATGCCAAAAATACTCCACCCCAATCTTCTTCTTGAAATATGGCTCTTGAAATATGTGTAAATGGGCCATGTTCTGTTAGAATAAAAGTGAAAGTATAAACTCCTTCATTATCTTTTAATATTTTAAATGGATAAAGGCATTTTAAAATTTTACTAAATTAATCTATTGTATTTAAACTCCACATTAAAATATTCCTTCTGTAATGCTAATCAGAATGGTAAGTGATTATCAAGTAGTACAATGTTTGCCTGGGGTAAAATTTATTTTCATAAGAAATTTAATATTTTCCATTCAAATATGCCAGCTGTTCAAATCTTCTTCAAGAAAATGAAATCTAAAGGATGAAACCTTTTTTTTAATCTCTGCTCTTCATACTCTTTTTCACCCCACAATAAACAGAAAGAAAATCTTCCACCTCTTGAAGTCAAAAGTCAAGCAAACTAGGATTTCTTAGTGAAGATTTTCCAAGCTTAATGAAAGCAAATACAGCAAGGAAAAAAAAAAAAAAAAAGAAGAAGAAATAAACAGGAAACAGCCTCATTCCCCTTCTTAATCAGAAGAGTATAGGTATTTGATGTGTATGATGATGTCTAGTGACTTGCTGCACTTTCTTGCACACTGCATGGCTTGCAATGTCCACAAGTCTGCCATAACAGTCAATATTTGGGAGCAAGCCTATTTCTGCCTGTTTGAAAGAGGAATAGAAGATGAATGTGATTTGTTTGCCTGAAGTCGAAAGAAAGAATTAACAATCTTTTTTGTGTGTGTTTCTTCAGTCATCAAGCATGATTTTCCAGTGCTTCCCACACCATAAGACTTGAGGTCTTCTGTTCACTCTCAAGCCATTGCCATAATCACTTTTCCTGCTGTTTATATGCCTTCCCTGGGATTTTCAGCCTCCAATATACAGAAACTTGCAAGCAAACTCATAGACTGCCAACTGCAGTTGCTGTTGAATACATTCATTCTCTAATCAGGTCCTGCCTAATTATTTTCTGTCAGAGAAGGGAGTTCTTTCTTCAACAGAACTCACAGAAAAAATGTGTCCAATGTGCCAAAATGTGTCAAAAATTTGGTGTCCCCAAAATGTGTCAAAAAATTGGTGTCCCCATCATACCTATTCCAGACAACTGCCCCGCTCCTCTTCTGCATGTTACCAGTTTTCTCAATTCTGCCATATAACTCTCTTGCACACTCACTCCCTACTCTATTCCAGGCAAAAGAAAATGTATTATCAAAGGCTGTTCAAAAATCTCAAGGACCATTTATTCATACTTGCTGAAATTTATAACTTGGAATGTGTCATGGTCCACCAGTACAAGAAGACGATGTACAGTCCAGCCCAGAGTCCCCCTCCTATATGGCATAGGTCTGCCTCTATTAGCAAAAGCTTAAGTATTGGCCTTTGGACTGAGCTGAGTGAAAATACCAGTCAATATTTTTCAATATTTTTCCACTGAAATTAGAGTTCCTGATTTCTCTGGTACATAGAGAGTTTCTTTGAATATGGTGAATCAACAAATATGTTTTGAAATAATCACATTTTCTAATACATCAAATGCTTAGATGAGTTTTGGAAACTATATTGTTCAGGGCCTCTCCCAACTACTTCCACCTACAGCAGATAACTATCTTTCTTCTTTCAGCCACATAGAAAGCATAACACAATCCTAAACCATATCTTAAAGCCAAATTGCAGATTGTCCAGGGATTGCAGATGTAATTCTCTGTGATACCTCTCTTCCTCAGCTCAAGATGTTCATCTTTGCCTGAGAAAATTTTATTGTCAGGATTTCTCTCCACTGTTTATAATCTCTAATTCCATTTGCTATCTCATTCTAGTCAATACTTTATTCACCCCCTTGTTTTACGCTTTCACTTCTTGTCATTGAAGTTTCCTTCCTTGTATACTGCATTTCTTCTCTGTTTTGAATAATGGTTACCTAATCTTCCTGATTATCCAATGGCCATTTCATTTTTTTCTCCCATTCAGCTGTGGCCCGCCATATATCCACACTTTGGATATATGGCTTTGGAAGCTACTTTGGGTCATCCTGACTAAAAATCTTTGAACGTGTTAAGAGTTTCTTTTCTTCTGATCACAGTTCTGAAAAATAAAGGCCAGCAGTGGTTGGACTAAAACTGCTATCTTACGTGAAGATTACCATTATGTGGAAGGATTTCTGAAGTCAGCTGTAGACACCAAGTAGTCAGGTGCCATTTAAGAGGTATAACCAGTTGGAATGAGATTAAAAACACATGGCAACGTCTACATGACTAGATTTAGAAGTGTTTCTGATTTCTCAGACTCAAGAGCTCATTATGGCTATATCTTTACTCCATTATAGGATAAAATTCAGGCAAGATTCATATCTCCACCTTTTATCACATGGTCTGGATTAAATTGAGAGGAAAACTGAACATGTATTTGGTATATACAGCACTGTATGGACGCCTTTTCTGGGTGGATTATCACGGTGCCAGGTTTGCAAGGGTAAAATGTAATACTTTCCAACCAGTGAGTGGCAAGGCATCATACAAAACCTACATGTCTTTGGAGAACAGATGAAATTATGTTGTCCTCTCAGCAAATATATGTTTAGAAAAGTGTAGAGTTCAGAGATGAGAATGCCCTTCCTAGACTGTGTAAACAGTTGACGTACAAATGCTTTCAAAACCTCTTCTTAACTTTGGCATATTTTTTGCTAAAAAAAATCGTTGTCCGCTCGGTGAAACTAAATCCAAACATTCAGACCAAAAGTTCAACCTATTGCTCATATCTGAGGATTTGTATATTGTTGCTACCTGCCAATAATGAAAAAGTATATGTATTCTCTCTAAGTGTTAATGTCCGTGTTGCAGTTCCAATTTTTCCTCTTCATTTTTGCAAGAACAATATATTTTACTGGTGCTATATTATTCCTTCCACACACACCTCCAAGAAGAAAAAAATCACTACCACTGCCTGTCTAGAGGGGTGACATTTACTGAAGTTAAAGGATTCTTAAAGGATAACCGTAGTGTGGCAGTGGGGCCTATCACTTCTAAGGAAAAAAGGTTAAAAAGTAGACTTCCATCAATTAAAAGACTTATACAATAGGAAACAGAAAAAGAACAGGTTAAAACAGTAAAAGGTTCTGGTAATGTTTACACTAGCAGACCTGAGAATTTACCTCAGTCCAGTATCTGGGTGTACACACAGTTATATTTTGACTCTACACAGAACCTAGTTCTGGATACACACCATTGCTTTTGCACGCTGGAGGCAGATGTTCAGGTATCAAAGGAGGAGTAATAATCTTTGTTCCTCTACCCCCTTCCTAGTGAAGCAGGGAGGTTTTGGCAATAGCCCTTGCTTACCTTGAGGGAAAGGTAAGTATGCTGAAACACACTGCGGCAGTCTTCATGCTGTTCAGTTAAAAGACTAGAAGTACTATGTACAACAAACTCCCTTATTTCTCTTGGTCACAGTGCAGCTGCTATTACTGGGAACACACTGGGCTGACAACATCCTTGTGAAAAAATGAAAGGTGGTGCCTCTCCCACGGTGTGGTACAACAATGATACTTCTGCATAAAATGCAGAAACAAAAATGTATGGGTGGAGCTTTTCTTGACCAAAAATGAGCTAGCTCACACCATTCCAATTTCTGGAGTAGACACTTTCTTAATAGTAAGATTTCCTGATAATCTCAATAAGCTATTGTAGAAGATGTCAGACCAAGACTGGGCCTAATGGATGTTGAATGACACTTGGTGATGAGCCTTAAAAGCACCCAAAACAAGTACTGTCATGGCCCTCACCTCCACAGTGTGTTGTTCTTTTTCTCCCTGTTCTTACTGCCGTGGTTAATCTGGGGAGCAGCTTGATTGTCAGAGGCTCTTGATCAGGGGCTGTGACTAAAGTACCACACAGGGAATTCTGGTTTCTTGCTCACGTAGAGCCAAGTGGAGTCTGACTGAAAAAAAAAGTTTTTGTCTATCCTCTGGTCAAAACTCACAGCAAGGGCTAAATTGGTTACCAATTTTGTTGGGATTTAACTTCTCTCTTTAAAATTTCCTGGGGTTGCTTAGAAATATGTTCTCAGTAACCTTTTCTTTGATAGAAATGTCTTTCTTGCTCTAACCCTTTCATGGAAAATCTCTTTCCACTTCAATCCTTATCATGCTGTTAAAAAAAGAAATAACTTTTATAACAATGTTAAAAATATTTTTTTGCCTTCTCCTATATTAGTGTCGGAGGCTAAGATATCTTTCAGTCTTTTTCCCTTTCAAAGATTTTGCCTTCACAAATGCACACAGACCTAATTAGAGCCTTTGGCCGCAATATTTCTGATGGAAGAAAGTTCACATTTAAAAGGCTACAGTATTGCAGTGCATATTATAAAGGAATCTGGAGGTAAGCAGTAATATCCCAACAGTGAATATTGTTGTTCTTGAAGAGTAATACCACTGGAAGATTTCCCCTGTATTGGGGGTAAAATTTTTGGAGGATTGTAGTCATGCCTAAGTTAACCTAAATTTGAGTTGAAAAGGAACAGCTTCTTCTGTCACAGGAGGATCCTTCACAGTCATTCACTTTATCTCACTATTTCCTCCCTCAGGGAAGGACACAACATTATCCCATAATGCAGTGTAATACTTTGTGTGTAACTGTCTATATCCTATGGTGACATAACTGAGATCCTGCTGTTCAGCAAACAGACCCCTTGTAGCACCTGTGTTCCTCTGTGACATGCCACAGTGATTGATGATGCTTTGCTGCACTAGGCTCTATTTGTTCTGCAGTTAAAGGCGTTGCTATACTGTACCTCAACAGCCTCTGTCCTCCACAGCTCTGTTTTAGCAATTCCAGTCCATTAAAGGATTAGTGTCTCCCTAAATATGTGGATCATTAACTCTGATGAGGTAGTAATTGAACTTCACCAGCTTCCCCCAGAAATATTGGTTCATTTATTTATAAATCTAGATGAGAAATGCCTGCTTAGTAATCTGTGTGGTCACATCTATCATGCAGCTAAGATCTCTGACACAGACGGATTGAAAAGTAAAACAAAAAATCAGTGATGTGTCTAACAAAAAATCAGTGATGTCTTTGCAGAAAGTATCTAGTTACAGGACTGTGCAAGTTCCAGTGTCAATGGGTACTTTGTACCTCCTCCTTATGGATACAGACTGAGACGATACCTTTCCTGAGTGCTCCAGGGATCTTGTTCCATAATTTACATGACATGACGCTGCAATTTCTCCACTTGCACATATTATTTAGCTTGACAATACTCACAGCCTATTTTTTTTTTCTTTCATTTTAGCCATATTCTGGCTTTGCTCGATTTATGCTACACCTTTGTTTCAGTTTTTAGGATAACATGTTATCTACCAATCACTGTCAGGATGACCTAGGGCTTTTACACACTGCCTGACTTTCACTCTGATTTTGGAAGTGTCTTTCCTAATGCTCACCTTCTTCATTTGTATTAACAAATACCAGGGGTGGTTTTAATCCTATGTGTGCTGGTTACTCAGTCTCCAATATTGTTCTGATCTCTTATTAGTGGATATTCTTGACCATGTGCCTGTTCACTACCTCTCTCCCTCTTATCCCCTCTTTTTGATCATTTCATTATCCTCAAGGATGCTCAGCATCGCTACCTTTTGCCTTTCCCACCCAGAGGTCCAATGCAATTTTTTTTCAGTTCTGACCAATAGATTACCACATACCAGCTTCCCTACCTGAGCTGTATTCACCATAAATGCTTTTGGATAACCAGGGTTTCCCAATCCTCTGTGTAAAGATTTTGGCAGCCATTTTTGTGATACTGAACAGTCAAAGTTTTCCACAGCATGCTGGCATCTCTGACTACGTATTTTCAGATGATTTTCACCTTTTTTCCTCAATCTTATATTTAGCTTTAGTTAAATATGTTAGCACTGTGTAATATATGCTGTCAGACTCATAAAGAAGAGCAAAACTTAAAAGAAGAACTGAATTTATCTTTTTGAAGCAAGTGTATTCTTTTCAAGTCATAGCTGGTCACTGTTACTGGGTTTTAGACGTCTGGGAAACATCTGTTTAATTTCTAATCATCACTAGACACACTGACTCCATTTTGATGGTTTTACAAATGAGTTTTTTATTCTTATCAGATAATTTTGGATATACAGGATAAATCTGTCAGAATCCCCCTCACATAACTTCTTGGCATGCTTTTTATATCTTCTGACCATAAAGTCTCCAGCAAAACCCTATTTTTGCCTTAATTTTTAACTCACATTAATTTTTGAGAAAGGCGCCCTCTGGGAATAAAGTGGAAACTCAAACCCTCAAGACACTGAACTATTTAATCAGCAACAGTTAGTATAAGCTTCTGTGTCCCTGCCCACCAGGAATGGGAATTAGACCATGAGTTTAATTTACATAACTGAATAATGATGACTTATGGACCTTAGTGACCTGACTCAGACTTCAATGAACTAGATAGAAAAGGTGCAGCATAGAACAATTTCCCTAAGTCGTACTTACTCTGCTTCTACTCTATTGAAAAGGTATTAATTAATTCACCAGCTTGCTCAGAAGTTCAACGGACTAAAGTTAAAATGCTGCACATTTTCAGTGATTTACCGTGTGTGTGCTCCCCATGTCACTGCAAACTTCCTCTGTTCAGACCACAGGCAGTTTTGGAGCGTTGCTGTGTATCTGGATGCTTCAGTTCCTTCCACACGAGAGAATTAGCAGACTCAAATCATGGAGGCAAAGACCTTCTACAGGTAGCACCACTCTAAGGACACTGTGACCAAAAATGACTAAAGGGTTGTGACAGCAGTGAATCCAGCTAAACGGGTATGTTAATGTGTAATAGATTCATTCCAGTACTCAATATAAAGGGAGTCTGGGCTAGTGGTTTATACTTCAGACCTCATTTATTTGGGTGTACTATTGTTGCTTGTTAGAGTTTAAATAAATGACCCATAGGTTGCAGTAGTTTAGAATATCCCCTAGGGACTTTATCGGGCAACCGTGTGTCCTGTTTCTGGGCGTCTTGCTCCCTACTCAGAGTTACTACGTGCACATATGCGCACTGCCTACATAACTACATTCCCAATCTCCCACAGGACGAGGGTACATGGTAAAAGATGTTAATGTTAAACCAGAAACCCATTTGATTATTGCGGCTCCAACAGCACCAAATTCACGGGGTTAACAGTTTAATGGATGATCCCATTCTCTGACATCCTTCGTGTAGAGATGTGGCTCCAACTAAGTCTGATAAACTTAGTTCTTAAAAATTACTAAATGTTTTTTTTAATATAAAAGACTCACAGATGTCCTCCATGTCCTCCAAAACATTTGAACATTTGAAAATGAGTATTGATATGACTGTGCAAGTCCTAGTGAGTGATCTATTGCTTGAAAAAATATCCTCAAATAGTTTCCCCTGCCGTTGATGTTAAATACAATCTTTTCAAAGCAGCTAATTTGCCAGTGATTCACTGAGGAAAATTCTCATTATTGGTTAGCTGCAGAATTTTTCCCTTGAGACTTCTTCCCCAAGGATTTCTACATCCTGAAGCTAGTGTCACTTTCCAATAGCATACGAAGGTCAATCCTATTAGGTAGATTTTCTTTCATTTTGCTAGTTAGGGTGGACTTTATAGACTAACAATCAACTGACAATCAGTCTATGAGATGCTTTTTTGAGTAATGAAGAATTTCTTAGATATCTGGCTTACCAATTTTAATAATGCAAGCAGATACTTTGGTGTTTATTCCAGTCAAAGACCAACCAGACCTGTTATGTTAATCAACCTGCTTTGAAGCTATCTGATTTGTCTACTTGGCTGATACAAGGTTTTAAGCTTTCAGAACTATGTTTTGAAGAAGATAAATGGAAGAATGGCCAGCATCCATTTACTGGATGATTATCCTGTATGGAAACAGACTTTGTGTCCATAGAAAGGGATCTTTTGCATTTTTGCCTGAATCTAAACGTAGACTCCACAATTAATTCAAAGTGCAACAGAATCTCACCTAAAAACTCATCAGACTGATTAAATGATAAAGGTTGTAGGATGCAAGTGCCCTATTTGACAAAATAATTTCTGTTTATTGCAGTTCAGATTGAGTCTAAAAGTAGTTTGTGAGGTAGCAAAGAACCAGTGAGAACTGGGGCTGTTGTCAGGGATTCTGGACAGATGGATGAAACTTTTGTATATCCATGTCTGACACTGAGCAGCTTCACTGAGAGACCATAGTGTTTCCTGTGTCAGAAGCAAAGAAAGGAGTAATAGAGGGCTATTACCTCCTTCCTTCTTGCTGTCTTTCCAGGCAGAGGTTCCAACTCAGTATTTCCCAAATTCTGCAGAACTTAACTAATTCAGAGACTAATATAAGTTTACAAACACTATTATCAGATGAACAATTATCACTGTATAAGCTTGGGAACAAATTTACAGTTACCATCTCTTCCATGAAGTTGTCCATGGATATGTTCTGCTCCTACAGTGAACATGCAGCAGCCTACTCCCATCCCCCAGGAGCAGACATAAGCTGGAACTCCAGATGTCACACCCTGTCAGAAGTGCAAGTCAGAACTATGGAACTGCTCAGCAGAATGAAATGATCAGCAGGAAGGTAAAACTTCAGTGAGCCAAGCGGAGGTAGGAAAGACTTTTACCCTTGCTTACTGAGACTTCAGACAAGGACCTTCTCCAGACAATTGTCTGTGATGGCTTATTTTTTAGGGTTGAATTTGTGTTGGTCTTTGGGCTGTATGACGCACAAGCCTCCATCCCTCTCAGACTGTTGACCAGTACATGTGCCAGCTGTGCAAATAGATGATGGTATCTTCATCAGGAGCAAGTAATTCTGTAATAACTCCAAATAAATGAACAGAAAATAACACTATATTTTACAAAGACATCCAATGCCCGTGTCCTCATTCAGAACAGCTACAGAAAAGGGATTGTTTTAACCATTACTGAAGTACAACTATAACTGAGTGAAACATAATCATTGCTTTAAAGCACCACAGCAACATTACACAACAGTCAATGAAAGGAAGCAAAAGAGATCTTTTATAGTTGATACTACTGGTAAATTTCTAGGTAATTTCCTTTTGACTGGGTTAAGGATACACATATTTGGCACTCTTATTTTGAAAAAAAAAAAAAAAAATGTCTTGGAATCTTATTGTTCATGAGCACCCAAAAATGCAGTACTGGACTTCCAGATAATGCTTTCAGCAGTTTGCCTCTAGTGTTTACTGGTGTATGCATGTGGCAAGTAGCCAGTCGGAGGCTGACTTCTTGCACAGAATTTAAGGCCACAGAATCATCTAGCCGGGAACACCAAGGTGGATTAATAGTTAATTCATAAGCTCAATAAACTCAGTGCCCAAGCACTTTGGTTAGACTAGGGACTGGGTTTATAAAAGAGTAGGCAGATATTGGAATGAAACATGGTATTCTGTGTTAGAAGCTGTATTGATCTTGACCAGGAGACCATTGCACGTTTAGGAATTAGGAGATCCACACAGCAGTTAACCTGAGTAGGCCTGGACCTGTGCTGTGCTGTGTACAGTGTGACTGTCAGGCATGTGCTGTGGTGGCCACAGAATAACTTTGGCCAGCTCATTGTAACAAAGGAGCCTGTGGGCAGCTCCCACTTGGCACCAGCACTTACGCTGCATGCATGGCCTTGGCTCTATCTAAAATGCAGCAAGAAGTTCTCACATGAACATCCTTTAGGAACAGATCTATTTTCTTGTAAAAAGGTGTTGTATCAGTTTTAATGACCAAAAGGAAAGGTTCCCTCCGCAGACAGGATCTGCTCTGTGCAGCATGCCATGGGAAAATCTACCTGGGCTCCATCTGAGGCTTCATGACTGTAGGGAGCCCAGCATCTGAAGGGATTTAAGACTTGCTTGCTATCCATATTCCTCTTCTTATCCTGTCTTATTAAAGCAGTTATCTTATTAAGCCATTGGCTGCTGCTCTTTTCTTATTGAGATCCAGAAAGAACCCTGCACCACCTCTCTTACCTCACCTCACCCCGCCACCCCTGACAGTGCAGAACAGGAGCATCCTGTGAAGTTCAAGGGAAGAAACGGACAATTGCAATGATAAAGCTGGGATATTTATTTTGCATTTTTTTACTGTATCTTAGTGGCCAGGTCTAGCAATCCTTGCTGGGTGTGCTTTTCTCTCGAAGGATTTCAAGGTAAGAACCAAGCAACCAACAGGTGCTCAAATCCCAGCTGTGCTCAAAACACCGAGCTGGTGAAGATCAGATGCTTCTAGATGACCCCAGCTTTTGAGTTGTGCCTCCTCTTGTCAAGGAGAAAAGCTCCAAGAGCCAATAATTTTTTGCAACCAAGTGTACTGAACACGACTTCATTTCAAAGTGTCTGCCAACAGCCATTGCTGTCCTCTCTGCAGTCACTAGCTGTCACCAGAGATTGCTGTCTCAAGGGACTGCAGGAGGGGTGAACGAAAAAGAACTGAACTCCAACCACAATAAAAATACCACATTATGTATGTTCACTTATTTGTGGCATGAAAAGATACATCACTGGGCTCTGCACATACATAATGTGTGAGAAAGAGTCTGAGACAGTATTTCAGGAGAGAACAACAGTCATCATGATCCTAATAAATGGAGTGTGAACGATCCCATACTGGCCTGGAAGGAAGTCAAGAAGGACTTAATAGTGCCACAGCTTCCAGAGCTGAAGGAAATCACTAATGACTACACCAGGGCCCTACCTTGTCTCACCTTAAACAGTCCTCAGCATTGTGACGAGTCCAATATACATCACCCAGGTTGAAACGCCACACAATAGCAGCGTATGCTCCTTTATTCTGTGCATACATTCTTTAGACACACATATCTGCCGACATACCTGTAATATTTGTTACAGAATTCAACTACTCTTTCTAGTTAGATTCTTAAGGCATAAACATTCAAAAGTCCACGAAGTACCTCTGATTGCATGACAGTTAGGAAAGTCCAGAATGAAGTTTGTTTCACAGTCTCGATCCAGTGTCTGCCCAGGCACCAGCAGGGGGGGCTGCATGGCGGCTGCTGTGAGGAGAGGCCGGGGCTGCCCCGGGCCGGACACAGCCGGTTCCAGCCGGTTCCAGCCGGCTCTGACTGACCCCCCGCAGGGCAGTGCTGAGCCCTACAGCCACCATAGGGGCACCTCGGGGAAAATGTATTTAAGAAAGAAGTGAGGAAAAAAAGTATGAGAAACAGCCCTGCAAACACCAAGGTCAGAGGAGGAGGAGGAGAGGGTGCTCCATTGCCAAGCATATATTCACACTGGAGGAGGAGGAAAGTGTGAAGACCACTTGAGAGTGGGTAGGTGGAGTATGGAGTGAAGTTGAGCCTGGGAAAGGGGGAAGGAAAGATGTTTCTTTAATGTTTGTATTTTTGTTTCCCCCTAACCAAATCGTTGAATCATAGAATAGTTTGGGATGGAAGGGACCTTTAAAAGTCATCTAGTCTAACCCCCCTGCGATGAGCAGGCACATCTTCAACTAGACCAGGTTGTTCAGAGCCCCATCCAACCTGACCTTGAATGTTTCCAGGGATGGGGCATCTACCACCTATCTGGGAAACCTGTTCTAGTGTTTGTTTGTAAAAAATTTCTCCCTAATATCTAGACTCAATGTACCCTCTTTTAGTTTTTGTCCTATCGCAACTAAGCCCCCTTTAAATACTGAAAGGCTGCAATGAGGTGTCCCCGGAGCCTTCTCTTCTCCAGGCTGAATAACCCCAACTCTCTCAGCCTGTCCTCAGATGAGTGGTCTTCCAGTGCTCTGATCATCTTCGTGGCCCTCCTCTGGACCCGCTCCAACAGGTCCATGTCTTTCCTACGTTGAGGGCTCCAGAGCTGGATGCAGTACTCCAGTTGGTGTCTCACCAGAGTAGAGTAGAGGGGCAGAATCACCTCCCTTGACCTGCTGGCCACACTTCTTTTGATGCAGCCCAAGACAGGGCTGGCTTTCTGGGGGCTGTGACTGCACATTGTAGGTTCATGTCCAGCTTTTCATCCACCAGTACCCCCAAGTCCTTCTTGGCAGGGCTGCTCTCAATCCCTTCACCCCCCCAGCCTGTATTGATAACGGGGCTTGCCCTGACCCAGGTGCAGGACCCTGCACTTGGCCTTGTTGAACCTCATGAAGTTCACATGGGCCCACTTCTCAAGTTTGTCTAGGTCCCTCTGGATGGCATCCCATCCCTCAGGTGTGTCAACTGCACCACTCAGCTCGGTGTCATATGCAAACTTGCTGAGGGTGCGCTTAATCCCACTATGTCATTGATGAAGATGTTGAACAGTACTGGTCCCAATATGGACCCCTGAGGGACACATCTTGTCACTGATCTCCATCTGAATATTGAGCTGTTGACCTCTACCCTCTGGATGCAACCATCTAACCAATTCCTCATCCACCGAACAGTCCACCCATCAAATCTATGTCTCTTCAATTTAGAGAGAGAGATGTCATGGGGGACCATGTCAAAGGCCTTACAGAAGTCCAGATAGATGATACCTGTAGCTCCTCCCTTGTCCACTGATGTAGTCATTTCATTATAGAGGGCTACTAAGTGGGTCAGGCAGGACTTGCCCTTGGTGAAGCCATGCTGGTTGTCTTGAATCACCTCCCTGTCCTCCATGTGCTTTAGCATAGCTTCAAAGAGGATCTGTTCCATGACCGTGCCAGGCACAGAGGTAAGGCGGGCAGGTCAGTAGTTCCCAGGGTCCTTTTTAAAAATGGGTGCAATGTTTCCCTTTTTCCAGTCAGGTACTTCACCTGACTACCGTGGCTTTTCAAATATCATGGAGAGTGGCTTTGCAACTACATCAGCCAATTCCCTCAGGACTCTGGGATATATCTTGCCAGGTCCCACAGATTTCTGTATGTTCAGGTTTCTTAGGTGGTCACGAACCTGATTTCTTCTACAGTGGGAGGAACTTTTCTCCCCCAGTCCCTGCCTTGGGGTTCATCCACTCAAGAGATGTGGGGAGAGACGTTGCTAGTGAAGACTGAGGTGAAAACGTTGTTGAGTACCTCAGCCTTTTCCTCATCTATAATTACGAATTTGCCAGTCTTTCTCATCAGGGGAGGTACACTTTCTTTAACCTTCCTTTACTGGCTGTCAGAATTGGTAATTCAATATTTATTTTTTATTGGTAATAAACAAAGTTCTTTTTCCCCAAGTAGAATCTGTTTTGCCAGTGATGGTGACTGGTAAGAGATCTCCTTGTCTTTCTCTTGACCCAGGAACTTTCTCATTTCTGTATCACTGCCTTCTCCCCCTCGTCCCACTGAGGGGGTGCGAGTGAGCACACAGGTGGAAGTTTGGCTGCTAACCAAGGCTAGCCAACCACAAATGGCAAAGACTCAATCAGGTTATTTTTCAATGCGTAGTCCTGACACACTTTGTCTAAAAAGATGTTATCATGTACATGCCCACAACAGGGCATTGGCACAGAACTATATCCTGTAGGTCAATAGAAATCTTATTTGGTTCTGATTCCCTTTTTTGTAAAGAGGTGGAAACAAGCCACACTAATTAAAACACGTGCTGAAGAGATTTTTCCTGTGTCTCAAGCTATTCTGAGCCTTTGGTACATTCTGACATGGATGTCCTTGTCCTGTATCTATCACATGGACACAGGGTCCCCCCATGTTTACCAGCTTTCTCACCATTATTCCCCTCTGTCAGAACTGTGCACCTTGTACCAATCTTCTGCCCCGCTTAGCCCGTTCTCTTGTGAGTAGATCAGCTGTTGGTCACAAGGTCTGTGAAGTATACTTTGAATATTGCTTTAGCAAAACCCTTAAATAAGCACAAATGCTAAACAATGTTTCAGCAAGATGTTCATTATGTGTGCCGCTTTCTTTTCCCCCCTCCACATTCTATCCTAATAGAAATAACCATTGTACATCTTATCTTAATGAACAAATCAAAAAATCACCCCAGCAGGTTTTATCCAAGTTATAGTGCTGCCTCCAAAGTTAGCAGGATCACTTCCAAACGCACAAGGTGTTCCATACTTGGATACTTAACTCTATAAATAGGAGGACTCTGTTCTTATAGATTCAGTTTTCTCATCCCTGACTTATGCATATGCTTACCCATAATCGAGATCTCTTGCTTTATGCCTCCTTGCTAAGAAATTAGGTCTGTGAGTGTCTGAGAGAAAGGACGAGAGAGTTTTAAAGTACTTGATACTTGCCAAGTTCTAGGCATAAATTAAACTCTGTAATTTCAAAAAGAACTTAAATCCTATTGGAAGAAAAAAGTATTAGCACAATCTAACTTATGTTGATATGCAGCTATGTAAATTCAAATAAAGAAACGAATAACAGTTTAAGCTATCATCTGAGATATTCTTGCTGATTTCCTAGTCACTTTAGAGACTATATTCACAACATGTAATGGGAGAAGAAGATTTCAGTAAATAATATCATTTATAGGTGATAATAACTTTAAAATCTGGTTTCTTGGAAGGTGTGCAATGTTTCTGCTTCTTGTTTGATAAATGTAACTGCAGCTAAATTATTCCATAAATTTATATGCAGGAACCGCAGTCACTAATTGGAAGTTGAAAGCATCAGACACTCCACTAGCCCTAGCCTATTTCTGTACCAAGTAATAGGATTATTGAAAACTCTGTCCTTATGTATTGTGTTCAAGGAGAAATGCACTGAAAAATTCAAAGGCTTAATTTAGGCACCGTTAGAAATATATTGCAATTCTTGGACTATTCTATGCAGATCAGCAAAATGAGCTACTGAGTAGGGACTAACAAACAGAATATATAAAAAGAAAAGAAATTAGAATAGCCTTCACATTCATCTCACTATATGGCACATACTTTTCATTACTGCTTATATACATTTTGGTTCATAAAATTCAACATTAAAAGGTGCACATAAAACATATATAGCATTTTCAATTCAGGGTACCAGAATAGACTTCTTAATGGAGAGGTACTAATATGAGCTATTTCCTTCATGGATATCCCTGAAATAAAATACTTCGTCAATCACTTCCAGCTACATTTGCAAGTTGAGCAAAAGTAATAGACTCTTAGAAGTCATTATACTGGTTGGTATAAACATGCCTGGTTCACTTGCTAACAAGATGCTTTAAGTTTCACCAAACTAGAGAGTTACTTTCTTTAAATAAGAGATTTTGGGCACTCATCTATCCCACTATTTTCATGAATAGACATTTACAAAGTACGCTGCTTGGACTATAGCTTTTGTATTACTTACTCCTAGCAAAAAGTAGGAAGGCTTCCTCAATTCTCATATGCAAGAAAAAGCATACTTTTGTATATATGCAAAATTTCGTTCTGCTCACTCTAAAGGATTTGAAGACTCAGAAAAAAATCTATTTAACATGATCTGTGAAATAAGTCCATTTGAATGCTGAGGTCAAAGTCAAGTGACTTTAATAAATATTTAATCTTCAGCCTTTTTTTCTGAGTAGCAATCAACTATTCAGCTCAATTGCAGATAGTTGGTCTCACTTATCTAAAGATTGCCTAACTTGGTTTTTCTTCTTGCATTTCACACCTATATCAGGAAGGATAATTGTTCCTATGAACAGTTAAGTAACTACTGAAATTGATCTAATTTTCTCTCAAAGGGAAACAATTTTTCATTTTACGTCATCCTGTTTTCAGAATTTCTCTAAATCGAGATGAATATTTAAATATTTTTATTCCTTTGAAAAGCACACTGAGATATGAATGCTATAGAAATGCAAAACAACCTTAGCTCTCTGTTCATTTTCCTGGGGACTGATTTTCTGTTTCAGCAGTTGTAAATCATGGCACAAAGTTAAGGGAGTTTTAGTATTTTTTTATACATAAACATAGATTATTTGGTATGTATCTACATTTGCAATATTCGTGTTTATTCCATCTGTTTTCAGATTACCTTTCAATAATAAGAGTATATGAGCAAATATTCTATATATGATTCATGTAAGGTCACGTAGTTTTTACACTTGCATTTTGCACGTGTAAAACATTTCATAAAACATACATCTTTCATTTGGTCATTTGTCTGTGATGCAAAGAATGTTATTGGTTTTTTGAACAAAAGAATGGAGTAGGTTTATTGAAGCAAGGTAACAGTTTTGTCTTGCAATTGTGATGGTTTGTGTTGTTTCTCACTGTCCTTTGTTCCAGTTTGTTTTACTTTCTAAGACTCATTTTTTTCACTAGTGGTTTTCTACTATCCTTACCTGTCATAGATTTGCAGTTTGGTTTAGTGAAATGCCAAGTCTTGTAAAGAAATTATTGTCACATTATGAAACTTTCAGAGCTAACATCAGCTGACCTCTACTTATAATATGCTTATTTACTTGGTTTGCATGTACCCTAGCTAGTCGCTGTTTATGCAATCTTTTTTATTAAAATGTTAATAAATTACATCTGTTGATATAAAAGAAGCAGCTTTTTCTTCTCAGTACACATCATGGCAAGAAGGCTGCCTAGTGAAGGGAAAAGCAGTTGTAACCAGCCATCTACCCTGGCTCTCCCTGGCTGGTTGGGTGCAGGTGAGGACCCGTTCCCAGCAGAGGACTCATACGAATGGCCCATTCAGAATGTTTGGGTGCTGCCTGAGTTCACAACAGTTCTCGGTCTGGCTTGGGGAGAAGAATTCAGCTCAGAGCTATCCCGCATGTGCCCATGTGGCCAGGCCGCACTAGGTCCAGGTGTGTCAAACCGGGAGGGAGGGTGGGGTGCTTTGTGGCAAGAGTGCTGCTTACATGCACAGGCTTAGAGGGTAGGGATCTGAGGAAGAAAAAAAATGGTCCCAGATAGTTTATGAGCTTCGATATCTGTTGTTGGTAACCTTGATCCTCTTCCTGTGTGCCAGTAATGCACACGCATTTTCCCAGGGCTATATCCTCGAAGTGTGGGGATGATGAGAAATACTTCCCTGTGCCTTCATTCCAAGATAAGATTTCCACTGGCATAAGTGCTGGATTCAATATGGCAAGAGCATAGAGGAGGGCATGTGCGCAGACCCATGGTTATCCTCCACCAAGGTGTACAAGCTATTCATGATATTTTCAGGGATGTAAACACAGAATACATCTGCCAGCATTTCTGTCCAGTTTTTTGCAATGCAGAGTTGAGAGAGGATGAAAGGGGTTTGGGGTGTGAGCATGTTAATGGTACCAAATACCCAGGATGTTTTTCAGTGCTATAAGTATTTTTCTACTCTGCCTGCTGCCTTCCCATCCTTGTTGTCTTGAAATGAAATCATGCATCACTGCCTGCACGTGTGAGTATGTGCAGTGTTGGTCAACTTGCTGGTCCAGTGTCCTTTGTGGAGAGGCTAGGTTTGCTAAGAGAGGGTGTTGAGAGGGTCTTGATGGCCTTGAGGATTTCCTTAAGAGACAGAATGAACAGTGGTTGATAAAGTTAGAGTAGCCCTGTTGTTCTGCACGCCTGGTTTCCACAGGGATCTTCCTAACAAGATAAAAAACATGCAATTTTTTCAAGGTCTTTCTAAAAGTGACAGACATGATGAAGGCACGCAGTGTCTAGGGCAATGCTTGCGGCTTGTTCTTTGCTGTGAGTGTTTTGGTGGCTGAGCCATCCATGGAGAAGTATTTTCAAGCTGAACTGTAGCATGCACCTGTACCTTCAATATCTGTTACGGACTGACTGCTTCTACACCTGTTGTTGGGGTACAGCATTTGTGACTTTGTTTTCACTGTGATACCCATATCACATTTCACCAACATAGACAGCTGGTTGGTACTGGAGCATCACATCAGAGCAAATCATAACTTTGGTCTTAACGCTTTTCAGAAACATAGATCCAATTTACAAAAATAGCACACCCAGCAACTCAAACCTATCCCCACCCTTCCTTGTACCAGGTATCTGCTCCAGAGAAATTTGTATACCAGGAGCCATATCTCATAAAGGAGTAACAAATAAGAGCTGTGCCCAGGAAATACCCCGGAGAAGCCAAAGATGAAGTAGGATTGTTCTCCTAAGGCTTAAAGTACAAGCTGTGGGACTTAAGGGAAGACCACTGAGCATACGAACAGCTGAGCTTCAACTGACTTGTAGCAACAAACCTTCTAACCAAACTTCAGGATGCGGCAAACTCATCCTAGTATGACTGTTGCTGCACTGCTGCTGTGTTGTGTGATGTTGTCAGTAAGGCTGTTGTTACTTTTTGTGTCTTTCTTTTCATTGTATTTCATGTGCATATAATTTCAAAAGTTTTCAGGAATTTTAATTATAGATACCCCACACCACATCATCACAATGTGGCGACATAAGGTTATTTTCTTCCCCTGCCAAAATAATATTTTTTTTCTTTTTTCTTTTTTTTTTNGGAAAACATGAGGATTCAAACAAGGTGGCATTATAATTCTAATTTTGCTCATTTTCTTTCCAGCAAAGTAGTTCTGCAGACTTTACTGTCTTTGCAACATCAAATCACAATATTATAGACTCCTTGATATACAGATAAATTCTTCAAGGAGTATGCAAACTTTATTCTTGAAACTTGATATTAAAAATAACTTATTCATGGTATAAAGCAAAATTTTTCTTTCTGATTGATTTATAAAATGTAGTCAGTTCCATTCATCTTATACCTTAGGCTTTAGCCAACTTTTCTATCTGAGGATGAATATTTTAATTAAGAAAGAACATTAACCACATTTAACATTAAACAAGTTTCAAATGTATGAATTTTTTAGACAGAAGAGAAGATTAGTAAAATAAAATGCAAAAAAGTATTGGTGGTAATTTGTAGGATCTGATATCTGATATATTAATGACAAAGCAGATATTCTGGGTTTTGTTTGAACCCAAGAGGGTCAACAAGGTATTAAAGTTAGCTGTTTTTTGGAAATTACTTTAAATAGAATTCTGCATGAGTGAAATGACAGTACCTCAAAATATCTCATATTCACTATTCATAAATGTAAAGGTTACAGAATTCATCCTGATCAAAATGTAAGTCAGTTCTATTTTAGAGGTAAAGAGTTTCTGATATAAGCAGGTCACTGAGATTCATTCCAATTTTTTCCAATTATGAAAGTTTGCCCCACTATAGTTGTTTAGTCATCACCCAGAGAAATTTCATCTGGACAGGCTATGGGGCAGCCTTTTTTTCTGACATAAAATTAAACAGAGTTTCTTCTTTCACCATCCACCGTCCTAAATGAAGACATTTGCTTACCTGTAACACCACGAGGAAACATGGGTCAAAGATTTCAAACATGTTCTGGAACCCTGGACTCTTCTGAGGGGACAGATGACCTCAACCTTTAGAAAAAGAGGCAGAGAAAAAGCGTGACCATGTGCTGTCTTCGTTTTGCTTCCCTGGTGTTCATAGGTAGGCTACCTCCTATTTGCAGGTGACCCAGCATGTATATTCTTCTGAATAAGAACTCAGGAAGCCATAGTACATGGTCAGAGCTCAATGAAAGAGCTTGAGCCTGTGCATTACCCACAAGGAAGATAGTACTGAGGCAACACAGGCAAAGTTCAGCTTTGCTTGCTCAGCTTCTAGCATTAAACCTGGCCATTGTGTGTATCTTGCCTCACCAATGTGTTTATTTCATAGTGTAGTTATGTTATAGAGTCATCTGTGCAATCCTCCAGAACATTCACTAGCTGTATATTCATCAAGAAGCTGAATTTTTATGTCAAGTGTTGCAATCAGTTCCTCTCGTGTGGTTTCTTTTATGATAAATGCTAAGGTTAAATCTTGATTTAGCACCTTCTAGATGTAAATAAGTGCTTCTATTGGCTTTTTGGACCTTTAAATCATGTGGATAACTGCAGAGATTATCAGCACTATTATTTGGTGGATGGGATGCAATTTAATCCCCCTTTTTAGCAACATTTATCATCCTCTCCAAGTTGGAAATGTTTATTCAAATAACACAAATAAAGAAAAACTGGAAAGATGACTTATTAAAATAAGAAAGATTACCTCTATTTTTAGGAGATACAAAATGAACATACTTCTTGAAATGGAACAAAAGAGCAAGATAACCCAGGCGGAGAAGGATTTAATTAAAACTAAAAAGTTGAATGGAAAATTGAATGATTTTTTATTAACATGCAGTGAAGCTGATAGGTCAAATGCAGGATTCACTCTGGGATAAGAAAAAAAAAGATACTAGTATATCAATTTGGTCAGGAAACTATCTTGGTGGTACAGCGAGATGGAGGTGGCCTTCCTAATACAGCTGCCAATAATACAGTTCATAACAAGAGAGATGAATCAGCATCTCTCTTTTGCTGCATCATGCACTTCAAACTGAATACTTTTTCACTTTGGCTTGTCAAACATTATTGTCAAAGTTCTCGTGGCTTTGGGGAAATCTTTGTGCAGTAAAAGATATTGGACAGGTGCGAAAAACCCTGAAACGAGTTTTACTCGGACAAGGGATTTACCATTGAGGAAACATTGCAAGTAAAGTACTCCTTTGTTTTGGTTTTCCTTAGATAATTTTACAGAGGCCTGACTAAGTGGTAATAAATGAAGTAAACATATTTCAAAGAAATTAAAGCCAAATCCATCAACATTTAGTGATAGAAGTGGTCCCACTGATATCTGACATCAGTTGTGTGAGTAAGCACTTCATGTTCAAGTATATTAGTGCACAGAGTGCTGATGCACTGGGCCCCATAGAGTATAAGATAAGCATACTTCAGTTATACTTTGCTGTTGAACATTTTTTTCCCATTAAAGCTAAGTACAATAGATTAGCATAAATGAAAAAAAAATATTTTGGAAGAGAAAATGTTAGGATACTAACTGAGAAATGTTTAAGATGTATATTTATTTAAAGACTTACTTTCTAAACACAAGCAATCTATTACTTTTACTTTTTCCACATTTAGTGTCAAATCCTACTGTGTTTCCTTCTAGGTAATGCACACCGAGTCATGCCTCTCATTCTCTTATTCATACCCTTTTTCAAGGGTGATTCATTCCATAGATTAATTAACTATCTTAAAATGGGATGAACCTCATTTTGGAAGTGCCTATCCCTCCTACAGACACCAACACTCATGTTTAAGTAGCTATTGGCTGCTGGGATGAACATCAGTGATAGAGTCTGGAATGTTTTCTGATTGCTTCTGTTAAATTAATATGTCAGTAATGGCGCCACACTACAGAAACCAGCCTCATTTGGGGGAATTTATAGAACTGTTAATATCATTGCCTTTTCCTAGCGTGTAAAGACCTTGAAAGTCCACGTTGTCATGGTTCCAGAGGCAGTGCTAGAATCCTGGGTGGACATGTGCAATTAACTTTTATTAATGTTTATTAATGTGCATAATTAAGTTTTCTGAAGGCATGCTATGTGTGTGAGGATGTATGACAATAAGTTTGGAAAATCTAAAATAACTCCACTGCCTTCTTACTGACTATCTGATGGATAGTTTGCTACAAAATGCTTATTGTTGTGGCTTATACTGTAAGAGTGTAATATATTCTCATCACCTTCAATTGGCCCTTCTGTTAGAGTCCAGAATTATAAAGGAAGCAGTTTAGTGCCTGCTCTTTTCGAAGTGGTCCTTTGGGGCCAAAACACAAGAAAAGGAGAAAACAATTTCGTTAGAAAAGTCAAGCTGAGAATGTATACAGTCGAAGTCTTGGATTCAAGGCATTCTTACCTAAGTTGTGTGTGTACACAGTTAGATGACAGAAACATATCTTGACACTATTTGTCCTGCGTTTCCTCCAGACATTAATTCCTCTTTGGTTTACAACACTGTTGAACATGTTTGTAGCTGTTACCCCATGCTTCCTGCACTGTTTCTTTCACTGGTTTAATCTCAAATTATGAATTCTTCAGAGCAGGGATTATCTTTCTGTTATGTGTACTCCCTACGCTCCGGTACAATGGGTCCTTGAACTTTGCGTTACATTCCCAGCCCATACTTGAAAGCAGAATGCTCATAATGAATCTCTAAACTCCATTAAAAATGGAATTGTGTATAATGTCAAATCATTTAGCAATTTCTCTACGGATGAATTAAGCTAAATTCATGTACTTCTCAAAATATGCTAATGAATAACAAAACACGCTGATAACTTGGAAATGAGTAAAGGGGTACAAATGCTCAAATGATACACTCTTTACTCATCAGCACAAGAAATTTTAGAAGCTGTGTCGCTTCTGGGCTGACTGGTCTACCATTACCTGAGCTGTGCCCCAGCCTTCTCCAACTGTGAGCCCTGCCATGCCGTCACCCTGGGAGCGCTGCAGCACACCATTGGGCAGCTGGAAAGAGTTATGAGTCTGGGGAATGTCTTCACAGTGAAGTGATAATAGGTGAAAAGGCTGTGATTAAAATGCAGCTAAGAGCTAGAAACAGATATTTAAACCCTATGTCCCCTTCAAATTCTTAGCTTTGAGAAAAATGAAGCAACTGGGAATTGCTAAGAACAAAGATGCCTCTATATAATTCAGTTTGTTTCCTTTTTGAGGAAGTAAGCACATCAGCAGTCTTTTGTTAAGAAATATTATCCCCAATTTACTTTTTAGTTATGCACTGCAAAAGTTAAACAGGAGCACAGGACACAAATAATACAATAACACAATACTGATAATCAAGGTGCAAAGCAGAAGGCAAGAGTCCTATTTTACTGCATAGAAGCAGGGCACCGAAGATCTGTAAAACCTGAATATGTGTGTTTGTTAGACACAAATTCTGAGATTAACAATATATCATTTTTAATAGAAACTAAGTTCTAACTGTCTATTGGAATGCCAGGTAGCATATGCAGGAGATACTTCTGTCACTACCGCATCAAAAAACATGTATTTACTGACTGTTAAATGTCAATGCAAATAGCTATGCTAAAACTAAGCAAAACTTATTCTAAAATCACTTTCTTAAACCAAGTCACAAATATGTAACCACATCAATTCAAATATTCATTTTCTGCCTCAGCTGATGAAGATGAGATTGCAAGAACAACCTTCATTGAGGGAAATAACCTGATATATCATTGAGCCAGTGCATTGAAAATCTGTACATAGTTAAACAGATTTTTCACACGCTTCATTCAAAGTGGCATGCTTCATTTTCGTTTAAGGTATGTGCTACTACAGTTCACTGCAAAGATGTGTATTATGGGGAAGTGATCACTTATCCTGTCACACATTGACTACATCATAAATTCCAAAATGCAAAATTTTCTTTGATTATTTGAGGGGGGAGTGTAAAGGCAAATTGTTGGTGTAGTTGCTCAGGAAATACTTGAAAGAAAAGTTCCTGTACTAATGACATGGTTCTTTAAGGGTAACATTCAGTGTATACTCATTTCTGACAATTTGATAGTTAATTATCCTTGCAATTTTCCACATGATATTGTACATAAAATGTTTCTTGTGTTTACTAAAACACAAATTACTCTTCCCTTTATCATAGCTGCACTTGTTTAAATTTGAATAGGCTCCTTCTCTACAGAATTGTAGCGATGCATTTGCTTTTATTATATTTTCATGCACCCACTGTTCTCAGTTCTATTTCCACCTTTTTTTTTTTTTTCCAGTTCAGAGAAGGAGAAGATACTAAGAAATGCTTTTCTGGGAGTACAGAGAAATGTTCTTTCTACTGCTGAAGATCAGGAATTCTAGAAAAGTATTTCATTTCTGAAGACAAGGCATGAGATCCAAAGATTGTCGTCTTTCTCCTTTCCTAATCTCCATCTTTTCTTTTGCTCTGCTTCTCTAAATACCTTCCTTCCTTGTGCTTCGCAGCATCTATGTTTTTTCTATGACTTGTCCACTCCACAGCTGCCACCAAGGGGTGAGGGGGTTTATTTTACTCTGGTAGTGAGGAAGCATGTGAGAGTACCATGCCTTGGAGAGGTGGCTGCCATGGTCGTCTTCTTCCAGCATCACTATTTTTACCTTTTTACTTTTAAAAAAGTTGTCAGGAGTTGCAGGAATGAACACAGTTGGATGTTAGTTTGAGGGGCTTTAGGAAATGTCTTAGTTATCAAACTGTGTAATAACTTCTCTTGTGGTTCACATACAGATCCAGACATGGAGGACTGATTGCCCCAGTGCCTCACAGAGCTGAAAACATTCTTATGGCGACAGATTAGGATGACAGATTCGGCTGTGATTTTATCAGTGCCTGAATTTCAAGGAAATATCTCCTCATATATCTTGAGGTTAAGGGTCCATTAGGGTCTCTTATGCCAGGCAAGATCTACAAGGCAGCAATCTGAAAAACAATGTTTGCTTTTAATAATGAAGTTTAAATGACTTTGGGGCTTTTCCCTATAGCTTAGTGATTATAGTGTGTTTCATTATCTGAGTCCTCGTCAAAGACAAGATGCAGTGAGGTGGGAGTTCATCTGAGCCACAGATTATACAATAAAAAAAATCTTTCCAGGCAAAACAAAGTCAGCCTGTCTTCTCCTCAGCTATACGTGTTACTTCTCCAGCACAAAACACTTTCTGTATCTACATGACAGATATATGCACAGCCCAACACTTCAAAGGTAGAACATACCCATAGAAAACTAAGAATCAGGGCAAAAGTGATATGATGGTAAGCTTCAGATAGTACACAGGGTTTTTTTTGTCATCTACCTCTCTGAACTTTTACAAATATCCATTCTTTTTCTCTGTTTTTTTAATTGATTTCTTAAATCTTGAGAGAACCCAAAGGGAAAAATTATGCAAAAATTGCCATTATTCTGTAAACATTTTCTAACACACACCTGAATGTTTGAAGTACATACCCATATGTATAATTTATATTTTAACTTTATCTATCATTTATGTAGTAGGAATACTAGTCATTTGTATTTATGTCATTCCTACAGTATCTATGTCCTTCATAATCTAGCCTCCAAAAATTCCTGGTGGCAGGGAAGTAGTATTAATATTACTTTATGTGTAGAAGTAGTAGGAGGAGGAGTAGCAGCAGCAGCAGTGATAGTAGTAGTAGCAGTACTGTATTAGTAGTACTGTATAGTACAGCAGGAGTATTGTATAGAATATTCTATAGTATAGTAGTACTAATATTTTATATATTGCTGGGCAGACATACAGCAAAGACCAGAATCCTGTAAATATTGAAGTATATACTGAGGTAACTAAGTGCCTAGAGGGCTTTTCAGACTGGAAATTATTTGAGCTTTTGACTATTTTCCTATTCACATCTTTAATCCTCTATATAGTTTTACTGTTCCCAATACAAATGTTCCAAAGGCTTTCTTTGCATTGCATTCAAATGCTTTGAACAGCTTTAGCAGCTGCATAATTCTTGCTCCAAATTCCAGATGAAAAAGGAAAACCCATGGTCAAACTCAGCAGAAAATATTACATGTCGTGCAACTCTTCAAATTATTCAGATTTCTTAACTTAAGCCCATAATGTTGATTGGATGCTGACTGTATGCAGCCATGACACTCAAATGCAGTACAGAATTTTCTTTACCTGAAGTCAAACCTTGAGCTGGTGAAGTCCACAGGGTCTCTAACCATACCCTTGTCCATGTTAAAGATGTAACATAAATCCTATTGAGCAGGCAACGCCCACTCTATTTGTTGCTAGTTTTATGACCTCACTATATTAAAATAATCTTTGCCCTACTGTTAAGGGACAAGAGAGATAACAGACCTATAGACTGTGATGAAGATATTTTGAAGACGTTATGTCAAGCCTTTGTTCCCCAATATTTTATGAGCATATAAGAGTGTCTAATGGGGAAAATATTTGGTGAAAGTCAAAACAGGAACGCAGGGCTAGATAAAGAGACTTTGGCACTGAAAGCAAAATTGGCACTGCCTGGAAAGAAAGGCGTCTCTTCTTTTCTACGGAAGCAGTCCTGGATTGAATGGAGGCAGAATGTTTCCCAAAATGGTGTGCAGCAGTCAGACACTACCCCTGTTTCCTGCCAAAGGTTGACATGATCCTGGGGGAAGCAATGAGATGGAGCTCCTGTTCAGCCATCTACCAGCATGAACCAGTTTCTTGGTCTTCAGTAACATGGGCTAGCAGTCTGCCTGGTCTACAGAGTTGTGCCTCCTACACAGTCAGGTGCTGCACACTTGTTAAGGGGTTTTTTAAAAGCTCAGTTCAGCTCACAATGAATATTGATAAATTACTGCAGGAAATGGTGGTCTGCCAAAATCAAGCATCTACCTGTATCTATTCCGGATGGCTGTGATATGTAACAGTGTAGCCTTTTTCTTTAAATATTAGGCCACTGTGTAGGTGGAAATTATTTTTCCTATTGAAGTGATTTTTGAAGTGAGTTCCCCTATAAGTAGCTTTTCTACTAACAGTGTTGCTCAGTGCATTGGAATGAAAATGGTAGCGAAGGGGAACATTTTTCACAGCATACTCCAAGTCAACCTATTCTGACATGACAGCGAGAGCAGATAGTGATTTGAGAGTAAAGCTGTCTCAGACTTCAGCCTTTGAAGTGTATGAGAGAATACCTTCTTTGAGTCTTATCACTGTCTATTCATCTCTCTGAGCTATGTTTTTTTGAGATACAGTGAATTCAGTTTGTTCTTTTCCTGTGAGCTGTGTTAAATAAACTCTACAGGTTTACTGTGATAGTATATTTAGAGGTATGCTATAGGTTCCATTTTAACCTTAATCTACTAACATACTTGTTTTACATGTTTGTTTGAAAACCACCAGGGAACCACGATCATGAAACAAGGCACTAACAAAACTTAAATCTTCTAACTAGGTCTTCTTTCTCCTGGAAGAAGGTACTGAACTGAATGTTTTTTGCCTTAGACCATACAAATTCCGTATTCATAATTCACTGAGTTTCACTCTGTATCCCTGTGACTATTGTTCAAATGTGAAAAGAAAAAATAGAGCAAGATTACTTTTGTAGTCACACTTAGGGTCTGGTAATTGTTTCATAAGGTTGATCTGCATAATTTAACGCTACTAATGTAATTTTATTTTAACTGTGCTTTTTAAGTTCTGATCAATGTAATGGAAAGTTTCTCTTTCATGCGTATAATACGATCAATGAAAATGATGATGACTTTTTCATTCAAAGAAGAAAAATATTTTCAGGTCACTCAAAGTCTCCACGATTAGTAAGTAGTCTTACCAATTTAAAAAGATTAAAAATTTCCAATCACATGAGTAAAAATCACCAAACTGTTAATACAAATAAGATTCTTTAAAAGATTATACTATAATAGTCATGATCTTAAAGGTCCCTTCCAACCTCAGCAATTCTATGATTCTATGATTCTATGTATCTGCAGTATTTGAGCTTTCTGTGCTAATCTGCAAGGTGTGTGATAATGACTCACATTCACACATATTCTGAAAGGTAAATTTTGGCCCTCATCATCCTTCCCACCAAACTCCCCCATTTCCTGCCACCCCTCCTATACTGCTCAGCAACAAAAGCTCCCTTCCCTTCTCCCATTTCCAAAACATGCCCGTTTCCATACCTCTTGCATCACTCTGATTATAAATTCTAAATGGCCAACAACATTTATCATTTCAACAGTTTAAGTTCTCCCTCTCCTCTCCCAGCTTTCCCACCTTTCCTGGCTCTGCACCACTTTCATCCTGTTCTCCCAAGCCCAGATGATACAGCTTCAGCAGCGATCTGTTCTCCCTAGATCTAGTCTGCCAGACAGGCAAACAACAAAAAGAAAGTCCGGATGGCAGCCTTTGCTTCTCCCAATACAAAAGCAAAATGAAAAGCTACCTTCAACTCCTAGACATCTTGTTCTCCCCTCCGCAGTACACTACCAAAAAGCTATATTTGCTTTCAGCCCTGCTCTTTTTGACAGCTTTTATCCACAGAGGTAGGCAAGGAAGGGAGCCCAGCTAGATGGGATAAGACCTCTTGAGCTCGCAGGGACCTGTGCCTGCCATTCCAGCCAGGACACGTACTTAGGCAGAAGGGATTGCGTCCACCAATTCTGAGTTCTGACTTCTTTTTTACCTGCTCAGGTCTTTCTAGAATCCCAGAGCATTTTACATTATGAAAAGTTAGTCAGCTAACTAGAATAAGCATTAAAGAATAGATCAAATTTGTTGAGTTCAGTTCCATTTAGATGAGTAAGTAAGCATCAAATGTGGATCGCAATATATAATAAATGATAAAAGCAAAGTAAACACTTTAAATCTCCACAATTCATTCAGCAGAAGAATTAAGGATTAATTAGTGGCAGTGAGTCACTTTTTAATAAAATCTATCAACAGAACATGAAAAAAGCCCCTGTGGTTGTCATGGTATTTAATATAAAATATATGGGAAGATAAATGCCTGATTTTTAATGAATAGATCCCACTCTGTAAAGGCAGATATTTAGGCTCTAAAGCCGTGTAGCACACACAGCAAATTGTCTGAATCCAGGGCTTTGCTACAGGAATTATAATTAGCCTGTCTGCAACTCCATCTGTAGAATGATTCCTTGTCAGAGCATGAAGAGATTCTGTTGTGACAGCAAAGTAATTTCATAAATAACTGTAAGAATGATGGCCGCAATATGGAAATCTCTTTTTACAAACAATATCAACAAAAATCAAACAAAAACAGATGTTAATCCTTAGGAAAAGTCTTAAAATATAAAATGCATTACAGGTCAAAAAGTAAAAACAAAATAACTATGAGACAGATATTTGCTTGGGCAGGAAAAAGTATCAGGATCTTCCTAGAAGTCCAGTGGGAATTTATTCCTGACTCACCTGGAACACACCAAGCTGTCTCTGTGCCAGGCAACAAAGCAGCCCATCAGTAACTGTGAAGCTATCCCTATTTATAGCTTTTCCATTCTTTCAGTTGGTACTCCTAAGAATCTTGCTCAGGACTCGTGCTTTAAGGGATGGGAAAGTTTATCTGTCCACTAAATCCTGCTGCCTATTTTATTTGCCTCTTCATTGCAGTTGTAAATACTCCTTGCCATTACCTTAATTACATACCACTTACAAAGGAAACTGTTATAGCCACACAATGCTTTGCAGGGTGAATGACTGCATCCTGGAACAAAGCAGGTATTCCCGAGTCTTTTTAAATGTGAGCAGACACGAAGATTTTACAGGAATGGAGAGGATCCCAGATTGCCGGTGCTATGGAGCACTATCTTCTTTGTCTGCCAAAGGCTTCAGGCATGCTTAAGAATAAATGTGTATCTGAACAGGTTTGGTTAGAAGTGATGTAACAGGACTAAAATTCAGCCAAAGCTAGCTTTCTCATATAATTTTGGGGTGAGTAAACAATGAAAAGTTAAATATTTCCACCTATAAGAGCAATGTTTTATTACAACGCTAACAAATACTAAAAGACCAGATTGTTAAGCAGGAAAAGATCAGAATCAGTAGGTAATTTAGATCAAAAATAGAGAACTTGGAATCTATTACTTGATCTTGAATGAAGAGGATTCTACTATCTCTTTATTATATTGCAATACAAGAAAAACTGTGTGGCCGTTAATATGGTGATTATTTTAAGGTTTTGTAAAACTAGAAATACCTGCTTCGATTAATTATAATGAACTGAATGTTCATTTAGGTTACACGAAACACAAAGAAATAAAGACTGTACCCATATTGATTTTCAAGATCTGTGCTCAACGAAAAATGCTTGAATGCACAGGGAAAGCTGAAACAGCTAACAGCTTCCCTCTCACTCTTTTGTCTTTTCTCGACAGAAATTTGATCATTCACTTGAACAACTTCTTCAACAGCTTCCCCAGGTAGCTCTCAGAGATCAGTGAGAAAAAAAACCAACTATATAAGGAAAGGAACAAGACACCATCTGGCATCTGGTTCAGTATTTGTGTGTTTGAGACATGCACCTAAATGTTCAGAAATACCTTCATATCTACGTATTGTGTTCACACTAATGGTAAAGGAGTAACAAATCTGCTTTGTTGCAGTTACCTTTTATCAGCTTCCATTACAGACAAGAAAGTGTCACGCCATTACATGTTTGTCACATGTGTTCTAATATTGTTACAAGGGGACAATTCCCGAAAGCAGAGTTTCAGTAAAAATATAAATTGGATCACATTAAGATATATCTAGATTTTCGGCATGGGTTTCCACTAAAGTTGATCATAAATATTTAAATGCTGCTTATAGGCAGAAGTTAACAGTACTATTTGTTGACCACCCTAACTTACAGTGTATTCTTTCGGAAGGCAGCCTAAAACCTGTGGTCTAACAAAATTTTGGGGCCACAACATAAACATCTGGTGCAAAAAAAAAATGTTGCCATAATAATACTACAGTAGAATTTAAATACATAAATGAACAGATTGTAGTTAACAGTTTACATCAATGCTATTTCTTTCCTCTCTTGTTTGACAAAAAGTATTAAGAAGGAAATGTTTCTGTATTATACCTTATTTTGGAGAGTCCTCAATTTTCTGTGATTTGAGTACAAGCTGAGGACATCATTAGCGAGGACCTGATGTTAAAGTAGCTAAACTAATATTAGCATTTTATTCTGAACAGCTGGTGTTTGCTGAGCCAAATCATTTTATGGAACCTCTATTAAGTGCTATGTTTGCTATTCTGAAATTCTCTATGTTTTAGACTGTATTCTAGGCTGTATTTGACGCTTCCAATTTTTTTCTTCTGACCTTACTAGTAGTATTACTGAAACTACCACTATTAAGTGCAGGCCATGGTCACACGTTTTCAAAAACTTGGCAGGCCTGTCATAATTGTTTTAATTCTTGAGCTAGGAATTACTGAGTGTCTTTGTCTGCATTCTGACTAAACTTTGTAGGGTTTGATTTAAGCATGTTAGTCACAAGCTCACAACTGTTAAAAGAATATGCACAACACTGTGCCTACTAAAAACTTGATAATCTCTCTCAGCAGTCCTGACCTTGTCTCACCAAAAGTGCTGTCAGTGACTTGTGATTTAAGGAGAAAGAGACTGGACAATAAAAGATTTATTTAGTCTGTCATTTTCTGAAAATAAATGTTTCAAAATCTTCAGAGAATATTCAATACTTCTTTAAGTTGTGTGTGGCAAGGATTGCTATGAAAACAGCTATGTTCTTCGATTACTATCTCATATTCTAATCTTTTTTACTTTTATGAGAAGCAAAAAAAGAGAAAGAAAACTCATGAATCAGCAAATATATTTACATGCCTAAGCTAAGTTGCCGTGCCACTCTGTTGCTGTATATATTTGCCTCCCATCTGCTCTCTGCTCTCTGTTGATTTTTTGTAGAGGAGCCATATGTTTCAGGGCCTTCTTTGAAGCATCCAGCTTATTTTTGGATGCTGAGATATCAGTTATCACAATTAACATAAGCAAAACAGACGTGAGCTCTGATGATTAGAGTGGCTGTGAATACTAAGAAATTGACAGTTATGACCTATGAAAAGAGACTAATAAAACTTTTCCATCTCTGATAATAATTCCTAATGTGTAACTTAAAAACAACATAATAATCTCCTTTCATCACTATGTAAATTTTATGACCAAAACTGTGATGTTTGCATTTCCTGGCTTGTGAGTTCCTGACTGTGATTCCATGGTTCATGGTTCTCAACTCAATAAACCATGGGGACATGCATTACTACTCTGATTTCAGCGGAAGCTTTGGGAGAGAGAGGTGGGTCCATGTTTAGTCTTCTAATTTTGGAGCAAAAATTTCACTCCATCCATGTGCCGTAACAATTTTCTTTTCTAGGGTTTTCGTTTTTCAGATTCTTTTTATTAATCATTTTTCTGAGTACCTTTTACTTCTTTTGGGGGGATTCTATTCCTTTCTACCATTAAAGGGTTTATTTGAGTTTTTCTTCTTTGTTGCCTTTATTTTCCTTCTCCTTCCTCTTGCCTTCCTAGCTCTCTCTAGCGCTCTTGATATTGACCACTGTCCACTGTTCTAAATAAAAACAGCAAGTTATATTCAGACAGTAAAACGGTCAAATCAGTCAAGTGCCCTGTTTATTGTGTATAATTACACTCTTGAAGAAGCTATGAGAATATCTGTGAAGTCTGAACAGACACCTGAATGTAGTAACACAACTGTGGCACACAAGTGACTCTAGTCCTACTCACCCGAAGTTGTGAATACCTCTGAATGACGGCCCAGAAGAACTCACCTCCCCACATTTTTATATCAGGATTTAAATGGTTTTTGAAAATCATTCATCAAGATTATCACATCAACTGGCAACTACTATGGTAAACTTTGTCCTATTTTCTTTTGCTAATTTACAGTGTGCTGCTATGGGTAAATCAAGCTCCTTACTAGAATATCATTCTTTGAAGATCTAAGCCAAACATGAAACTAACATAATAAAAGCACTATTTGCTACTGTTTTTACTCAAGTGATTATGTATTTCATTTACTCTGCAGAAAGTTCATTGTGTGTTGCTGGATTTTTTCTGCCAGAATCAATGCATCTATAAACAAGAAATACCTTAAAATACTCCCAGCCTTTTGACTGAGGCTATAGTTTTATTTAGCTTTGGTTTGCACAGAAGGAAAGATCTGCTGGCGTAGAAACTTAAATCTAAAGGCCAGCACAAAGATGATAGATGAGAAAAGATGGCAGATACATAAATAAGGTTATTTAGAGAAAAAGTTTAAATAAAGGAAGAGAATGGAGGACATGACCTATGGGGCACCCACAGGAAGCAGAGACATGGAAGGGCTTCTAAAGGGTATGTCAAAGGAATGATTAGACAGGCAGAAAGAGAGACACAGGTGAGATCAGTCACAGAAGCAAAGACAGAAAAAGATTTCAAACAAAATAAAAGGCAGTGTAGAGGTCAAAGATGACGAAGATATATTGGAGAATTCTGAGATTTTGCTAAAAGGTCACTAAAGATTTTGGAAAAAGTAGTGCCCTTGGAATGCAAGGGAGAAAGTAAGTATGAATAGATGGGGAAATCCAGGCTGCAGCAGTAAATGCTGTGTTTAATGAGCTTGAAGTAAAAGGGAGGAACAAGATAGGGCAGTAAATGAGGAGAAAATTTAAGATAAAGGTGGGATATTTTTCAAAGAGTAAAGACTGCCCTTTTTGTACTGTGAAGTAAAAAATCCAGAAAGTACTGAAAAGTTATGTGGAAAATACAGGCAAGGGTAAGAGTGGTGTAGAAGAGTTTCAGAGATGAAAAGACGTCACAAGAACAAGAGCAAATTGGGGCAGAACTGGTAGAAAATATGCAGATCAGCATCAAGAAAGAAGGAGAACTGAATTTCAGAGAGAAAACGAGGAGGGAAAGGAAGGTGAGAAGAAAGCCGTGCTGCATTTCAACAATGTCATCTTGCAAGACACTGGCAGGGTCTCATATGGGAGAGAGGGAAAGAGAGAGGGAAAGAGGGAGGAAAAGAGAAAGGGAGGGAGGGAGAAGGCAGAGGAGGGTTTGAAGTCTGAGCCAATGGTGGGAAAAAGCAGATGGGACTATGGAGATTTAAAGTAGCTGGGAAATAGTTATTTAGCTAGACAGATGGTAGAACTGAACAGAAAAAGCAGATTTGTAGTGAAGAGAGACTGACTTCATAAGTACTGCAGAAAATATTCCACTGTGTGGGGGAACATATGAAATATAGAGATTCAAAGACATGAGAAAATGGTCGTGGTTGAATAAAGTGGTGGAAAGCATGATCAGGAACCAGTGTGAGGGCAGAAGAGAAAATAAAGGAGAAGAAAAAGATGCTAAACTCAAGTGTAAGCTCAAAGCTCAGCAGAGACTGTGAGAGAAGGGTATTCCATGACAGAAAAAAACAAAGGCATTTTTTGAATGGAAAAAAACTGTTCTCACTGACATCCACAAGCCAGTGGGAAGGCAGTGTAATGAGACTGTGGGCATTTTTTTCAAATTTTAGAGCAGGACTGTTGGATTACATCTGGAAATTTTATCCCTCTGGTACAACGATCCTCCTGCAGAAATTTATTCATCTTCTACATGAAGTACACATTTAATTTTTATATTTTTTTTATCTTTTCAAGATTTGAGAGAACGTGCATGGTTCCCTAAAAAAAAAAATAAATGTGAAAACCTCTATGACATTCTTCAAAAGGTTGGAGTTTTTTTCCAGTTAATGCTTCAAGCTTATGAGAAACCTCAACATATGAGGAAGTTGACTGCCTACATACCTTCTCTCAGCTCCTCGTTGCTGTAAGCTTTTCTATGTCATCGTTCTTTCTGTGCAGATATGTATAACTGAATCCCCACAAATTATTCTGCCATGTTTAGCTTTCCTCTCATCTATTTAAATTCCTTGGTCAATTTATTAGCTATTCCCAAGAACAGTCATGCCACAGCACTCAAATTGGCTTTATTCAACCCACCTCTGAAAAGCACTGATAATTTTCTCCTACTCTCTTTTTAAAATAGCAAGTGACAAGTCTCCCATTATTCTCTGACTTCAAGACAGATATTTAGAATATCCACTGGCAGAAATTATCACCAGCTCTGCAGCCATTTTTCCCCTTAGGAAATACAAAGCTGTAACACCAATAAATAGTGACTTTTTACCTTATGTTTCACCTTGACCTCATATTGACTTAATAGAATCTTTACCTCTGTAAGGGAAGAAGAGTCCGTCAGTGCCACAGGGGCCCCATATGTTTTCAAAATGGTAGAGAATAGAGAAATTTCCATTGCTCCGCTGGAATTCATTTTCAAAAAGCTTTGTGACTTCTAATGACAGACTCCATATGCTGTAAAACTGAGCACTAAAAAATCACCATACATACAAGATTTGAGCATTTGAAAAAGATCAAAATTAGGGGAAATCTGAATATTTAAACCAGAATAATTATACTATAAATTACCCATACATAACCTTGCATTTCAACAGTGACCTTGGTCCTAATCAAGAATTTAGGGAAAAAAAAACCAACTCTGGAGAGGTTTTTAAATGCAGGCCTCATCAAGTTATCATAATTAAATCATCATTTTCATCAAGCAGTAAAATGTGACCAAATTGCCATGCAAAACTATTAATCACAGCACATATACATTTCAATTGCAAACAGTTTAGGATGCATTTATAAGTCTCCTTAAGATAATCATGAGCTAAAATTATGTTAATGTTTTGCCATTGGAGAAGGACCTAAAGGTATTGTAGAAAGTTTATTATTAAAAATATTAAATCTCCAATCCTGAAAATTATTGATATGGATAAGGGATTCATTTTTGTATATGTTTACAGGATTGTTGCAGCAGCGATTAATAGACTGAAAAAGTTAAGCGTGTTCTTTATATGCCCAATTTTAGGTAGACTATACTTAAATTTAGCTTCAAAGACATCCAGAAATCATTACCCACAAGTGTAAGCCCTCTCTACTTAAAATTTACACATCTTTAAAAAGGTTTGGTTACTTTAGCATAGAAATCAGAGGTGTATTAATGCACAGCATCTGAATGTGTGTGCGTAGCATATGTCACGTTAAGTCATTTTATTTAATTGCATGAACATTTTGTTATAGAAAATGAAACCATGTAATCTAGAGAATATAACTGAGATGATAACATTAAGACTCACATATTCTTCAACAAGGATACAGTGTGCTAAGCAAAATTAATCTCTGATGAAAAATATTTTGACAAGAAAAGAAACAGAAATTATTAAATTATTGGTTTCAAATTCATCACACTAATCTTTTGATCCTCGTTGAAGAAAACATCCCATATGATTTGCCAGAACTCTGTACTGTGTGGATGTTATTCACTTTTCTTCATATCAGGTTCCATGGGTTTTATGCTGATTTTGTCATGAGTGGTGAGCAACCTCCTTTCGTAAACATTATGCCTTGCTGATTCAGCAATCAAAACATAACAGTTACATCTGCCTTTCTAAGGAAAATCAGTGGTGTTCCAAGTTCACCTTTCCATATTAATTTTGTGTTTCAGGGTAAACAAAGTATTTCTATCTTAACTCCACATGATCCTTTTTTTTGGCATCCTCAGCTGTCCTTTCTTCCTACTGGTTTCTGTTGGTTTTAGTTGCCATCATTCTGGCAAATACAGAAGGGACAGGGTCTCCCCCATTCTTTCTCCTGCTGTCCTATCCATTTCCTTAGAGAGCGGTCTGGAGACTTCAAGCTACAGGACCCTACTTGGGCTAGTCAAGGAGAGCTACACTCCTTGATCTATCTGCCTACTTCGCCTTCTATCTCTCTTTGCCTTCTTTACAAAGGAAAGGCTTTCCTGCATATGACATGTCCTGAACCACTTTTGTATTTTCTGAATGGAGTTACAGCACTGACTTGATGAGCCAAACGGCTGAGGAATCTCCTTGCTGTCTGCCTGTCCATTGAGTAGATTTATTCCTAACAAAGATACAGTGGTAAGAAATGTTTCTGAATTTTGCGAGAGTGTTTCTCCTGACTTGCTTGGTCACATCTGGGATTTTGCTGCTCTGATTCATGCTCAGTTCTCTGAACTCAGTTTTCAGTGGTACGAAGGTGATATCATGTCCAGCTGAGAGAAATAGATGGGACAAAACATCCCACTCTCCAGATGCTATGGCTATTTCTACACTGTAATTTTGCTGGGAGGTCACAGGTGTTGCCTGAAGGTTAGCAGATCCCAGCTCCACGTATCTTCACTGTATTTGTGAGCAGTCCAGGTTCCAGCTGACTCTGCAGCAGACTGTGCCAAGGCCATCTTGCCTGTTCCAAATCAACCAACCCAACGTCAACTCAGAGAGACGGGCTGCAAGAGGAAGAGAGCAGTCCCAATGTGCTCTGTTCTTTCAACACTAAAACTTTAACTAATACAACAATAAGGTATCAAAATAGGTTTGCTTTACAGCTGAAAGTATACCTGAAGCTCTGTTCCCTAAGAAAGAATACAAACTGGTTTACCTCAACATCAGACCCAAGTGGACTTCTAAAAGTTAGTAGATTTGGCTTTGAAACTGGTTCTGGGATTATTCTGCAGGAAAAAAAAAAAAAGGATAACAACAACAACAACAAAAAAAAACTCCCACAACAATGTAAACTCTAGCTCAGAACCAAAGGAATAAATTTAACAACCTCTTCTACACCAGTAATGGACCAGGTAAATTCTTATTTGATCTATGTTGCTTGTTAGAGAGATAAAGGTGTAGATTGCATCCTTGCTGATGCAACTGCCCAGGAGGACAGGCCAGAGCCCAGTCTAATGTTTCTATGCAGTCCTTGACTGGAGGTGATATTCTTGTAACACAGGGGCCTCTTTTTAACTTTCTTGCCATTTGGAAGAGAGACTACTAACATGATTTTATGATTTTTGCAAATCTTGGGAGAATTGAGAATCAAGCCTATTTTGACAATGACAGAAATTGCTTGTAACTCAGTATTTCAGACTGTTTTAGTAATTTGCAATTACTTAAGACACAATTTATCTTTCTAGCAATAGAGCTTAGTACAGAGCTAAGTTATGGTAATTGTTTCCTTCAAGAGGACCAGTTTTATTTTGTTTGCTTTTTTGTCCTAATTTTTAGATGCTGTTGCCCACACAAGTAATACAAGGATCTTAATAAACTATGAAGTCTGTTGTTGGACTTGATGAAAAGAAGATCATATTTAATATTGTAGGTTCTCATTAAAAAATATTCCCATTACTCCTGTTTAGTGGGCAGGTAAAATACAATTTGGAGATCTTTATCTCTGTGGTATGTGGAATAAGATATTGCTTATATCAATAAAGCTCTGCTGTTTTTATTACTAAGTTGCTGATTTGTAAAACATCAGCTCTATTAAATTAGTTAAAAAGGTTAATCAGAAGAAACATCCAGCTCTGATTTCTAACATATGGAACTTGGTTGACAGTGACAATCTAGCTAAGGAACATGTCTTCATGAATTGTAATATAGCTTGAGTAACTAAAATTAGATTTTGAGCCTGGAGAGTTAATTAGTTATAATCTCCAGTCATAGAGGAAGGACACACTCACAAGAAATCAAAATTAAAAAAAAGAAAGTCAAGAGGAAAAGTTCAGGACATCTAAAGAAAATGTATATATATTAAAAATATAATTGCAATTTTAAAAATATGCTAAGGACAGCCTACCCTTCGTTTGTATCCTGACTTTCATTAAATTATAATGTATTGCTTTAAGTAATAGTAATATAGAAGACACAACCTGATCTAAGGCAATCTAAATAAATGCTTTCAAATACCTCAGTGAGAACCTGTGCTTATTCTATGATAGTAAACGAACAGGGAAAAGACACGGGCTTCATTATTGGTCCAGGATTACCACAAATTTTCATACTGGTTGACACTGGAAGGAACCTTGGGAGACCATCTAGTCCAATGCCTCTGCTCAAAACAGGGTCAGCCAAAGCAGGTTGCTCAGGCTGTGTACCATCAGGTTTATATTATCTCTAAGGATGTAGACTCCACAACCTCTCTCTGGGCAACCTGTGTCTGTGCTCGGTCACCCAAGTAAAAGTATTTTTCCATCTGTTCAGATGGAACCTCCCGCATTTCAGTTTGTGCTCATTGCCTCTTGCCCTGTCACTGGGCACGACTGAAAAGAGTCTGGTCTTGTCCTCTTTGCATCCTCCCTTCAGGTATTTGTATACTTTGCTAAGATCCATCCCAGAGCCTTCTCTTCTCCAGGCTAAAAAGTCCCAGCTGTCTCAGCTTTTCCTCGTATGAGAGATGTTCCAGTCCCTTCATCATCTGAATGGACCTGTGCTGGACTCTACCCAGTAGCTTCATATCTCTCTTTTACTGAATAGTCCAAAACTGAACACAGCACTTCAGCTATGGCCTCACCAGTGCTGAGTAGAGGGGATCACCTCCCTTGACCTGCTGGCAATTCTTTGCCTGATGCAGCCCAGGATACCACTAGCAGCCTTTGCTGTGCAAGGGCATATTTTTGGCTCATGATCAACTTGGTGTCCACCAGGACCCCTAGGTCCATCTCTGCAGAACTGCTTTCCAGCTGGTTGGCCCCCAGCATGTACTGGTGCATGGTGTTAATCCTCCTAAGGTGTAAGTCTTGGCATTTCCTTTTGTCTAATTTCATGAGGTTCCCATCTGCCCAATTCTCCAGCCTGTCCAGGTGAAAGGCAGCACAACCATCTAGTTTATCAGCCACTCCTCCCAGTTTTGTACCATCTGTGATCTTCCTCAGAGTGCAATTGTTCCATTGTCCAGGGCATTAATGAAGATGTTAAAGAGGACTGGATCCAGTATTGACCACTTGGGTACACCACTAGTTACCGGCCTCCAACTAGACTAAGTCCAGCCATTCAGACAGTTTTATTCCACCTTTCTGCTCACCCAGCCCATACTTCATCAGTTTCTCCATGAGGATCTTATGGGAGACAGGGTTAAAAGCCTTATGGAAATCTAGGTAGACAATATCCACTGCTCACCCCTTAAATACTAAGCCAGTCATTTCATCACAGAATGTCAGGTTGGTCAAGCCTAAACCCAAACCATGACACATTGCTTCCCCTTTTTGAACTCATGGTAATGACTCCCAGTCACCTTCCTGTTCTTCATGTGCCTGGAAATAGTTTCCAGGATTAGCTGTTCCATTAATTTCCCAGCAATTGGACATTTGCTTTCCTCCAGTCCTCAGGCACCTCTTCCAGTTGCCATTTTCATTCACAGATAAGCGAGGGGCCTTACAATGACATCAGTCAACTCCCTCAGCGCTCGTGAGTGAATTCCATCAGGGCCATGGATGTATGTCACATATGTCCAATTTGCTTAAGTATGCTCTAAATTGATCCTCTTCCACCAAGTGTATGTCTTCCTTGCTCCAGACTTTCCCCCGGTCCTTGGATACCTGAAAGCCAGTATAACTAGTAAAGACTGAGGCCAAGAAGACATTTAATATGTCAGTCTTTTCCGTGTCCTGTATCACCAGGGCACCTGTCACATTCAGTGCTAGGTCCACATTTTCCTTAGTCTTCCTTTTGCCATTTATGTACTTACAAAAACCCTTCTTACTGCCTTTATTGCCCTCAATAGATTCACCTCCAGATGGGCTTTGGCTTTCCTAACCATGCCTCTGCATGCTCAGACAGTGTCTTTATATTCTTTCCAGGTTTCCTGTCCCTGCTTCCACCCTCTGTACAGTTCGTCTTTATGTTTGATTTTTGCTGGGATCTCCTTGTTCATCCATGCAGGCCTCCTGGCATTATTGCTTGACTTTCTGCTCATTGGGAGGGACCACTCTTGGGCTTGGAGGAGATGACCATTGAATATAAACTGGATTTCTTGGGCTCCTCTTCCTTCCAGGGTCATATCTCATGGGACTACCAAGAAGATGCCCGAAGCATCCAAAGTCCACTCTTCTGAAGTCTAGGGTTGTGTTCTTGCTTTTTGCCCTGCTTTCTCCTTTCAGGATCCTGAACTCCACCATCTCATGGTCCCCTCAGTCAAGACTGCCTTTAAGTGTTACATCTCCAATGATCCCTTCCTTGTTTGTAAGTACAAGGACCAGCAAAACACCTCTCCCCATTGGATCCTCTATCACTTGGGTCAGGAAGCTGTCATTGATGCTTTTCAGGAACCTCCTGGGTTGCCCATATGTCAACTGTATTGTTCCGCTCTTTGATCCTTACACCTAAGATCTTAGTTGGCTCATCATCCATCCCCAGGCAGAGCTCCACACACTCCAACTGCTCTCTCACATAAAGGGCAACTCCCCCTCTTTGTTTTCCTGGCCTGTCCTTCCTAAACAGCTTGTATCCCTCCATTACAACACTCCAATTATAAAAGCCATCCCACCAGATCTCCATGATCGCAACAAGATCATAGCCCTGCAACTGCACACAGTTCACTAATTCCTCTTGTTTACCTGTGAAACTGTGTGCGTTAGTGTACAGGCACTTCAGAGAGGCATCCCAGCATGTTAATTTCCCAGAAAGGGTCAGGGGTAGGTGTTCCATAGTCATGCCTTGTAGGCACTTCCTTGCTTACATGCCATGCTTTGAGGTGACCCCAGTTCAGCCCTGTGATGTTGATTGTGTCTTCCTTTTTGTTCACATCACCCCAGACCCTTTGCTCATCAAACCTGTCCATCACTCCCCCCAACCGGGGATCCTGGTAACTCTTTACCTCTCCCAGAATTCCTAGCTTAAAGCCCTCCTCACCAGGTCAGTCATCCTGCTGGCAAAGAAACATTTGCTATGCTTAGTGAGGTGGATCCCATCTCTCCCAAGCAGACATTGATCTTCAACTAGAGTGCCATGGTCATAGAAACCAAAATCCTGCTGCCAGAACCAGCTCTGCAACTGTTGGCACACAGAATCAGTCTCTTCCTCCTTACACCCTTTGCCCTCACCAGCAGGATTTTGGAGAACACAACCTGTCTTCCATACTCCTGATCATTTCCCTCAGACCTCTGTAGTCACTTTGGATACTGTCCAGGTTGCCCCCGGCAGTACCACTGGTGTCCACATGAAAGAACCGCAGGGGGTAATAGTCAGAGGGTTGGACAGGACTCAGCAGTTTCTCCACAACATCCCAAATCTGGGCCAGTGGCAAGCAGCAAACTTCTGTAGACAACAGGTTAGGGTGACATATCCATGCTATTTATCAGCACATTTCTTGACAGAGTTTCCACTCAGGAGAATATTTTCCTCCTTAAAGTGCCCAGGTGTAGTTCAGGCAGTTCCCAGTAAGCAGTAAGGACAAGGCCATGATGTTTTTTCCCCTCTGTGGGGCCAGAGAAGGAGTTCAGCCATATCAAGCCATGCTGTGCCATGCTGCTCGTTCTGAGGTCAGCCTAGTGAGCCTTGGTCCATTCTCTTTTCTAGAATAAAATATGTAGGAGACTCAGGAACTGGAAAGACAGATCTCTCAGAGAAAAAGGTGTGTTTAGCATCATGAAAGTAGAGCAGGAGAAAATACTAGTGTCAAATAAGGGGAACATGGGAAGAGATGGGAACTGAAATCATCTAGGATTCATTTGATTTATAAGTCTTAATACAATGACCTAGAGAAAGAAGTTTTATATAAGCCACAAGGTGTTGGAATTGAATGGGTCATATACTGAAGGAATTTGGACAGAGGATGACTCTTTGTTAGTGGACTGGTTTTAAAAAATGAAAAACATTTTTCAAAGTAGAACAGAGCACAAAAAGGCAAACACAGTAGTATAAGCAAAGGAAGAAAGGTGCAAAGAGATGATAGAAATAAAGATAAAACCAAAGTGTGCACTCAAGGTAGAAATGAGCTAAATAAGAGATTAAATTTGGATTTATGGAAACTAATAAAGATGGACATAAGCTCATTAATAGAGGATTATTAAAGTCCATCCAGCTACCTGCATACTGATAAATGTGTGATACTATAAGCCTAACCGGAACTTTGCTGGAAGATAACAATAAAAAATATATTAATATCATGGGATATAAATTGATTTTAGAATGGACAGCCAGTGTAATGATGCTCAGGCAATTAAGACAGAGTGGGAGCATTATAACTTTGATATATAGGTGGGTAGCTGATTTTGCTGATAAATCTCTTGCGTATTCTTCAGCTAAAAATTTTTAGAAATGTTGCAGCTGAACAGATCACTATGTGGGCTGTATTCAGAGAGTACAAACATGGACTCCTTAGGCCCTCACAGGCTTATGGGCCAGATTTTTGAACATCTTAAGACGGAGCGGAATTTATTAAAGCATTTATCCCAGCTAGGGGACAACTTGTGCTGTCTTCTTTTATATTTGCTACTGTTTGTATAGGTGGTGGTGGGAATGTTAGTCCAACTAAATACTTAGCTGCAGTTGGACATGCTTCCATAAAACCATATCCTCTGTGTCCAAAATCTCAGAGGCTGTGATTTAGTCCCCCTCTTTTTTTCTTTTCTTTTTCTTTTTTTTTTTCTATTCAGACCCATGGTCCGGTTTTCCTACTAGTATCACTTTCCTTCAGTTCCCATTTCCAGTTGCGGCTACCTCTTCTGATTCGTAAGGATAAGCATATCAGTAGATATCAGTCAGGGCTATCTCAGTGCATCCAGTTTGTTCTTCAAGCACCAAGAGATTGTGAAGAATTACAAAGAATTCAAAAGAAATCTGGGACATACAGCTAATCCACTAGAATATTCCTCCCCTTGAAAAGAGGAAAATCTAGAATTTAAGAAAGCATTTGACATCAGCCAGTTAACAACACCTTAGCACTAAGGATTTAGGCAACCTCCTTTCCGATTAAGATATCGTGAATGGCATTCATGGTGATCTTTTCACACATGACCTAAGCGCATTAATTTTATTCCCTTTTCCATTCTATTTCAACTTAGTTTATATGCTGTTTTTCCATCTCTCTTAATTTGATGTGTTTCTTTCAGAGTTGGTGCATATGTCCTTGACACTAATAAAAAGAAATTAGGTGCCTTCACTGGCCTGTGACTCAAGACTTTGGGTCTTTGAACAAGTCTGTGGCTTTGCATGTCTTTTCAGAGGAATTTTAAACATCTGTTACACACAATACAGCACGATTGGTTTATAGCACTCTTGACATGACACTGCTTGAAATAAAAAAGGTGCAGATTCAAAACATACCACTAACAGAAAAATATCCTTGCTGCAACTATTTCTTATTAGTATTGTAATTGCTCCAAGAGATTGCAGGCATGAAGCAGGTCTTCATTGAGCTATACCTTGCTTAAATACTAAAAGAAAGGTGGTTCTTTTAGGTTTCTTAAAGGATTCACACTTCAACACTTTTTAAGAACTTACTGGTTTATGGAATATGATTGTCATCTCTGAATATGTTGGGGGAAACAGGAACAAAGGAGGCAAAACAAATCCTAACTTTTAAGATTAAAGCAAATTGGTCAGATATAACCATGAATTAATGTACTGAAACTTGACAGATTTTTTAAACATTAAGATTAAACTACAAGATTCTGGAATATCCTTCCTTTAGATATAGTAGAGCACGCAGCAGTTCTATAATGGAGTTAAGTAAGTTTGTAAAGTACTTGGGCAGTTAAATGTTCTAGAGACTGTTTCGAGGAGACAGTCTGGAGTGAAATTTGTCTGGAAGAAAAGAGAGTTTCATAGAATCATAGAATCATAGAATGGTTTAGGTTGGAAAGGACCTTGAAGATCATCGAGTTCCAACCCCCCTGCCATACACAGGGACACCTCCCACTAGACCAGGTTGCCCAAGGCAACGTCCAGCCTGGCCTTGAACACCTCCAGGGATGGGGACTCAACAACCTCTCGGGGCAACCTGTTCCAGTGCCTTACCACCCTCAAAGTGAAAAACTTCTTCCTAATGTTCAATCTAAACCTGCCCTCTTCCAGTTTGAAGCCATTCCCCCTTGTCCTGTCACTACATGCCCTAGTAAAAAGTCCTTCCCCAGCTCTCCTGTAGGCCCCCTTTAGGTACTGGAAGGCCGCAATAAGATCTCCCCGGAGCCTTCTCTTCTCCAGGCTGAACAGCCCCAACTCCTTCAGCCTCGAGTTTGGGCATATGAATGCAAGCTGGGCCATATCACTTGGTCTCAGGACCAAAGGATGGTCTCTGGCCTGTTATATGGTTTGAAAATCCTCACTCCCTCTTTATATTGCCTTTCTTGTCCCCAGACACCATCTTCCTCAGGACTTCTATATTCTCCTTCCTTTCATAAGTGCTGTTTCTCCCCACAAGCCTCCTTATACTGTCTTTGCCTTTCGCCCGCTCCCCAATCCTACCATTTCACTTTCCTGTGCTAGGGGATCTCTGTGACCTGACTTGACCATAACAGAGGGTTTGTGTATGCCCATTCTCCTTTCTTCCTTCAACATTTGCTGTTTATGGGTGATCAGAGAACACCTTTGAATCCAAAAAAATATTTTTAATGGCACTTGTACAGACTGAGTAAGAACAAACTTTCATTATCTTCTATCACTCTAGGGAACAGGCCAAATGTCTGCACTTCTGAATTAGATCCTCTGTTTGGGGAGCTATCTCATGGAAACCTGAGACGCTATAAAGCACAGGATGATAAAACCTAGAGAAAACCATATGTGTCTTTAGTTCCTAGACATGAATATATTATTTTAAGTTAAGGCAAGGAAAGAGAATTAAACAGATGCCAGTGCCCACGTGCATGAGTTACAAGAAAGCACAAAATGTAGCACAAAATCCATCACTTACGGATGAAAGAGCCAATATTTTAAGGAGATATTTTTGTCCTATTTGAGGAACGACAGGGGAAAAGGTATTATCCTGTGGAATGATTTTAAAGAAACAAATAAGGAGAATACATAACCTAAGAAGAAGTAGGGACAGATAAGAACAAAATTGTGTTTTGGTTGCACTGCCATTTTTATGATGGAAAGATATCTTCACTGACTCAACTTTTTTGCCAAGAAAACATACATATACTTCATCCACGATATACTTCTAGTGGAAGACAGAAGTTTGATAGAAAGTTACAAAATAGTTGACATCAACTTGATAAAATACTTTCAGCATACTATCCGATACTGAAGATTTATATCCTTCAGTAAAATTATGCTGTCATTCTGTGCGTTCCAGTGGGAACTTGGCTAACCCATTGGTTATTTTAATATATATCTCATAAATCAAAGCCTCAGGTTTGATCAAAAAGGGTAAAAAATCCCAAAGAGTGGAACAGAAAGCACTTTTTTGAATCCCAGATACTTACTTTTTAAATTATTGAAGTTATTTCTTAGCAGATTTATAATGAAAATTTAAACATGCTATCAAAGGCATAATTTGATTTTGGCATCAGTAAATTTACTGATATGGTAAACTGGTATCCAGAACTGATTCCTGCAGTACTGGAGGAACTTACTTTTCTGTGGAAGAAACTGAGGTCTCAACCTGCCACAGGAGAAGCCATTTTGCCAAGGCCAATAGAGACATTCAAAATGTGATACAGAAAGCTTTATGCATTGAAGGGAAGCCCAAATAAATTAGAAATAGAAATTAAATACAAATAGAAATAGATATAATAGAAAGAGCAAGAGCAAGAGCAAGAGCAAGAGAAAGAGAAAGAGAAATATAGAAATATTGCAAAAAATCTCAGGTAAACCCAAAAATTGACTCATTTCCCAAGTGAATAACATATTCTTAAAAGAAAATTGAAAAGTTATGTACAGTAAAAAAAATCCAGAAAAGCTGTCTAAAATAAATGTTAAACAACCCTGTTTAAGTGGTTGAATTTATACTTCTACTTTCAAGGATTTTGGTGCAAAAAGAAAACATTAAATCAAATTTTTTATCACAGACCTTTCATTTTTATCTTGATTAAACTAGATTTAGTTTAATAATACTAAGACAAAAATTTTCCATCCCTGGGAACTCATATGCAGCACAGTGAGCCACCTTAGTAGTATTTATGATATGGAAGAACTAATTTGGTGAGAAATAAACAAAAAAAAAAGGTAGCCCTCCACAAACTTACATGCAGTTAACTTCTATCCAGCCTCCTTGAACTTCCTTCTCAGCCCCAGGTCCATTGACAGTTCAGGCTGTTAAAGCTGAGCAAGACCTGGCAGCCCCGCGGTCAGTGGAAGCTCCATTTCCCCTAGGACCTTTGGCAAGAACCGGACACAGTGCAGAAGGCAGATGTGCCGATCTGTGGCATTTCAGAGCGCACCAGCTGCCTGAAAGTTTGCAAAAAATTTGAACCTGGAGATGAGAATGGGTATATTAAGGCAGAGCTAAAATTGTTGTCTGTTGAGGTTAGTGTAGTGGTTCATATTCTCACCATGAAGGAAGGAACAAATAAGGTGATTTGTAGCTTAATAAACTCTGAAGACAAAAACAACCACCAGAGCTATCCAGCCTAACCCCCTGTATGTGCAATGACAACTGCTGATAAATAGGTTCAAGTATTAGCCCATCGGATGCAAAAGATGAAAATCAAACCTTTTTAAAGTTTTGGTTTTCATAATTCCCAATTATTTTGTCATGATACCTCACAGCAGTAAGAATACAGAACCAAGCAAGGAAAACAGCAGCTAGACTTTTAAGGTTTTTGCCATTGTGAGATTTCATTTGTTTCATATTTTCCGTAAAAATGTAGCTAACAGGAAGAAATTTCAAAAGTATTTTTCTGAGGAATGATTCTTCACTTTCCAGTCAGCTTCATGGATAATAAAGACAAATCAAATATGAAATTGATTGAGAGAGTTCACGTTCTGTGGTCCCTGGAAAACTCACCTTATCATATTTCCAAGAGAGTATCACCATTGTAATGGTAATTGTCTATAGGATGTAGTATATTTTTATCTAACATTGAACAAACTTTCAAAGCAAATTTCTCCATTTCCCCCACTTACTACACTTTGCTTCGTGCTCTGAGAAGTCCTGGAGCATGCAAACTCAATTACTTTTGGATGAAACTAAACTTCATGAGTGCACATAACATTTTCCAGTTGCTAATGGGTTTGCAGTCCACAGGAGCACTCTCGAGCTGCTCCAGAAGAAAACCTCAAAGCACAGTGTGGATGTCAGGTCCTCAGCACCAGTCATTTGATTGTGTCCGTCCTCTGATTGCACCACACAACATGTGCACATAGACATAGCTTTCCTCAAATCAGTTCTGGGATCAAAGCCCAGGACCCTGAAGGTATTCAAATCCTTGTCTTCTAAATCCGTAGGTGTTAGATGCCTGAGAACCCCTGAGTGTGCAGGAATAACCTGATGTAAAAGATTAAAAAACAGATAAATACCAACATATACTGTCAGTGCAAAGTATTAAAAACAACTCGGGTGTGTTCCTCACAAACAGGACACTGCTGTGCGTTATGTTTTTAACTTTGCTTTTCTTCAGTCTTAAATGCTTTGGCTATCATTAGCTGGGGGGGGGGTGTGGAAGTAGATTTAATTCTTGTAAATAACAGCTTGGTCTATTAATTTCAGTTTAATGAGGCTATACTATTACTCAAAACTTGGGTATGCCATTTGATTTGGATCTATTTTTAATTTTAGTCCGATGGCTTTTAAATCAGGTCACTGACCAGTACATTTACTCATCTTCAGTTAAAGCAAATATATCCACATTATGCTTTGTGGAGCATTTCAATGTAGCAGCAATGTCTAAGATTGCATTATAAAATCTTGCAGATAACAGCATATAATTTTATCTGAACAGCAAAACTACTTAAACATAACATGTCAGTATGGTTTTCAGTCACTTCTCATTGTAGTTCTTTACTTTTTGTATTTAATACGAAAAACGCCTGACTGGCAGTTAAAACAGTATTAATATCAACTGAGACCTCAAGACTTGTGTAGCTGAAGAATTGGGGCAAATTTTTTTAAAGTTCTTGAAGAGAAGATGCAACATTGTGCAACTTTAGGGTTTTTTTCTGTGTTTTCTGTATCTGATTAGCTTACAGTTCCCATTAATAGTAGTGACACAAGTTACTATTATTAATCTTAAATTAATTTCTTATTAAAAGTTTTTTATGGGGAGGGGTTGAGCTATGCCACATGGCATTAGGGTGAATTCTACATTGCTGGATTTTTCAAGGTAGAGATTTTTTAATCTGTGGAGATTTTTTTCATTTTAATTATTATTATTAGTTTTTACTACCTGTTATAAGGCCAGCCAGAAACTCTTATTTCTTTATAACCCATGTAATATCTCAAAGGAGAAAAACATTGAAAGGCACGTTTTAATAACTTTTAAAATTACATGATATAAACATAAACTTCCTAGAAGTACTTCTGTATATCAAAACATCCTAAAATGTTTGTCAAAAAACCTAGGGATTTTATGGTAATATGAAAGAAGTCTTTGATATCACAATATAACCAAAGATATTAAAGTCACACAATGGTAAAAACATCCCTGCTACAACAAAGAAAGTGGAATTGAAACTTAGAAGGAATAATCTTAATCAAAAATTGACTCAGATGAAAAAATATCTGATCTACAAAGAAAGCTCTCAACAACTATAAATTGATACTGTAACTCAAAAGTTACTATAAACATGTAATTCAGACAAATAGAGCTGTGAAAAAAATTCTAAGGGCTTAAATTTAAACATTGAAAAAGGATATAGTTTCTAACATCTCAGTTATCAAACCTTGAAGAACAGAATGCCAGTTATCTGCTGTAGAAGAATTTGCTTATAAATATGAGCTATAAAACATAAAATATTTCTTCCCATTTTACTTTGAATAAAATAAATATTGCAGGCATTTAGGCTTCTTTTTTTTTTTAATTTTCACTCCAGCTTCATTAGATTTCACATATTACCTTCTCTTTTAACATTAATCTAAGACATACGTTAGAAGTTTTGTCCAACATGGTGGCCTTCCAACCCAAACTGTTCTTTGGTTCCATGATCTGCAGACCTCTGCATCTTGGTGATGGGAAGGATGTCTGCTGCATCTCCTCTGCCACCTTGTTAGACACCATCCCAATGGATGTAGGTGGTTTACTGCTGGAACCGAGAACGCCATCTCCACACATGTAGGGATGTTGGTTTTGATGTTCTGGCTGAACATGGCTAATTAGTATGCCCAAACTAAAAGAGCATGTAGTAAAATTTTGTTTTTCTTTTGAGAGAAGTGAACTGTTACACACTTTTCTGAGGTTCTCTGAGGTTCTGAGGTTTCTCTAGCCAGGAGAATTCAATCTATGAGGCACCATAAGTACCACGTGATGACAAAATATTTTCAAGAATTCTTTTTTATCACTTCATGACACAGTAAAGGACTTTATTATTAAGAAAAAAAAAAGACTAAAGGACTTTATTGTTAAGAAAAAAAAAAAGACAAGATCTCTGGTCATAGGTACAGTTGATATGAGCAAATTCGGCGGCAGCAGCAGTAGTACTATTATCGACACCTACTGTAGCTCCAAACTGTGAAATCTCTTCTGAAGCATCTTGTCTGATAACTGAGTGAAAATACAGGAGAAGCAATGGTAAAATAGTACAGAAGAGCTACAGTACAAAAATATATTTTGGCCTTCTAATCTTCCTTAAGTTCTGGGAAAAGTACATGCTGTGCACATGTCATACAATAATCTGACAGTTAAAATTACTCATGATTGTTTTAATATGCAAAGTGTTTGCTACTTAAAAACAGTCTTCATAATTTCCTAATAGAAACCTTTTAAGAGGAAAATGGATGCAATTATAAAAATAATATTATATTTTCTCACTTATAGATTATTCTATTTTCTTCTATCACGCTGATAGATTGTCAAGTTATAAGGGAATCATCTGGTTACACAAGAATATTAAAATTTGAAAATGGTCTTACAGTTCATTAAGGATTTTAAAAGACGTGTAACCTAATCAACATTCAACATTTGTGTTCTAATTACATGGTAATCAGTAATCACCATTGTCTCAGATTATATGAACTAATAAAAATCTCTTCCAAGTGCCCAATAAAGTGCCACAACATTAACTGAGTTACATAGCAAGCAATTTGGGGGTTTAACATTTTTAATAGACTCGGTTGCATTGTTCAGAGGTTGGGTTTGGTTTGTTTTTTTTTTAATTATAGTGAGTAGGTGGAAATGAGAGTTACTTTCCAAAATTAAAAAAAAAAAATAATAATCAAACTGATTCACAAATCTCATTTAATGACCTTCAGTTAGTTCCTATTCTGCTGTAGTGTGTTTCAGAACAATTTCCAACAGAATCCTGCAGTGGTGCTGTGGGCTGCAGGCTGTGCATTGGCTTGGAGGTAATTTCCACTTCTCTCTCAGGTAGCTTTGATGTTGAGTTTAGAATTGAAATGCCACTGAATTAGTAACATTCCAATCTATCAAACCTGTGGATGATTCATTTCTTTCTCTGCTCTCCTTATTGAATAAATGATACAGAAATTATTGATGAAATGGTCATATGCTACTACATCATACTGAGCACACCAGCTCAGTCTATAATTTATGGGTTTTGCTCAAAAAAAAAAAATCCATTTTGAGAGAGTGACAAATGTCAACATTCAGCACCTTGTGATCAATTTTAATTTCTGTATGGTGTAAACACATATGTTAATTTCCTGTCATTACAGTAATCTTTCAGTAATTATAATTAAAATAAATATGTAACTGCAGTTACTTTACAGTTGTACCTTGAGCTATTACTGCTATTTCTGACTCTAAATGATTGTACCTAACTGTAAACTTCACACAGAAATTGAACAGTTAATTTTTAGTGTAGCAAACACTGAAAGAACAAATACTACCTGTTGTTACAGTTCAGGACTGGGACTGAGTACTCTCATGGGTACGGATGATGATGATGAACTGATGAAGTGAGGAGAAATATTTCAGAAGCGAGATAGTCTCATACAAAAGCAGATTATTTACATTCTTGATGTCTGCAGAGATTTTTATTATTTTGGTAGATCTTTACTAAAGGTTAGAAAAAAATTCAGAAATTGGTTGCTAACAATTATAAATGTTAGGGAACAGAATTTTTAAATAATACACAACATTTTGAGAAAAACAACAAATGAAACCTTTTATTTTGGTAAAAAGCACTTGCTTCCATTTTTTTTGTTTGAAAAAAAGACTTTAAGAATAAAATTCATCTACATTTAATTAATGTTTACAAGACCCTGAAAATTACATGGAACAGATTTTTCTTTCAGATCAGATTAAATTTTTTGGTTTACTTATAATCAGTTTTATATGCCTTTATTCTTTATTTTGTTGGAGGAATGAAACCAGCAGGTTTTTTAAAAAAAGCACCCTGCATGCTTTATATTCCAGCATTTGCCCTTGGCTGAGGAGGGCTGTGAAGCAGTGAGAAGGAGATGTAGATTCCTGCTGGCATATTCTGCAGCTTTGCAAAAGTGTTTATCGTTCTTGCAGGCTGCAGCTGGACTCACTCGTAAGGACCCTCTCAGCTCTGCTCCAGGACTCTAATTCCCTGACTGCCGTGGTACTTTCCTACTCTCAAGATCAGCACAACAGTGTTTATGCTGCAGAGGAGTCAAACTCAGCAATGCCCAACCTTAAATTGGCCTCCCAGCACCTTCTCAAGAAGGAACAGGCCCATACTCATTAGGCACCATAGAAAAAAAACCATATTGCGTCTGTAGATCATACACCAGTGTTTGCTTGCCTTCATGTATAAGATGCCTAATCCTCTCATTTACCTGGAGCATCAGGCTGCAACAAAAAGCCCCTGAGGTCTTGCCAGAAAGAAAGGCGCACAGCTGAGAAAAAATTAAAAATCTCAGTAAGCTTCACAAGACTCCCAATAATTTCTTTTCACTGAAGGAAGTCTCCCCTTTTGCCACCCACCTCACCTTCACAGTTGGGAGTGGGAAGGGCTCCAGGCAGCCTGACACCCCAGGCTAACATCCAGAAGGCCTGCTTGATGTTGCAGATAAAATGTCTTCTTTTAGTTTGCTGGTCAAAACGAATCTTTCTAGCAATGAAAAACTCTCTGATACCATAGGTGGAAAAAAACACTTGCTGCTAGCCAGTACCATAGGTATCCTAGAGCCCATTTTGATTTACAACATCTACCACAGATGACAACATCTGATGCCGCCGAGACGCATTTCTTTTCCCTCCACACAACAGAGGAGTTGCCAGGTGCTCTGCCCTTTTCTGTCATTGGCACTGTACATTCAGAGTCCGCAAGACCAAATCAGACCTTCCCCTGCTGGTGCTATGGCGAGAGAAAAGACTGCACACAAATGCTACCAACCTGAAAAACAGAGTGTCACTTTTCTCCCAGGACCACATTTTGCTTTCTCTTGAGATAGGACGGTCACAGCTTTGGGGAAGAGAGGGTGGCACTTTCTCAATCATCTCCCAGCTTTGTCCAAGTCACTGCCTGGTTCTTCAGCAAATGGGAGTGGAAGTCAGCTAGGTGAGCACTCTATTCCCAAACCCCACACATGGAGGCCATCAAGAGCCAGCTGGAGTACACACAGGTAGAAAAGAAGCATGGGTTCAGCGCTGGCTTTGTGCTGCGCCTGTCTCTTCCACAATGAGCAGCATGCAACAGGCACCAGGCCAGCAAGGACACCAGGGACTGCCCAAAACCCTGGCATTCCTGAAACGTCATGAGCTTGCTGTTTTGTCTTTTCTGCACAGGGAGACACCAGCCATTCTCATGGCAATCTCGCCAGCCTGGCCAGGACCTCTGGGACTGTGGCTGTGCTTATAAAGTAAAAGTTGACAGGGCCACACAGTCAGGCAACTTCTTTACTATTAAATCATAGAACAGCCCAGGTTGGAAGAGACCTTGAAAGATCAGCTGGTTCAACCTTTTGTGGGAGAGGGAGCCTAGATGAGGTTATCTAGCAACCTGTCCAATCGCATCCTCAAAACTTCCAGTGATGGGGACTCTACCACATTGCTGGGGAGGTTGTTCCAGTGATCGGTTGTTCTCACTGTAAAAAAAATTCTTTATTCTATTGGGATGAAACCTCTCCAGGTACAACTTGTACCCATTGCCCCTTTGTCTCCTCCATGTGTCTCCCTGTGAAGAGAGAGACTGTCCTCTTTGTAGGCAACCTTTAATTACTGGAATACTGTGACAAGGTCCCCGCCTGACCTTTGTCTTCTGAAGTGAGAAGACACCTGACTTCTTCAGTCTTTCCTCATAGAGAGTTTCTCCAGCCCTTTGATCATTTTCATGGCACTCCTTTGGACCCTCTCCAGTCTGTTTTCATCATTCTTGGATTGTGGGGACCAGAACTAGACACAGTGCTCCAGATGAAACCTGACAAGCACTGAGTGGGGTGATCCTTTAGTCTTAAAACAAAATGGTCACAAGCAGATTAACTATTGAGGGTACTCTCTGGCCTGTGCCAACTCTATGGCATGCCTAATTGACCAGGAAAGTACTAGCTGGGCCAGGCCAAAAACTGTGTCAGGGAGCACTGCAACAATTTAGCAGTAAAAGCAATTCAGTTCAACTGCCTACTTGAACACTAGCTATTTAATTTACTAGTATAGGCACAGCCTACTATTCTAAGTGATGGAGTTATACTGTAGGTTCATAGAATCATAGAATGGTTTAGGTTGGAAAGGACCTTGAAGATCATCGAGTTCCAACCCCCCTGCCATAGGCAGGGACACCTCCCACTACACCAGGTTGCCCAAGGCCACGTCCAGCCTGGCCTTGAACACCTCCAGGGATGGGGACTCAACAACCTCTCTGGGCAACCTGTTCCAGTGCCTCACCACCCTCAAAGTGAAAAACTTCTTCCTATTGTTCAATCTGAACCTGCCCTCTTCCAGTTTGAAGCCATTCCCCCTCGTCCTATCACTACATGCCCCAGTAAAAAGTCCTTCCCCAGCTCTCCTGTAGGCCCCCTTTAGGTACTGGAAGGCCGCAATAAGATCTCCCCGGAGCCTTCTCTTCTCCAGGCTGCACAGCCCCAACTCTTTCAGCCTCTCCTCATAGGAGAGGTGCTCCAGCCCTCGGATCATCCTCGTGGTTCTAAGGAAAGTGTTCCTGGTTTGCCAGCATTTAGGAGAGCTGGGGAGGATCACCTCTCACTGTGAAGACACCTGACATCCCCATGAGTCAATCTGCAATTCAGAGCTCACAATTAACACACCAGGTGATGCACCTGGAGGCTGCAGGAACTGGAGGTACAGGAATAAAAGCACCGAGCCTTAAAAATTCTTAGGCTGCTGATTATCCCTGCCCTTCTTGCAACTTCCCTTTTCCTCAACACTTCCACATCCATTCCCATTAGCCTCTGCCCCACAACTTCTTAGCCTTATTCTTGGAAAGATCAAACTGCTCACTCACATTCCTCTGAGTGTACACTTAGGGGAAAGGAAAAAATTACTGAGGACATGCCTCAGTTCTGTATATCTGTCATTTCCCAGTTTCCTGTAGCTATCAGTTTCTTTTGTATATATATATATGCATACACTGTTTATGAGTTGTGATTTCTATTTTAACATTCACTGCAACTCCAGTAGCCTTTCTCAAGTTAGAAAGCCTGCACTTAGTAAGCAGCACATGTAAAAGGGTTGCTTGGGATGTTTCTGCTCCTCATGAGTCTTTTCATCCTTCTTCACAGATGATGAACCCTGATGATACTAACAGCTAGATCACTGCAGCCTCTGGGGGCTGGAGGGAAAAAACAAGATGTTTAACAACACTTTCAAGCAATTGATGCTTGTGCTATTGCATTTAGAAGTCAACATGTCAGCTGTGATGAAAGGGGTTCCTTTAAGAAAATACATGAAGGAAACAAGAGAAATCTCTTGCTACAGCTTGGCTTGGTGTCACAGCTTGTACATACTGAGGGTCTGCAAGGAATATTTCCCCTGAACACTGAAGCTGCACAGGGTAAAGTTGTATAGGACAGGAAGAGTTCTCCTGGATCAAATCTGTTCTCCCATTACCACAGATAATGGTAACTGTGATAAACCGATAAACTGACCAAGATTCGGCTAACTCAGATTACTCTCACTATTCATAATGGAGCTTCCCAGAACCTCAGTCCTGTGGTGACAAGTCTTCTTCTAATTCCCAACCTAAGCATATTTATAGCTCCTTTACACCTCTTTGTTCTTATATCAATATTGTCTAAACATGAGCACTTTTGCCATTTTATCTTCCTCTCATAAAATATTTTTTATCCCTTTTACCATCTCAGAATCCTCGAATGATCTTTATTGAATGCATTTTACCAGTGCCTTAAACTAATAATACTTATCTTTCCTAGAAAAAAAACATCAACCAATAATGCCTATGATCACTTTTATTTTTTTCACAGCTACAACTCAGTGATTGCTTCTAGTCATCCTGCTACTAATGAACGTACCTTTTTCCTATTCTGTTTTCAGTGGCATGAAACAGATATGAGCCCCTATTGTTAGGACTCATCTGGGCTAAGATTAGGTAGCAAAATAAAAGGTAGTAAAAGAAAAACTCTTTAATAAGTTCACCTATTACTGAAACAGCATTATACAGCAACCTCAGTAGCTAAGGCTGCATGATTTTATATTTGAAAATTATTTGTTTATACTTGCACTCAAATTTACCAAGGTTCAAACTTTCATAATGACATTTTCTGCCTCTGCTTTCTGCCTGAGGCATTTTTGTGACATGAGTGAAAACAGTTCAGCAATTTTTAAGTACAGTGAGCAAAATAAATACTCTGTTGCCATTATTTAAACATTTTCGAATAAATTTAATACTTGTGGTTTGCAATAAACCCTTGATATTTGACAAGAAAAGTCTTGGAACAATAAAGGATCAACAGCTCTCTGCAGAAAGCCCACATCTATGTGTAAACTAAGCAGAATGATTTTCAAGTCCAGATATTGCCAAGTTTTCTGGATACCAGATGTGTGTCTATAACAAAGGAACTGAAATAAGGAGGAATCCATTAAAAAGATCTCTGTGATTATATTTATAGGATAAAACAGGAACTTCATTTCATTCAGCCGAATTCAGCAACCAGAAGACCAATAGAGAGGCAATGAAGTGCTTTGAGTCTATTCTAGAGGAAGGCGGTGTAAAGACCAGCAGTCAGATTTACCTTGCTTAAGGGAGTCTGCTATTGTGTTCTGCAGTATTTGGATCTTCTAAACAGCTGGTGATTGTCTATTTGTATTCTCTTTCACTGAATCAGAATTAATCTTAGAAGAGGAATATTAGAGCCTAGAAACTTGCCTGGCTATACGTGGTCTTTGTAGACAATAGGGTTTGACCCACAGAGAACACTTAAGACCATCACTTTACTAGTACACAAGATGTGCCAAGAAACAACTTTTAAAAGAGACCTGCCTAGGCAAGACAGCTTTCATCCATTCTACTAAATCATCCTCCAGTATAAGACAGCTGGCTGCAAGTTGTCTAGTGAGAGTCGTCCATGGTCCGTGGTTCGTGTTAACCCTGAATCATGCCAAGGAATCATTTGAGAAAGTGTTAGCTCGAAAACATGACAGGAACTGCTCTGGCAACTCACACGATGTTCTGTCAGCATGCAGAAATGTTCCTTGGCATTATCATGTTTATTTGTCAAAGTAGCAAAAAGATGTAGTCACAGTGTACAACATTTATGCTCTTCAGCAGGATTAGCTTTGGTTAGATGGCTGTTATTTTCTACAGGGTCTAAGGGAACGATTAAGCATCTCAAAGTATTTGACTGCAAGGACCCAAGGTCAATACCCAGTGAGATATATGGCAGAGAAAAGTGAGCCTAAGTGTGTCTCCAGAAATAGCTAAGTTCAACTACAATGTCAGTAATGTGGGCCTGAACCTTAGACAGGTCCAAGTTCCTTGCTCCATCCCTCATTTCTGAAGCTGTGTTTGATATTACCTAGTCTTCCAATAAAATCCAGGAATAATCCTGTGAGCAGAGAAAAGAAGCCACATCATCCATCCAACAGAAATTTCCTGCCTTACAAAGTCATACTTATCCTTGTATGTTCTTATTATCCAGCAAATCTTGTCACCACCTTTGCACAGCACTGCAGAAAGTGCAATTCCATGGAAAGGCTGCGATGTAGTTCTACTCAGAAAAGGTCATTTCCTCATGGTTCAAACAGTCACAGGGAACGGGGGCAGGAACACACAAGCTGAGCAGGGAATTAAATTCAAAAGAAAGTGATAACTGCAGATGTATTTTGTGAGGTACCAGATATGATTGGTGTGAGTTGGGACACACTCTGAAAATTCAGCCTGAACCATGTTTCTATAGATTCATTTGGAAAAAAATCACTTATTTCTACATCTTCCTTGGGTTTACAGATGGGATAGGCTGCTCAGTCAACCTGGATCTCTTTGGGATATCATGTAGCATCAAATTCCACTGCTTTTACACTTTCTTTTATACATTCTTTCATCACAGTTAGATACCATAACCTTTGGCTGGAGAAAGAAAGGCAACAAATGAAAAGAAGTGATTCTTTTTTCTTAAGTCCAGTTACCAGCCTTACAGATAAATTCACATGCTTTAAAACTCCTCTCCCAAAACAGGTCATCTATAAGCACAGTGAAGGATAGGAAACAAAATAATTCCCTCCACTTACATATTCTGTTTTCTGTGTAGCTTTTGTAATGTGCAAACCATTCAAGTGAAATAGTTTCTTGGATCAAACTGAGCTGAAAATGCATTAGTGACTGCCTAAAGCAACATAAATAAGAGAACAAAGTGATGGGGTTTTATTCAGTGTTTGACTTTTGTTCTTGTTTTCTTTTCCATTGCTGAACCACACTTCTCAACAAAAAAAGACACTGAATGTTTGCAGGTCACTTACATAATTTCACCTGGGGACTGTAAGCTTTAGTTCTCCAAAATCTACTCCAAACACAGTCGAAAACACAAACAAAAAGATCAACCACTTATAAGCACTAGGAAGCTTCCAATTTTGAATTCTGCTGTAAAGGAAATACAAATTTCAGCTTATAGACATAAAGTCAGCACCCTTGTAAATAAATCTTCGAGACACCCACATCCTCAAATATTCGCACAAGACTGCAATCATAAGGGAGAAGTAACGTGAGGAGACTCAGATGCAAGGGTAGTACTAGTGAGGAGGGAGCAGGCTTTTAAGGGGAGGGACTTCTTAGCTAAGTTCTTTACATTGCCTATACACATACATCACCTGTAGCGCTCATGAAACAGAGGGATTTACAGATAATTTACAGGTCACTCATCTGAAAATATGGTAGTGATTATCTGTCACCACTTGCCAAGCAACAAGCAGACCACATTATCAAGTTTGATTTTCTTTTTCATCAGTGTAACCTCGAGCGTGCCCTAGACCTGTGCAAACAGACATTCTGTTAAGTATTATAATCCTTATTTAAATGAAGTGAAAAAGTAATAATTCCACATATTGCAAAGCAAAGTTAGTGATCTCATTGTCCCGTTGTGTTGCATGCATATTTGTTTATCGGCATGAAGCAGTTTCTTATCTCTTTTCCAAGCCCAAGGCAAACAAAGTTAACATTTAATTAGAAACCTCAGTTTCTAAACTTATCGACGTTGCTGACTTACACTGATCTCCCTGCTCACTGACAAACACCCAAACAACACGACTTTCTAAACACTTGTATCTACTGATGTGGGAGAAGTTGGCATTAATATCACTGGTTGCCTGTTCCTATGCAAACTGTTTTATTTCAGTGTTATCTGAAGAACCATTGAGCAGACCAGTGTTGATGGTTCAACCTGATAAACTAGCCACTAGTGGTTTAGCCCTGTGAATACATATGCAAATGGATGATGATGACTTTAATGGAAATTTTGCCTACATAAACATTTCCCTCTAATGATGGGGGGGGGGGAACAAGAGCGACTCAGAATTTATATTTGGATCCTGTGGTTCATAACCCTTTCAAAGGAATGGGCCTTATTGTGCTTTTACCTACTACTTTGATTAATCTTCCATCGCTTCGCAGAAATTGAGGCTTCAGGGATCTTCAGATCATCTAGGCTGATTTCCTGGATATCACAGACCATTTATTTTCACCCAGCAACCTTTTTATTAGTACAAATAAAAAAAAGCGCCCAACTGTCTTATGTTAAAGCATTTTGCTCCGCAGAAGCTGGGGCTGTTGCACAAGCAGAGAAGCAGAGAAGCTCAGGGTACAGCAGCATTTCAGGGCCCCAAAATAGCAGAGAACTAAACAGAGGATATATGCCTCAATAATCCTGCAGGTGCTCTCCGCTTCAGGTTGCCAAGGAGAAAAAAAAAAGGAGGAACTCTGCAGCCCTGTGAATCTGAATGGCGAGAATATTTCTTTCCAACTCCAGCGCTGACAGTTGCTCAGGCTATATTTTTCTGAACACAAATGGTTGTTTTATTCCCCAGACAGGTGACGCGGTCCACCTCAGGGCACTGCCTTACACTGTCTTGGTCACCTCTGAGGTGACACAGCTGAAAGCAAAAAAAAAAAAAAAAAAAANAACAAAATAGCTGCTTGATTAAGCCTAGAGGAAAACTTTCCTTCAAACCCTGGAGAAAATATTAGTATTGGAATTTTCTAATCCAGTTTGTCCAAATGCTGAGCTGTACTTCTTTGGGCAATATGAATGCTATCAGAAGGTGAATTAAAGATTTTTGCCTTTTTTTTTATTATCCAAACTTGTTTATATTTCTCTGAACTATAGTGAGTCCATCACCTCCCCAGTGTTTAATTACCTGCACTGCAGGTCAAACTCATCTTACCTTAAGGCTGATTTTGTCTAACATTGACTTCCAGTCATTGAGGCCTGTTTTGACTTTTTCTAGGAATGTTAGAAAGTTTCCACACATCAGATTCACTTATACGTGAAATGATCTTTCAGCCTGCTTTTCAGTAAGCTCAATAGGTTGAGCACCTTGAGTCTCACATTGTTTTGCAATTCATAGATCATTTTGAGCGTCTTCCTTCAAGCTGTTTCCATACAACCCCCTTAAATTATGGAAGTAGATGCCGTGGATTATCATTTCAACCTTGACAGTAGTGTGGCCAGAGGCAAGCTCATGACCCTATTTCTACTCTTTACCTATACAAGGATCACATTAGCTCTTTTTGCCTCCAGCATTACACTGTGGAGGACATGGGGACCTGACTATTCCTGGTATCTTGAAACCCTATTTTCCAGGATTTACATTCTCGTCCTGTAGACTGTCTGTATTTCTTACCTAAACTAACTTATTTTTCAGCATTAAAGTGCAGTTTGTTGGCATCTGACCATTTACCTTGGCGATTTATATCCCTATATAAGAATATGTAGTCCTCATTGATTATTCTTCCATCAACAGTCATGTCATGGCTGGATTTGCCTGGTAAGTTGCTTCACCATCACAAAGAAAATTGCTATATAAATAAATACTGAAATGTTAGTCCAAGGAAAGACTTCAGTTATTTGCAACAAATAAGCAGTAAATTTAGAGATTTGCAGTAGACAAGCCTTTAATTCATCTGATTGAGTTCCTGTTATTTCTAGAGGTCAAACTTTTTAATTAGTATGACATTGGATAGAATCATAGAATAGAATCATAGAATGGTTTAGGTTGGAAGAGACCTTAAAGACTATCTAGTTCCTACCCCCCCTGCTATGTGCAGGGACACCTTTCACTACACCAGGTTGCTCAAAGCCCCATCCAGCCTGGCCTTGAACACTTCCGGGGATGGAGCATCGACAGCTTCTCTGGGAAATTTGTTCCAGTGTCACCACCCTCATAGTGAAGTATTTCTTCCTTATATCTAATCTAAATCTCCCCTCTTCCAGTTTGAAGCCATTCCCCCTTGTCCTATCACTACATGCCCTTGTAAAAAGTCCCTTTCCATGGTACCATAGTACTCCACACAATCATCACTATAAATATACATAGTCCATCCAAAAGCAGTTCTTACTATGTGGTTATAATTATATTTTTAGACACTAAAATTCTTTACTAAGTTCTAAACCCCAATCATTTTTTTCTGAGCATTGATGTCCAGAAACTGTTCCACTTTAATTTCTTTAACTCTAAAAATCAGTCACAGCCATCCATTTCTTTCAAAGTTCCAATATTAATTGAAGCAATACTTTAATTAGCTAAAGAAACCTCCTTAAATAGTTCCTTTAATATTCTCACATACAATATCTATCCCCATTGTTGTTGCTACAACCTTTTAATATGTGTTCTACTGATTACAAGGTGCTTCTTTTTAACTCATTTTAATACAAAGCATTCCAAATATATAAAACTTCCCTTTTTTATGTCACTACTGATGATTTTATTATCTGCTACCAGATGAAGGTATGGTTTTAAAAAAGTTTCTTCTGAAGGTGTATCTAAATCCTAATAGTTGATATTCAAGGATCAAGTTGATATCACCTTCTCCAAACTCAAGAACAGTCCATCCCAACCAAGCAAAGGCAGCAGAAGGTCCGCATGGAATAAAGAGATGCTGTCTGATTGTGCAGGAGTGGGGTTAAGAAAGCCAACATCCACCTCAACAAACAAACTGGAGAAACATAAGTCCGTGGGGCTGGACAGGTTGCACCCACAAGGTGACTGGGAGTAGTTGACAAGGATCCAAGGATCAACTTGTCCCCAAGTTGACAAAGGGGAAATCGTGTTTACCCAACCTTCTAAAATGATGTGGTTAGCTTGGAGAAGGAGGGGTGAGCAGTGGATGTTGTTTATCTTGACTTTAGCCAGGCTTTTGACACTGTCTTCCGCAATATCGTCATAAAAAAGCTGACAAAGTATGGGTTAGATAAATGGATAGAGAGATGTATTGAAAACTGGCTGAACAGCTAGGCCCAGAGTTATAATCAGTGGCACAAAGTCCTGCTGGAGGCCAATAACTAGTGGTGTACCCCAGGGATCGGAACTGGAGCCAATACTGCTTCACATCTAACCTGAATTCTGGGACAGGGTGCACCTTCAGCAACTTCACAGATGATACAAAACTGGAAGGAGCAGCTCATACACCATATGGTTGTGCTACCATTCAGAGGGACCAGGACAGGTTGAAGAATTGGGCAGCAAGGAATCTCATTAGGTTCAACAAGGGGAAGTGAAAAGTCATGCACCTGGGGAGGAACAACCCCGTGCACCAATACATACCTGGGGCCAACTGGCTGGAAGGCAGCTCTGCAGAGCTGGACTTTGGGGTCCTGGACAGCAAGTTGTCTATAAGCCAGCAATGTACCCTTTCAGCAGAGAAGGCCAAGAGTCTGCATTAGAAAGAGTGCTGCTAGCACATGATTGAGGTGATCCTCTCTACTCATCACTGGTGAAGCCACATCTGGATTGTCCAGTGCTGGACTCCCCAGTATAAGAAAGATATGGACATGCTGGACCAAGTCCAGCACAGAGTTGTGAAGATGATTAAGTGTTTGGAGCATCTGACATATAAGGAGCATTTGACCTGTAAGGAGAGGCTGAGAGAGCTGGGACTGTCGAGGGAAGGTTCAGGGGGAATCTTATCATTGTGTTTAAATACATGATGGGAAGGAATGACGAATCTTCTCAACAGTGCTCACTGGCAGAAGGAGAGGCAATGGACACAAACTGAAACACCTGAGATTACATCTGAGCACAGCAAAAGACAGCAAAAGACTGTGAAGTTTGTTGAACACCAGAACAGGTTGCCTGAGATGGTCATAGAGTCTTGATTCTTAGTTGTGTTCAAAACCTAACTGGTCATGGTCCTGGATAACCTGCTCTGGCCCTGCTTGAGCAGAAGGCTTGGAGTAGATGGTCTCCAGAGGTCCCTTTGAACCTCAACCATTTTGTGCTTCTGTGATTCCATAAACATGTCACACCGCTTTAGTAGTCTTCAGTCTATCAGACTCCAATATTTCATTGAGTCTTTCAGTTTCTCTTTTTAGCAAATGAGAATAATAACACATAACTTACCCGAATTACTAGATCTGCTGATTTTTTGCAGAAGCTGACGTGTTTGTTCAGACTGACTGAATACTGACAGGAGCAGGGGCCTGCCAGCAGCAGGGTGAAACGTTCAAGACTCTGAGGCAATGGAAAGAATATTTTCTCAAAAATCCACAGGATAGTGTTTGAGATTTTTTCAAGAAAGCCACTGATAAAAATAAGACTGGAAAGAAGACCAGGGGAAGGCATCTGACAAGAAAGGACACAATGAGCAGGAGACAAGTTTTCAAGATTTCTATTTAATCAGGATAGCCTATCATATCTGATTTTACCTAGGTTTAAAATTTACCTTGTTCCAGTTTAATAGACTCTGAAAGTACTCATTTCAAGCTTGGAATATACTGACACCTTTTGGTGCGTTCCCTCTGAAGTTCGGCTCTGATCTCAGTGCATCCCGACATACTTTCACCTGCAGTTGTATTACAGTGATTTCACGATGACTGGCAAACACCAAAGCATTCAACTTTTATGTTTTTCAATTTTTAAAACCGGAGTAGAAGTTCATTCACACTGTACCCAGAATCTCAATGTCCTCAACAGAAATGCAAACAGGATACTCTCACACTAAGTTTTAAGATAACTACGCACTGGGTTGCCGTGCCCAGGTGCTGGCAGTGGGGGCTGCAGGGCAACCTCCCCCCTTGCAGAGCATGGCTGAGCCCGGCAGCCATGGTGGTGCTGCCTCGGGGAAAGCTTATTTAAGAAAGGGCAAAAAACACTGCACAGGCCACGAGGAGTGAGGAAAAAAGTGAGAAAATACAACCCTGCAAGTTGGGCACAAGAGGAGAAGGAGGAGAGGAGGTGCTCCAGGCACCAGAACAGGTATTCCTAAAGGGACTGCAGCCATGGAGGACCGGCACAGGAGCAGAGGAAAAGAGTGAGAAGGATGGAATGGCAGAAAAGAAACCAAAATGTACAGACCACAACCCCCACCCTGTGCCACCCTGTTCCGTCATGTAGGGGACAGAGTGTACCTGCTGCGATAACACAGGGGAGAAGTGTCTGTTGAGCTGGGGAAAGGCAGAGGGGGGTGTTTTCCCTAACTGTTTGTCCTGGTTTGAGGTAAACCAGGACCAATTTTGCTCAATTTAGTTTGTTCTAAATGCATAAGTCTCTTTTTCCCTCCTCTGCCTCTCTCTTTGAAGAGGGGTAGAGAGGAGCATCCTTCAGTCCCATCTGGGGTCCCCCACGTCCCCAGTAGCCAATTTGGCCTAAACCACGACACTGTTTTAATGTTCGTTTCTTGGTTTTGTGGTTATTTCCACTATCCAAATTGGCAATTAACTATTTATATTAATTGGCAATAAATTAAGTTAATTTCCCCAAGTTGAGTCTGTTTTTCCCACAGTGGTAATTGGCAAACGATCTCCCTGTCATTATCTCAACCCATGAGTTTTCTCACTCTTGTTTTTTCCATTTCTCCCCCCGTCCCATTGAGGGGAGGGAGCAAGTGGCTGCAACGGGGCCTTGGCTGTCAGCCGAGGCCAACCCGCCACAGACCAGAGGCTTCTGACACCAAACTAGATTCTTGAAACCTCACATCTGCGAGAGCTGCAATAAGGGCACACACGATTTGTATATTCACTGGAAACAGAGTTTGTTGAAGATGGTATCGGTAACGCTGTTAGGAGACAGTCGTGTTTTAGGCTGAGGGGTTTTGTGTTTGTTTCTCAATATAGAAAATTGGTTCTCAAAAGTGTAACAAAATCCCAGCTGATGTTGCCTTTTGATAACACAGTGCATGTTAGCATAGATAACCCATGGGAAAGGCCTTGGATGGTAGATGTCCAGCGTCTCCTGAAAAGTAGACACAGTGGTGGAGGGTTCAACCAGCCTCCCCAAGTTATACCTTAGTTTATGTATATATTTTATCTATAAACATTGTCTCCTTTTCTTCTCACAATACCATTCTAAGGATCAGTCTTCTACTTTCAGCTAAGCAGATAATCATGGGCTATAAAGGGTAGGAAACCGGGAACGAGAAATCTGCTGCTTGTCGCTCAGCGCTGTAGTGTTTAATGTTTAAGGAGTGGGGCTGGATGACTTGGAGGCAAAGCTTTGCCTTCGACCTTGACCTTCCCGTCATCTCCTTGAACTGCAGGCATGGGTTAAGCTCAGAGGTTCTTGCTGTAGATTGCCTGTGGGTCTGGGCTTAAACCTGACCTTTAGTTCGAGTGCAAAAATTAGTGCGCATTGAAGCATCAGTAATGCTAAAGAACTTTCTGAAAAGATTATTTATTAAAGTACTGTTAAAGTTAGTCTTTTTTGTTTTGCAGTGCATTTACAGAGAAATCACTCTTGTTATTATTCTTTGCTTGTGTTTCATTGGCTTCCAGAAGGAGTAAAATAATCTAGTCCTCAATTTTACAGTGTTCCTACGGGACAAATATAACTGCAAAACCAGAGAGGTCTCAAAGGTCCCAAGACTCACTGTCTTCAAAAACGTTAAGACTCCTTGCACAGAAACATCTCTTTCAATGTTTATTGACAGCTGCTGATTCAGAAACACATTCAATAAAACAGCTAGTCAACTCAAGAAAGTGACAATAACAAAAAATGAACACTCCATTAGGAATGAGAACATCTGGTCATCTTAAGATGTGGAGTAAAAAAAGTACAGCACTTCAGGGCAAGTTCCCATTGTCTTCTGAATATTTTATCATAAACATCCAAATTTACCCAGCTCTTTCTGTAATTAACGTCAAAGAAAGTATTTCACTTTTTGTGAAATTTCACAGTATTTGTCACAAGGCAAAATCAAAAAAGCAGGCAAGTGCATTAAGAGTGTAATATATAACTGAAATAATGACTATAAACTAAAAGTGGTGCAAGCTCAAATGCGAGTAAATATCTGATGATCAGACCTGTCCAACATTCTTAGGAAAGCTAAGAAGACAGACATATATTCTTTATCCAAAAGGTTCCTATAAAAACAGTACATCTACCACAAAAATAACACTGTATCTATGATGCTGCTAAGAGCAGAAAAAATGAACCAGGAAATATCATCATATATTTAAAAGCATTGTGAAAATACTGTGTAATTCTGTATTGCTTCTATGAGGTATAGCGACTTGGTTTACCTGTTTAATTTGATGCAGGGGGCAGGGAGGATAATGTAAGGAAATAATTTGATTCAACAGAGACTCCCTGCAAGTGGCAAATAGCATACACATGTTCTGTGCATCATATCTGTTTAGGCTGAGCAGGCTGTGAGGACTTGTACATTTTTGAATATGCCTACTGCGTAAATAAACATATACGAGAGAAGTAAAGCAAATTCTTCTGTTCTTGCCTAAACTTGATCAAAAGATTAAAAGCAGATGAGCTGTGGTAAAATTAAGCTCAGATATCATCCACCACACATATTGCATCTGTGTACTAACATACTCTATTTCTCATTTGAGTAAATTAGCCTTCATTTAGCTCTGTGTTATGCTGCCAAACTGCTTCCAAGCAGTTTGTTTTATCTCTTCTTAATCCCTCAATTTAGGCATCCCATAGAAACTAAATATGAGTGCAGACTTTAAAACCACAGAATTGGGAAAGGGCCTATAAGACCATGCTCTTGTGGCAGAGAGAATTTGATTCTATTATTCAATCAGCTATGAATGAACAAACACAAGTGGACAAATAGAAAAAAAGAGGAGTGGCACTCTGTGAGTTTATGACTGATAGAGAAGGCACATTTAGGAAAAGGCACTCTGGAAGGCTCAGACCATATGCCGGAGATTATTTCTACGTGTTGGGTATAATAAGCAACATGTATAGGTGGTTTATTTCTTGTGTCTGGACCTACACATCATTTGTGCCATCAAAATTAAAGAGCAGTTTTCCTATAAACCTTTTGGCAGTCCTTCTGTTTTGTGGTTGTACTACAGATTGACCATGAAAAGATTTGTTTTATGACAGATACCCACACAGCAGCCAAGGTGAGCATTGGCACCAGGCAGTAGGGTAGCTGGATCACAAAACTGAAGTGCTGTGAAATCAGAGCCTGCAGAGCATGACAATGAGACCAAAGAAAGGGAAAGTTATGGAACCCACTCCGACCACAGGAACCACAACAGTCCTCCATAGGGAGACTCAATTACAGCAGATCTGTACACGTCAGAAATTTGGGGGTTGAGACTTTTAAACAAATCTGCCTGGTCCGGTGAAGGTTAAGCTGCAGAGGCAAGAATGTGCAGTATACGTTAGTGTATACAGATACACAGATACACAGAAAAAAATATTTCTGAAATTAAAACCCCAGGAAAATCAGTGCTCTGTGGATATGCCTGGCAATCACATGGTTTTGGTACAATGGCATTAAATACTGAGAAAAACAGACAGCATTTAGCTATGATGTGAAATCACAGCCCTAGCAGAGAGGAAAGCAGAGGACTGAGAGTTTAGCTCGCTGTGACTGATTAGAATCAGTATATAAAATTATGCAGAAGTCATCCTCATTACTGTATTATCTTTCTTCAAATACTCTTTAAAGCTTTCCTTTGCCACAATGGCTACAAGAACCTAAACCACATGGGACCTATTTGTGTGCAGGGCTAACCAGGATTCTCTCATTGTCTTCTACACACCCATCTATTCATGTCTCTCTGCTGACTCCGAATTGTCCATTCTGCAGCGTAAGGTTGACTATTCTGTGCCCTATTTGCACGTAGAGTCTGTTTCCATGCATTTGATTCCTCTATATTACAGTATAAATGTATTACAGTATGAAATTAGTCTTGCTTTTTATAATATGGCATATTGCAAAAATTTTCGTTTGTAAAGAGATTCACTTTAGGCAGGGATATGTGTTATTGTCAACTTATGACTATATTTCCTATACCTCTATTAATCAAAAAATTTACATTTGATATTGTTATAATTAAAATCTGGTTTGCCAACACCTACTTTTACTGTGGTAGATTTATCAGGCTTCGTACCAGAATCCAACCCCTATGAAAACAATTGAGATGGAACCAGGCTGCTTGTAGGTTTATTTTACCTCTTCTAATTAGCTCCAGGGTGTATTCTCTTCTGAGCAATTGACAAAGATGCAGAATACCCACCAAATCAGTTTAAAAAATTAAACTCCAGCAATTATTCCCCTTACCATATCAATACAGCCTACAAAAATGCATAATCCAGTAAAGAACAGAGGAATTAGCTTTTTTTTAAAAGCAAGTATTATGTTTCACTAAACAAATTTTACCAAGGCAGCAATGTTGTATTAATATCTGAATTGAGCCTTGAAAGAATGATCACATCCTTTCTTTAACTTAATTTTAGACATCTTTAATGAAGAGAAGAATTCAAATAATTATAATTATCCTTTAGGAATAAAAAAGTCTGCATGTAAGCTATAGTAAATTCCATTAAACTTTTAATACCTTTTGAATGTGTTATTAGCTACATCATTCAAAGACTGAAAAGAAAAAAGAAGTGAAAAAGTCAGTTTTATTTTTACCACACTTATGTATGATCACTAGCTGTAACCCAAGGCTTTTTTATAACATAGGATATTCTTTTAATTTGTCCTTCAGCCAGGAAAATGTAATTAATTGTATATACTTATTTCTATAGCTGTGATAGGAATGAATGTCATGACTGTTGTCACTGCAGTTTTTTGAATATTTCTACACCCCTAGCAACAAGAAGCTGCTGAGATGGTGGTATTTTGTTCAGTAGAATAGTTTCACACATTTGTTAATTCCCAATCATTGAATCTGTTATTTACACACACAGAATGTTTGAGGTTGGAAGGGGCCTTAGGAGGTCACCTAAGAGAGTTGGTTGCCCAGGACCGTGTCCAAACAGCTTTTGCATATCTCCAGGGTGGGAGACTCCACAGCCTCTCCAGGCAACCTGTGCTGGCGCTCAGTCCAAACTTATATATGGGTTTCTTCACTGATTTTTGATACATGTGCATGTCTTATGTATACGTAACTAATTCACACTCAGAAGACCTATAGGAGATATTATTCAAGAGATCCCAAATTCTCAAAGGTAGTGGCGGACCTCACATGGAATCCCTCTCATCTAGCCTCAGACACTGACATCTACAATACTATCCAGGACACAAATCATCTTCTTCCAGTTTTTCTCCAGAGAAATGATGATCAGGTCACTTAATTTGAAGCCTGCAACTCAGACGTCTACACTTGAGATAGTCACCTGAAGTACCCATTATACTCAAAGTAAAGAAGTTAGCACCTTTTAATGTACAAGCCATTTGATAGCTTTAAAAGGAATGAAAGAGTTTATGATTAGCACATCACAATAAAGTCATGTTTGTAGTATGACTACTTGTTAATCAAAAGTATCACTAATAATTAAATGGAATATTTATAGAAGATCTACAAAAGTTTTCTTAAACTATATTGATTTGCTCAGTTAAAACATCCATGTTAGATGTGTCGGTACCACTGACCATAAAAAGAAAAAAAAAAAAAAGAAAAAAGCAGTGTTTGCCTTCCTACAGTTAGTGCCAAACAAGTGCAAACACTTTTCTTCTGTCCCTTCTTTCCTCATCTTTCACCATTTCTTATTGTGTTCTATTCTACTTTTGTTTTTCCGGAAGAGCTCCCTTGGGGTTTCTTTCAGTATCTTTCTGCTCCATTTTTTTTCCTCCCTCCAACTCATTATGCAATGCTGTCTCTGCCCCACAGTCTCTAGATTCAACATAACAGAATTATTGCACAGTGTTACGTATGGTACACGATGATGCCTGAACTTATTTGGTGGACACCAGGAATATAAGTTATTTGTAACAGAAACCAATGCATGAAAAATGAAGTCTTGGTCAGATATTAAATATATACTCTTAAAAACTAAGGCAGACCTTCGACCAGAGTAAACGACCGTAATTCCATTGTCTTCAATTTACTGATGTACCCTTGACTAACTGCTTATTGCTTTCTGCTTTGGAAGTAAATATGTTGTGGTGATTTGCTTGAGCCAATAGCCTGTGAACAGCTTTTCAGTGGCGGAGAGAATTAATTGGATAGAGAACCACTGTCCCTTTACCCTTACAGTGAGCAAAGCCCTTCTGCTTTGCAAATAGCATCTTGAATAACAGCAGCCATGCTAGGTTTGTGTGAGTGGGATGACACACATCACTCTAAGGGAATGAAAGGGAACATCAGCAGGCAGCCTAAATGGCAGTGTATTTACTTCAGCACTATTCATATATTCACACCAGCTGAGGATCTGGCTCCTGAAGCTCTCTTTCAGTCCAAGAAAGCAAAGTGCCTCATCACAGGGCAACAAACTGCTCACAGTTGGTGCCATTCAAGATGCAGTTTGCAAAAGCAGAAGTACTTTGGAAATGCTGGAGAAAAAGAAAGGACAGTGGTTTCATATCCAGATCACTGAAATACTTTCTTCCCAGATTCAGGTGAATCACCAAAGCACTATAAAATTTACTGCCAGTTCATAAACTACTGAGGAAGCAAAAATCTGAGTAGTTACTGATGATTATGTTTGAAAATTAATAACTCTTCTGTTAACATTTATATCGTGTCATAAAAATCGTGGAGAGTGGTTTGTGGATATGAGGTTTTCTTGTTTTCATAATTCAAGAAACTCCCTTTCTCAAGCAGGCAAGCCACCCACTCAAGTAAATGTATAAATCCAAAAGAGGCAGATCCCTTTAAGATGGATGTAGTTCAACAGTGCAGAAAATATGCTTTGTTACAGAAAAATAATTCTCTAGTAAGGCATAGGAACAAGTAAAGTAATGATATTGGATTTCTTCATATTTCTTTATCAGGAATTGATTTAATTTACAAGCTAAGGCCAGAAAATGCTTACAGAAGTAGCATTGTTCAATTATATACTGTTCAAATTATGCTGTTTATTATTTTTCAGGATGAGCGAATCTCTTTTCCCTCATTTTCTGTGCACTCTTAAGCATCATGGGGCTGGTTCATGCTACAGAGGAGATTTTGAGACAGGTTAGATTTTGGAAAGATGGCACTGAACAGAGAGTGACTATTCGGCAATATCGCCCAATAGCAGTTTCACCAGCCCAAAGAGCAGCTATGTTTAAGTAACAGCCTACCTCTATACTACCTCTGCATGCCATGTACATGTGGAAGAGGAAATTACACAGAACAGGAGAGAAGTCTGGCTGTGGTAAGTCCACATTTCAGCAGTCCTCTCCCTTCGTAGCAGGCCAGCACAGTACCAGTCAGCTGCAATATGTGCTGCTGTGACCTGTGCCAGAAAACATTTCTGAACAGCAAAAATGCAGAAAGCCACTGAGGCAGGTGGCCTGTGGACCAGTGTTTGGTGACACTTGATAAACTTGCATTTGCCTGCATCTCATCACCTTCTAAGGACATCTGTGTATAAGAATTTGCGCTTGATTTCTATCCAGTTCCTTGGAAAACAGTCCCATCTGCCCTTTTTTGTTTAAGAAAAAAGAAAATAAAAAAGATAAATGCCATAAAGGACACTGGAGAAATGCAGAAAAAGACAAAGACAAAGATATAAATCAACTGGAAGAGAGAGAGAGCAGCACGCTAAGATCAGCTTTCATTTACTTCGGGAACTTGGTTGTGCATCCTTCTTGTCAGACATCTGCCCTCTACTCCTGGCAAAAGCTCCTCTGCAGGCAGTAGAAATTCTAACCCATAATGAAGATGACAGAGCACCTGTTTGAGTGAATCATATTTAGCTTTTTCTAAGGTAAATTAATACTCAGCTTAGCAAACTCTTTTTCTAAGTCACCATCTTTCAAATGAGGGGCTGGGGGGATGGAAAGGGGAGAAAATTTTCCCCAAAATGGAGAGACTAGTAATTGCTCTGTGTTAGAAACAAGCACAAGCTACAACTTTTCTGCCCAACTGTTTCTCTGGCACCCCTTCCTACCATTGGTAGGTCCAGCTATAGATGTGAGCAGTCCAAGAGATTGCTCAAAAACCTATGTTCCTGGGCTCCTGAGCTTGACCCATTACCCTTCTCCTCCATCATACCACCTACCCTCTTCAGCAAGCGATTTGGTTCAATCCGTTTTCCCCTGGGTCTGCTTTCACACAACTCCAGGCAAACTTGTATTACGTTAACCTGCAGGCAAGCAATTGCTGCAGAGCAGGTGGAAGCTGTTCCTATTTGAGGAAGCAGGTTGAAGCTCCAAAGCCTTCCCTCATCGAGCCTATGTCAGGGTCTGCCTGTGCATGGGAGTGGGGATTCAAACAGCAGACTTAAAAGAAGGGGAACAAGCAGGAGCTGGGGGACTGGGCAGCTTTATGGGACTGGCTGTAGGAAACTGAGACTGGCTAGTTGGTTTTTTTGGAAGGCCATCTTGGGCCCAGACTTTGCATCTTACCTTGAGCCTAAAATTTGCATGTCACCATTATCATTATGTTCTCTGCTCTGCACTGGAACCACCAGTCTGGATACACTTTCAAGAGCCATCTGTAGACTGTCTAGGTGGTCAACATGCTTTCTGCATGACCAACATCTGTTCTTTATCAGCTGTAAAGAGTGGAAATAAAAATTATTAAATACCATGCACTTATCTTTGCAGCCAAAATAATACATCACTGCCTGTGCATAACCCTTACATTCACACTTTAAGGTACCAGCACAAACACGAAAGATGAAAACTTTCCATGTTCCTTGTTGCCATATGTTCAAAGGATAAAAATCTAGACAGAATCAATCATCTTCTATATAACCCAAGTATTAATTGGAGTGAGACTAATTAGTTGTCTACCTTTGATGAGAAATGAGATACCCTCCTCCTCTCTTTTTTTAAAGTGAGATTTACTGCTCAATTTTAATGGCATTTTAAACGTTTCCTTCTCTTTTAATCTGTGGTACTAATTTAATACAGATACCTCTGCAGCAGAAAAGCTCTCTGTAAACTGATTCTGATACATAAGGTGAAGCAAGATCATTTTTCAATAAATTGTAGGAGTCAACAGTAAGCTGAATATGATGCTCTGCTGCTGAGCTCAATTAATAAATTTGGACTATGGATTTAAACTGTCAACAGCTGATGTAAATGCTAATAAATTATATTATAATTAGTATCTCTGACTATAAAATCTCCATTCCAATCTCTTTTAAAAGCAAACAAACTAATATACGTCGCAATTTAGTGTGCTGACCCAATAAAGTCATGCTGATTACTATGCAGTAATGAATATATGTATCATGAATAGTTTCAGTGGCTTAAAACAGCTGTAGTATATGTAAACTCTATATTAATGGAAAAGAGTTTTTCTAGAAACAATCTATTAACTTCTGCTGAATGTAAAAAAAATAATCTAGTCTTTCGAGTGTCTGAGATTTGATGAATGATACTCACTGTTCTCACTGCCCATGGTATTGGCAGCATTAGTATAGCTAATACCATGTGCTGAAAGTATGAAACACTCATTATGGAAGTATTCTAGTTTGGTAGAAGTTGATTTAAATAAGAAAGCTGAACCTTCTGAAAACTTTTCTGTCAAGGAAATAAGTATACAACAGTTCTCCCTCAGATTTTGCTGGATTTGGGAGGTTCTAACATAGCTAGAAGTCTGTTGGTACATCTATTTTATCAGTTAATGGTGTCTTGGTTTGGGCCGGACTGGCCACTGAGGTGAGCAACAGATGCTCTCCCCTACCTCTCTCTTCAAGGAGAGGAGGGAGAGAGAAAGACTTATGAGTTTAGAAGGAACTAAACTACTTTAATGAAAATATTAATAATAAAATGAAAAGAAATAATGAAATATACACAAAACCATATCAAGCTCCCGAGATGACAGTCACGACACCAGCTGGCACTGGGCCAGTCCCAGGCCGGACTCAGTGACGGACGGGAACTGGATTCCGGATCTGCATTCAGGATCGGGATCACAGGCAGATAAACAGAGTCCTCCCCAGACGTCGGTCATTGAAGGAAGAAGTGCTGACCCTTTGATCCCTCAGCTTTTATACTGAGCATGATGCAGATGGGATGGAATACCCTGTTGGTCAGTTTTGGGTCACCTGTCCTGTCTGCTCCTCCCTGCAGGTGCGACCCCTCTACACTTTTCCTTTTCCGACCCTCCAACGGGGCAAATAACAAAGTTATCTGGCCTTGGCTGTTATAGCAGTAAGTTTAAGCAAGAGCCTTTCTGCATACCATTCCTTGGCATCAGCTATAAACATAGGTCTTATCACTCTGAGAGCGAACATTTTCTGCACAATATGCTGTTAATTTCAGTAGTTAGAAGAGTTAGTAAAGTTACTGAACAGAAAATTTGTTCTGTTTTACCTCAAACCAGAACAAATGGCATGACAAATTCAAGAGAAAAAGCTTAACGAAAGCTTCATGGACTACTTCAAGTCTCCTGAGGCTTACACAGAACAATTCTAATCTTTCATAGCATGATTTAGTAAACTGCACCAGTTCCATGCATTTCCAGCACACTATGATTTAACTTAGAAATCAAAATGGAGCATCATTATTTTGGGTAACAATGTGGTAGATAGATAGAATTTTATCAGCAAAGATTTACCAGGGTTCAAATGCATTCTCACGACCGTAGCCTGAGTACTGATTTTCTATGGAGGAATTCACTTTCCCTTAATAATACATTCAAAGGTCATCAACCCTTTGGGGAAAAGCTTTCTTTACATGCCTTTATATTTACAAGCAACAAAAATAATAGCCTTTCTCAGTCTGTGTCTTCTTAGTATTATAAGTTTAGATTTTGTCTTAAAATGTGATTTTCCTTACACATAATTTTATTTAATTGGAAACTTTTACAATGTTACATATGGGATGAAAATACTGCACATTAAAAAAGACTTTTGAAATAAAAAATTCTTTATGGTGTACAACTGGACCCTTGTGTATATAATATGTTATTAAGGTTTAACAATAATGTTTCTTTGCATTGCAGTTTTGTCCATAATATCCATACTGTAATCTCTGAAATACCCTACCTGGTGTATATTACTACTTAGGGAAATGTGGCAATGCTGAACTTGCTCAGGGAGTGTGATTTCAATGGAAGCGCATGGGTCTGTGTTAGCTCTGGATCTGGGTCTACACTGTTTTCACAATGTCTAAGTATCAGCTGATTCATAATCAGTGATCTAGCTGCTGCTGAGCCACCCTAAAATATTTGTTAAGGTTTTGCAATTTACTAACCTGATAAATGTCTGAGTTAGTATCCTAAGTTATTTCACAAATGAAGTCCATTTTTAAGTCATGCAGCGACATGACAAAACATAAATGAAATAGATAAAAAACCTGGACTGTGGGAGTGCTTTATTCTGCTACTCTTACTAGCTTTGGCTGTGTTTGTTCCCACAAGAAATCACTTAATTTTCTGTGTCCTATTTCCCCATCTCCAAATCAAAGATGATAAAATGTACCTTGTACAGTTTGCGGGAAACTTGCAATTGACTACTGCCTTACGCAGCCGGTAGCCAAGCCCCTGTTTCAGCATATGGAGATCACATGACAAAGAGGATCTGTAAATCTTCCATCTACTGGACCGAAAGTCTAGAGTAAGAAGCAATATTGTTTTGCCCTGGTAGTATTTTGCAGCTAGAACATGCCACCATGCTGAGACTGCAAGAAACAACCCTCCTGCCAACCACCCCTACCATCTCCATCTCCTGTCATAGGCTCCACACTCCCCTTTCCTCCGTGTGACCCAAATTCCCTGCCTGCACTCTTCATTAAGTCCCTCTCCTAATGGGAAAAAGCAGCATTGAAGGGAGAGAAATGGAACCCGGGGAGAGTTTGCCCCAAATGCAAAGACTGCTTGTGCTAAGGGGAGCTGAAGATATTGGTAGACACATCCCGGTTCTCCTGTCAGTCTTTCTTGCCTCTACTCCTTCACTGTCTTTCTTCCTGACAGCTATTCAGTAAAAGGCACATCCACCTTCAAACATTTGCTCCTAAATAAAAAAAAATTAAAAAGAAAAGAGGAGTTGAAAGAGGAGTGGAGGGAGGACAAGCCTTGTGTGTAGATAGAAATCCAAATGGAAAAAAACAGTTCATCAATTGCTGAGAGAAAGCTTTGCATGATTAGCTATTTAGAATGGAAAAAAAAAAGTCATTTTGATAGATCCCTACAATGTAAGTCTAACACAGATTTATCACAAACCAAAGATATTTAAAATGTAAGTTACACTAAGGTCCAAAAAAAAACGAGATCATGAGATGATTAATGATGAAATAATTACAGTTAACGGAGTTTTGTTTATGGCTTTGATATAGAAGAGATCCATGAATGTCAAGCACTTGCCATCTTGCTGAAATCAAGGATGTAAGTAAACCCCTCAAGTAATACATCACATACTTTTCCTAAAATCTAAAGCAGTGCTCGTTACATCTGTATATTCTTCCATGGGAGAATGTACTGCCGTGGAAATTTCCACATGTACCCTCTCTTTTACAAACCATTCATTCCAACGCAAGTGCATCCAAACTTATATTTACCCCTTCCTAACCCAGTGCGTACTGTTGAAACTGACAACAAAATCTTCTTTTCCCAAGAAAAAATGCACGTACAGTTCTGCACGGTGAGCCAGTAAAGTGTCTTGCTTAGGAACTGTTGAAATATTACCCCCTTAAATGACTACTGAATGGCAGAGATCCAGATGGTGGCTCTTGCATCCACATTGAATCCTGCCCTGCTCAGTCGAAAGTCCAGCTGAGGCGCAACTTGGTGAAAGGAGAGTCAGAGCTAGATTTATGGCTTAATTTACATGCAATCATTTTAAGAAAGGACAAATAGATTCTCATAAGTATCAGACGGTCTCAGAGCTCATCAGGTGCTTTTTAAATGGTAGCTGGGAGACTGACTAATGCAAACCAGAGGGCTGTGGTCAAGCAGACAGATTCAGAGAAAACGTTACACCTGAGTGGGCCTGCTAATACAGGAGAAGCTGAAAGCATTAGAGATGAAAAGAAACCCACTTCGAAAAGGCTGTGATTGGTAACAGAAATCAAGCAACTTCAATTAGACTTGCCCCCAAGGAGATGTCTGAAGCTGCAATATGGGTACAAATTGCATTGCATTGAGAAAATACAGAAGCTGTCTCTTTCAGAACCACAAAATCTACTTTGAACAGACAATAGGCCTACTAGCATAGCAAGTGGAACAAATTAAAACTGTCAACATCACAGCAACTGTTTTAAATTGGTAACTTAGCATGACCCTAAAGCGGAATAGAAATTAGATGTTCTGATAATGCTCAGAAAAGTGAAGGCAGAGATCAGCAGCCTGCCCTGGAAAACGGCAAAGTTGTGACATGCAGAGCCCTTCTACGAAGTGTTGGTTCACCCACACAAAACACGGCTCTAGAAACCTTTATCGGTTGTGCGATAATCTCTGACAGAATAATCATCCAAGGAAAAGAAGTCATTAGCAGTGGGTAATCACCAGATGAGCCATTTCTCACTAGTCTTCTAAATAATCGGTCATGGTGATTGTGAGAACTTCAGCTAATATTTTAAAAATGTTATGGAATCAATATATAATCTGTACTGTATTACGATACATAATCAGTAAGATCATGAAGGGTCAAGTAGTATACATCTCTGCTGTCTCCCTAGTGCTGCTAGTGGTTAAAAAAAAGTGTGTATGTATATATATGTAAATTCAAGACAACTAAGCACCTGTTCCTGGCATGCTTTTTTCAAATTCAATTGGCAAATTAACAAATTTGATAAATAGATTAGAAAATTCTTACTCCCAAAATATTCCTCATAGGCACAGCAACCAGTCACAATCAAAAAAAATATAGGATCTCACAAGAATTTAGGATTCAAAATGTTAAGCAATGTGGTACCTAACCTTTAGGCATCCCAATACAGGACAGCTATACCCACAAAAAACGGTATGCCAAGCACAGAGCAGCCTAAAGGGATGTCCTGAAGAGAAGTGCTGCATTGAGTTGGTGCCCCAGCACTACCAGGCAGCACAGTTTTCCATTTGGGATTTGCAACCTGGCAGCTTCTTAGACCCCTTTACCTCTATCCTCAAAACAAAGAAAAAAAAAAGAAAAAAGAAAAAAAAAAGAAAAAAAGGGGAAAAAAAAGAAAGAGGGCAGGAATTACTGCTTTTTTTCAAGGCACTGCTTTTTGTAGGAGGAAGTGTCTAAGACTCTAAGACTCATCTCTCTGCAAATACTGGCTCAGGACACAGGAGGAAGAGGCAGCCTCAGATGCAAGCTTGTCCCAGGAGCTCCCCGGCCCCATCACAACTGAGGGGCTACCAGGTAACTTTAATGTTCTACACTAGGTATTTAGCAAATGTAAATGGCGAGGATTAGATAGAAGCAGGGTGAGGGTTTGAGGATCACGGTTATGGTGTTAGGTGTTTCCATTCAGTCTAAATCCCCCATCAGACACCGTGGCCTTTTTCTAATCTTTGAATGAACAGCTTTAGGATGGCCTACGAAAGCCGCCTCATTCATTCAAAGTCAAGGAAAACAAAGCATGGGACTGCAGCTCATTTAATGCTGCCCAGATAAATGTAATAATGTGGTATTATGCTGAACTGCTATGCTTGACTGGTTGCTTGCTGACTGGCCCACAATGTGCTGGAACCGCAGCCTGTGACCTTTCCGGGGTGAAAGTTGCTCCACGGCACTGACATTTACCCAGGCTTTGGGAGTTTCTGTCTCCTAATACAGTGACTGCTTTATGAGAATTCCTGGCATGTTCCGGGAAAAAAGAATGAGAGGAGGGCAGTGCAAAAAGGACTTCAGCAGCCCAGGTTTCCAGCCATAAGGAAAGGAGAATGCAAGAAATCTAGACATGTAGGCTGACTATTATCCCCAGGGAGTGGCAGCTCACCAAAAACCCCATTAATTTTACAGCTGTGGCGTAAACTGCGTGGATTTTATTGCACAGATGAGCAGCGGCTGTCCCCTGCTAGGTCTGTCCTAGTTTCACATGATTCAATTGCTACCTTCGAACTTCTGTTTGTTGGTGTCCCTGGCTGCAGAGGTTTCTTCCTGTTCTTCCACGAGATTAATTTCTGCTAGTTTGTCCGTAACAATTATCTGCAGATGGTAAAACCTGAAGATCCTGAAATATATTCAGAAAACTGCAAAATATACAAGGCTCTGACCAAAAGCCCCTGCAATATAATAGATAATACTTATCACTAAAAAGCAGGCAGCAGAGCAGGCAGGCAGCTTTAACGTGCACTAATATCATCACACTCTGGAAACTGTGGAGAGGATGCTGTTGCACTGATGGATAATTTTGTCAATAATGTTGCTTTTCAGTTATCATTTTTTTACCCAGGTGAATAGCCTTTTGATACCATTAAAAGCATTTTCTTGGATCTCAGCTTTACGATTAAAGCAAAATTAGTGTCCATGCTGTTATGATAAAATAGAATGTAAACCAGAAACAAATGCAAATCAAGGGAAAATATATTGCCTTAGCTTGTCCCTTGAGTTCAAGATGACTTACAGCATTTTACTGAATCAAAAGGGCCAGCAGCAATGGAAAGGTTATTCAGGGTGGGGTGATTTTCTAGTGGGGCAGGAAAAACGTAGCAGTTCCCATGTTGCCTTCAAACCCTACAGCCAGAGTAAAGAAGGGAAGGGAAAAAAAGCCTGGCAGGGACTCAGCATGACACTGGCAATCCATGGCTGCCACAACAGCCATTCAGGACCACTCACAGCAGCAGTTAGAATATTGTAACTTATGCCACCGGTCTGGTCTGATACACAGCTGGCCCAGGGTCATGGTAATGGCATCCAAAGTAATTTACAGCATCTGTGCACCTCCCCCAAGTTACACTCTGTGCCTCGCGGCTGCAGTGAAGAATTTGGATCATTAACTTTAGAGTCATTTAACTTATGCTTGCATTATGACTGCTGCCTGATGGCATCCTACTCCTCTATCTGTTCCTAGGTTGCCATGACAAACAAAAAATCTTGATGCAATGAGATGTTAGTAAATCAGATGAGTTCCACGAGAATTTAGAAGATAGTAGCTCTGCCTCCAATATCTTACCAGATAATCATTTTCATGGCCACTTGACAGTGGCAACGGTTATGACTTCTGCATGCTGCCTCATTAACATTTCTAGGAATAAGCACTCTGCAAAGATGCTGCTGTTCTCTGATTCATGAACACTGCAGTACTGCACAGAGGCTACACATGGCCAAATATTCATTAACCCATATTTAGGCACCTATGTATGTAACCTGCTTTGCATCATTATTGGGAACCTTTAACACATCTCTTTGGCATCATGAGAGTGTTTCTACTCATATTCTGATAAGAAATCAGCTCCTCTTTCTCCTCCTTGTCTTCACCCTGTTGCGGATGGAGTGATGCACTTCACTCATAGAGAGAAGCAGCGATACATTTATTGAAATAAAACAGGGATTTAACAAAGTTTGATGGTGAACGTGGCAGTGTTTTAACAAGATTTGAGATGGCAAGGCACGCTTGGTTATTTACTGCATAGAGGACAGGGTCAGACAGAGCTGTCAGGGAGACCCTCCCATTGAGTCATGAGGTTCAGAAAGGACCCCCCTGCTTTCTAAACTCCTTCTCAGAGAGGAGTCTGGGTGCGGCTGGATCCAGTCCTAGTCCCAGACTTGGTCAACGGTTTATGCCTAAAGCATTATATATGCGCAATCAATCCTTTCTATGGTTTAGCTAAGATTTCAAAGTTTAGCATGCTATTAGTCACTTACTGCGGATCTATTGTGGCAAGGAATCTCTGAACCTCAAGGAGTAACCTAGAGCAGATGTCCCTGCTCAGGGGGACATCCTGGCGTACAGCCTCCTGCTGTTCAGGAGAGCTGAAAGGGCTCTTGGGCTGTTCACTATTTATGGGAGTAAGATGATTGACCTATAGTCATATTTGCATATTGACCACAGTACCAGTATTGCTCAAGTTAGCCCTTGGATATTGTGTTGTTATCTGCCTCTCCGAAACCACGTTGAGCCACGTGCAGCCATCACAACTACATGCATCCATTATGACCACCACAGGTGCTTATCACTTGGGCAGGGTTATGGGACATAAAGATCAGGTCGGTGCCTTGGGGGGGAGCACACTGTCACACAACCTTAAGCTAAAAGAACATTTGTTTCATGAAGATGTAAATGATCATTTTAGATGTTGGTAAGTTGGTTTTTTTTACCTGTGAGTGCGGGTTAAACTGGTTGATTTATATATCTTTTTAAAGTCCTATCCAGGACTAGGTATCTCTTAGACCTTCGTTTTCCCCTCTAAACAGCAAATACTGAAGATCTTCCTTAATGTGAGTTCAATTCAGACTAATCTCCATTTTTATAAAAGGTCTTCTAGAATATTTTTTTTTTATTATTCAAAAAGTGTGAAAAATAAGGGCTTGTACTTCTCTTGTCAGGAGCAGAGCTATTATGTGACAATTATGTTAATAAGCATATAAAATTTGCTTTAGAGTCTCACAAGCACAAGCTGCAACAATGAAAAGGGCAGCACATTTGCTTGGATAAAGAAGCTTATTTATGAGTTTATGGCTAAAGATAACAGTTCTGTCATTAGAATTGTACATTGCATTATTGTATGTTGCAGTAAGTAGACTATTATGCGAATATGATCAAGAAGGCTTCATGCACAGACAAGCACATTGCTGTGCCTGGAGATCAGACTCCTGTATGAAGGAAAGCTTTGGGTTTGGTTTTAAGCAGGTTCTTTTCCGATAAATCTTGAACCTCACACTATTTTAATTACAGGTGAAGGTAAAATTTGTCTCACTGTGTTCATACATAATTAACTATCACCCAAGTGCCTTCAGGTTTGTGATAACATTATAACCCAGGGATGCACAAGTCACATCCAGCAGGGCTTCATGTGGCCCATCAGAAAAAATAATCCAGCATACGGTTGCTTTCAGCATCCCTCTCTCTTTAGGCAGTTCAACAGCAACCAAGGAGTGAGGGTTAAGCCTAATAAATGCATTTGCTTCCATCATGTCATGAGGGAAGGATCACAAGAAAAAGTGGTGATGAGAGCAGGCTGCAGTTGTAACAAGGACAGCGCATGTGGCCTGAGGAGAGCTTTCCCCACTTCATGCTACCTCCAAGGAAGGAGTCTCCATAGCAGATAGTTCTCCGGGCTGCTTCTGTGGCAGCTAGCCACTCCTGGATGCTTTTCTTTGGGTGTACCTGGGGAGGCCACACTTGTGAATGATGTGGTTAAAGTGGGCAGAATAAGCCCGATTCTCCCGGGAAGTGTTAAATTCACCTGACTCCCCCACCTCCCCAGCCCCTGAAGGGTAAATTCTTTTATTTGCTGTCTTCTCATTTTTCCAACCTTTTCTAGTGTGTGTTCTCAAGCTTTTCTGCACCACCACCAGATTAGAAATGCATTCTTATGTTTTAAATTAAAGCTTAGATACTCACATCAGTCTAGGACTTTGAGTCTAAATTATGAGGTGGTGCAGCAGAAATTGCAGCCATTGGCAACGTTATATCTCATTGATGGACCTGGGGCTTTTTGTACAACTTCTAGTACAATTCAGCCATGATTTTTTAGCAGAAATTTGAATGTTATTGTAATAAAAATGATGAACACTTATATTTTTAGTATGATTGTTGGACAGCTTCTTTTATCTGTCCTGTATCACAAACACCACTTGAAAGATAAACCATCCTACTACTGAAATGCAAAATAATTTAATGAGATACACTACTGTAAACTCTCTTATTCCACACAGCCTTTTTCATTATCAAGGGAGTGCAATATCAAATTAGTTTCATTTCTTGACTCGCAAGAGAACACAAAGAGCTCACAAATTAAGATTCTTCTGCAAGAATTTTTTAGTGTCAGGATTAAATGTGAACGAACAGTTGATTGATAAGCAGAATTAACATGGGTGAACAAAGTCCTTGGGGGCCAAACCTTCCCAGTGCCCAAGAACATGCCACTTAGTATGACCCCATTTATTTCAGTAATATGACAAGCTTGTGAATCAAAATTTCAGCCTGATAATATACAAGAAGTTGCACCCCACTCAAGATCACTAATGATCCCTATTTCTGAATGAAAAGACAGCTCTGTCTTGTCATATATCTTTTACGCTGGGAAAAGCTTCATTTATCCTCTCCAGTAAGGGCAGAGATGTCTCACAGAAACATCTAGGTGCACTTCCCCTTTTGGTTAATTCTCATTTTTATTGAGTTGTACACCCTTCATGATGACAGAGTCGCTTATCCTTTTGTTTGAGACCTTGCCCCTAAATCCATGAGCCGAAGCAAGAATTAAGGTTTCACTTAATATCATAAAATTATATGGGACTACTGCAATTGCTTTATAGATTTTTAAGGCAGGAAGAAAATAATTGACCAGCCTGAACAGAAAAAAACACAAACTAAGTTGACCAACAGTTATTAAATAACTTGTGATTTAACTAATGTGTAACTATTCAGAAAGACCCTCTGTCTTAATTGCTATTGAAAGCTACGCCTCATTTGTTAATTGATTCTCATTGTTAAAAATTAGCTACTTGCTTCCAATTTGAATTCTGCTACCCTCAAGGAGGGTTATTTCCTCCTAATACCTGTTTTTTAATGTTTATCAGTTAGTCATGTTTCAAGCAACAGAAAAAGGGCCGGACTTTAGTATTGCGGATATTTTCACACATTGCTTTTTTTTCGCATGCTTTCATGAACGCTGCATCATAGAAGACACAGAATCATCTATTTGTTTCTAGAGGTGTAGGTGCTGTGGTGCCTATGAAGAACTTATCCCGCTATGGAAGGATATCCCAGAGAGAAATTGAGAATTTATGGTGGATCACTCACTGTGTAGAAGTGCTCAACTTCTTTCATTTTTTCCTTTAATTTCGTCTTTAATTTTTAACAGGTGGGACAAGCTACAAGACATCTATTTTTATCAGGTTCTGTTGTCAGAGCTCCCTGCATTCCCACTTGCTAATTTTAGTCCATCTCACGACTTCATTTTTTTCAAGAAAGTCTCACTTGCCCGTGCTATTTCTTTCATTAATTTCTTTCTTATGCCTGAAGAGCTCTACCTTTTCTCTGCTATCCTGTCCTCATCATTTTGTTTTTATGGGAAGACTTTAAGCAGTGGTCTCTAAAAGATTTTCGCTATAAGATGTACTTCCAGTAAACGATAGCTAAGGTGTTGCCATTATGGGTTGAAAAGGAATATTGCAGCAGTTGTAATCAGGCTTCTCAAATGCAATTCATATTGTACAGGTGTTTATGCACTCAATCAAATCTTTGTAAAAAAGGGATTTGATGCTCATGTCCCATCTGGGATTAGCCACCAAAATAAAATATTAAAAAAAGGAAAATAAGAGCTACATGAAGTAGCTTCAATTTGTCTTCCAAATTAGGCGTAAGTTCATCTATTTTTATTCAGGAAAATAAAGAAGCCTAACAGAGCAGGGCTTAAAAATCAGAAAATGGCAGTTAAAATATACAAATTTGTTTTCTGCAAATGCAGTGCTGCAACTCTTCACAAAATACCTTATGGTCACAATGGCAAGGTAATGAAAACAAAAGAAAAACTTGAAGACGAAGTACTTCTACAGGTGAGAAAAATATATGTTACATTCTTGGGGGTTGTTTTGTACCATGCCGTAAGAGCAAGAGAGTCATAAACATTAAGGTTATGGCCACAATGTGTCACTGGAGCTGGGTACAGAGGACCAGGGACACATCAGTGAAACCGGCAGGCCACTGTATCTCTTATTTTTTCTATTAAAGATTTTGGCTTTGTAAAACTGAAGCAGAAAGCTGTATGCAGCTTGACAGATGAAATCACTGCAGAGAGAATACTGATAGCTGTGCAGTTCCTGCTCTGCCTTATTTGAGATCCATCCTACTGCCAGTCAACCAGAAAAGAACATTTAATCAGGTTGTGCAGCCCAAACATAAACTTTCTTTTGTCGGTAGTTTTGTTATTAGTATTTGGACAGCTGGTAAGGAGAAGAAACTCCCCAAACTAAAGAATTCCCTATCAGCATCGCCTCAGATAGAAGAGTGTTCTACTTCTCATCATGAATAACATATTCAGATCACTCTATGTATTAATCTTAGCAGGTCCAGTGCTGTAGCAAGACCCCGAGAAGGGGACAGGTTTAACTACCAGAAAGTTTCAGATTGAGATTTTGCAAGTTTGTCTTCAGAATTCGGTCACAGACTTTCATTTATTTACTTAGAATCACATAGCTGAGTCCCTTAGTGAGCGTGGTATTCTTCACATGTACAAGATCAGAGTTTTGCAGGGATATATCTGTCACAACTAAAAGAACAACTGGTACATTCATCCAACTAGCTTGAACCTTCTTGTGCAGCTCAATCACACATCTCTGCTTCTGATGCCAGTGTCTTCTGCCACCTAACACTTTCAGCAAACTGAAATTCTGAAACTCCCACTGCAGATATCCTCATATAGCCATGAATATACCCACTATCAATCTCCTTCTCAGCTTGCAAGCTTGGTTGAATGTTTAATTTCTCTCTTCCCTGCATATGCTGGTTGGTGTTATTGCCTAGGCTTGCCTTAGTATGTCAGGGTTGGTACCTTTCCATATCACTTTGGCTTGTGGTCTGACGTGGTCTTCCCCAGTCACAGCAGCATCTTTCCCTCAGTTTCTCAGCAGTGTCTCTCTTCCTGTCACTCTATCCTACTGCTTAGATCTTTTGATTCTCCTGAATTTCAGCCCTGTTACCCCACTCACGTGCCATGCACTGCTCCCTTAGAAGCTGCCACCGATAGTAATTTTGGCTATTCAACAGCAGTTTTCGTAAAATGTACTAATCTAAGATACACAGGGATGTCCATGATCTTAGGTCCTGGAGAGCCATACATGTCATCCAGCTTATGTTTTTGTCCTTGGTGCTTTTGTGCCTTCCTATACAGCTATATTCTATTTCACTATTGCCTCTTCCACACACGTATCTGGGTACTCATCTCAGCCCAACTGCCCATCCCCTTCATCGCAGTGTCCTTCCCCTCTAGCTTGTGCTCCCCCTTGTAGTTTCAAAACTCTCCTCTCTCCCTGCTAGTATTTGTTTTCACAGCCAGGCCAGTATCCCCATGATCAGATGCGCTGTGAAGCTGTTCTGTTCACTCGCTCTGTCAGCTGCATCTCCAGGGTCCCCCTTCCCCTCTCCTCCCTGGGCTCCCTGTGGTCCTAGGCTTCCCACAACCACCTCCCCTCGCCTGCTCCGCACCACCATCAGCCAGTTCCCTCTTCCTACCCTGCCTGAATCCTGCAGGGAAGCAGGAGGAAGAAAAGAGATGCTCTTCGCTGCAGTATCTAGTTAGGAGGAGAGCAGGCACTGCCTCTGGCATCCCAGAGGAGTCATCTCAGGGAAAGGGCAAGCTGCTGCCGGCTGGAGCTTGACCTGTGCACACAGAACCATCAGAGACTTTTACCTCTAGGAAATCTCTACTCATGTGCAAACTACAGTTTACCAACTTGGCCAAATTTAGACAGGTTTTCAAGAGGACAGCAAAAGGCAATTTTCTTCTGCAGATCCCCTCTCCTGCTCCTCTTTGTTCAATCTCAAGACAAATTTCAAGGCCATGTCCCAAACGTCTGGAGTTTTAAGAGTGCTTTAGTCTTCATAAAATGGTTAGTAAACACATTTTGCAGATATACAAATTTATACAAATTTGTACAATTTATACAAAATATAACGTATGCACATATGTGCATACATTACATATGTGCATATGTGTAATGTACTTCATGTAATTCCTCCTGACTTCACACATAGGAACAGCTGTTTTGTTTTCAAAGAAATTGCCTTTTTCCTTCCAAAATAAAATAATGCTAAAATAAAAACATTCTGAGGCAGAGATCTGTCATAAAGAATTTCAGCAAAAAAAAAATAATATAATAGTTAGTCAAACATATAAGCAACTGCAAACAGGATTTTTAAAAAAGAATTGCTGGTGAGCTTTCATATGTACCATCTTTAGTCAGTGGGAATGCCGATTTCAAAGAGAAATAAATATGCTTAAGTTTATTCACATAAGTAGATCAGTGAAAGAAATTTTCTCTTGCACAATGTTGCTACTTAAAGTCACTTCAAAAAGTGTTAAGATCATTAAACTTGGCTTTCAGTGTGCCTTTTATTGCATTGCAGGTAGGATCAGGATGGCAATATTCAAACAATGAGGGAAGGGATTATTATCAGTTAGCACAAATAGTGTACGTACTGTATGCTTTTGTGTTTGTGTGGTTCCATGTGTGTTTTCTATCTTATTCTCCTTAATAAAATCAGAACATTTAGTGGAAAGTATAAATTAAGAATCGCACAAAAGACACAGTTAAAGAATTAGCAACAATAAAAATAACAGGGGTTTGTGGATTTTTTTCATAAAATACATGTATTGCCTATATATATATTATAACACCACAGACTATTGTGCATGAAGAACTGAAAGAAGAGATTTATTTTTTTCCCTTTCTCTTCGTTCAGGCAATAAATATAGACCACCCAATTTGTATTCTGTTTGTCTGTGTTTCTAGTCAGTTTTAGTTTCTTTGGCACAAACCCAGTTTTGCACTATTTGAGTTGCAAACACTGCAGAGATCTGTTTATCTGTTGATCCAAAATACCTGAACGCATTGGGAACGTTCAGAGAATGAGAATGTTACCAGTGGTCTTAGATTTTGCAGACTTTATAGAAACATTATTACAAAACACTTATTTCAGGCACATTTGATATGAACAGAATCAGAGTTTCTTCAGTGTTGTTTTAGACTTAGTTTTCATTTCCTGCACTTCTTTGATTAGGAATTGAAATTAAAATATTCTGCATGTGAATTTTCTATTTGACAGCTGTTTATTCACAATAGCTTGCCCTGAATGTAAATAGCACAGAGATGTTTAGGACATGAGTGTTCCCACTCTGTCTGCTACCCCATCTTTCCATTTCCTTAAAAGGGGGATGGAGAAGGGCAAGAACTATGTGCGTTAGGCAGCAGAGTATAGGTAAAGAATTAGACCCTATTCTGTAAAAAAAAATAGAAAATTAAGTTAGTCCTTGGTCCATATCAGGGCAGTAATTTTGTTTTCCTGCTAATTTTTTTTATTTTTCCTTGGACAATGTATGGCCTAATTCAAGCCTCCAGAAATCCATGAATCCCTCCATCAAATTCAGCGATTCTGCTTGCTACTGCCTGTGAGGGAACTGAGTTGTATCCTGCTTTCCTTCACCCTCTAGCAGATCCATGGGGTTCTCTGCACTTATCCTGGATTTTCAGGGACCTGTTCAAGCATGGGAACTGTGATAATCCACTGTGATAACTGATGGCTATCATTTGTGATTCAGCAAAGATGATGTTCAAGGAAAGACTGAATATGTGTGAAAAGAAAAAGCACTTGAAATAACAAAAAAAAAATGAATAGGAAATCAATTGAGGCTAGGGAATGTTTGAAAAGTTTAGGTGTGAGATCAATGTAGGTGACTTCAAGTCAAGAGTGCAATAAGAATCAAAGCCCTCCAACAAGTACAAGCTTTTTTTTTTTACTGGCAATGAAACCATGTGGTCTTTCTATCCCGTATATTCCCTTTTTTTCAGTTATCTGGCCCTGGAGAACCCCTGCTTAAAGGGAATAAACACAAAGGGATGCCCATGCACCAAGATTTTTGCTGTCCCAAATAATTTTTATAAACTATGTTAAAAAAGGGTTCATGCTATAAAATTAGAATAATTCCAAAGTAAGTGTTGGGAACAAATGTTCTTTCTACAGTCAGCATTTACCAACTCCTCTACATCTCTGAATAGATCCTCAGGAACTGAGAGCCTTCGAGGAAATGTCTAGACATGCACAGGTGCCGAAAGCAGTTTTTTCTACATTTTGCACTTTCATATCAGATGTTTGCGAAGCTGAGGAATGGGTAAGAAACCATGATGTAACAACCAGAACATCAAAATACAAGATCATCTGAAAGAATAAAGATGAATATTACCAAGCTGCCAACCCTGACACGCCTGTGGAGCATCTGTAATTACAGCCTGAGGCCTCAGGAGGAGACTTGGGAGCACAGTTACTGCAAAGTCATTGGCCCATGGCATTTTCAATTAAAGCCTGTCAGGCCCAAAGGGACTGTGCTCAAATGGAAGAGGAATTACTAGCTGTGCTCTTCAGAATGGAACAGCCATATCAGTTCACGTTTTGGCATGGGATGGACGTAGGGCCTGACCAGAGCCCATCAGAAAGTATCACGCAGAGTTCTCAAAGTTACGGAAATTATGTTTGAGTCTTCGGTACTATGAGGTAAGGATAAGGTTCTGAGAAGGGAAATCATGGGTAATCAAATCGACTACAATACAGGTGGCTTGATGATGCAGGAGACAGAGAGGTCTGCAAGAGATATTCTTTGATTTGCAATGGGACATTTCAGGCAGTCACAACAGGATGGGACACAGACTTACCTCAGATGAGTAGGCCTGAAAAGGATAAGATCCATAGGAATTTAGCTGCCTGAAACCAGTGAAAGGAGAGCTGTGCATGTAAAACACAATTGTGTTTAAAGGGAACACAAAAGCAGGTTTAAGACCTGATGACAAAGTGAAACAGGTCCACGTGTCAGACATGGACAAAAAAGATACATCTGAGGCAACCTGGAAGCCCATTGACCAGGCGTAAAGGCCAAACAGACTGGAGAGGTAGGAGGTATGCACCAACACAAGGAGAAAGGTCTCACGAGAGCCCAACCTGTTCCTGAAAGGTCAGAACACAACCTTTAACAGCAGAAGCTGCCACAGGTGTTTACTGTACGTGACCTGCAGGTCTAAACAAAAGCCAAGAGGAAAATAAGGATGTTTAAGGTCTAAGCCTGCAAAGCACTGTATACGTTACAGAGGAGTTCAAGGACTAATGTGCCAGTTAATCATAACCCATTTTTTTCCCCCAAGATACCCCAAAATTAGTGAGAAGACAATCAGTGGTGGATGCTGATAAAAAGACATCATGAACAGGAAAGTGTTAACATCCAGAAATGCTGGGTTCAGCTCCCAGCAGTACAGAGACACACAGGCTGCTGAACCAAACATTTCATTTTCGTTAGGATAGGCTTGCTTGCTGCAAGTGGTTATGAGACCAGCAGGCCACGTAGGCTCAATTATTTACTTATGGACAGGACACTAAGCCTTGATGCTATCACATACACATTTCATGTGGCTACTGGTGCTTGGACACTTCAGTTACAACCTCTGCTAGTAAATTAACCAGTGCTAAGGCATCAGCACTGAGCTTAATTAGCTAGTACTTTTATTTGTTTAGCCTGACCTCAGCAAAGTTTTGGTGCAGGTCAGTTCACACACTCCTAAATACCTCCCAATCTGAAGTTAGGCTGGGTAAGTACTGTCTCCAGTGGGCAATTCAGATGACATTACACTTTGGGGTGGATGCTAGAAGAGGTTACTGTGATGTGTACAGGGTGTTGGCCTAAGGACTAGATAATCAAGCCTGGCACTGGTTTATTTACTGGTACAGATTCTGCCATTAAAGCAGTATTGAAAGACAGCAGACTGAAAGACAGAGGAACACAGATCATACAGAGAAGCCACAAAGTCTAGAGAGCAACAGAGCTGAACAGAAAAATAACTGGGAACTAGTAGGAGACAACCAGAAGACAAAAGCAGACAGGTTCAAGCCCAGGAGCAGGACTTTGGCCAGTCACTGAGCTGCCTTAGGCACACTGGAAGAAGTTTGGCATATGAGAACCACAAAATCATGCTTCTCCAGCCAGAGGGTCTGCCTGGCCAGCACAACCAAGAAACCGCACAAGGCCTATCTTACGGGCTTAGCAAAAGGGAACTAATTGACCATGAAAGGCTTCTGGCATCTATTGATTAAGATATTACCACAGAGCGATGACACTGAGAGGAGCAAAGGCTGAAACAAGTGCCACACTAACAGCAGCATCACAGCCAATCAAAAACTGGGACAAAGACTTATGTATTCAAAAGAAAGCCTAACACAATGTTTTGGTAAGGGCCAAATCACAAGAGTCAGCTATGACTTGGGTCCAAGTGGCTGCTGGAAGCCAGCAAATGCTTGCGCAGAGATTTCAAAATAACATGGATATCAGAGAAGGGAGGAAAGACTTCAAAATACAAGAGAGTTCAGCAGAGGAAGCTAGCCTGTAAAAACATAGCAAAAATTCCAGCTATTACGAAGCATCTTTGTAAATATATTTTTCAGCTAAAGAGCTAATTACATTGAAGAAAAATGGTGCAGAATTTATCACACTTAACTTCGAACATCAGCCATGTAGGTGTCTCCCATCCAGCCTGGTTATGCTAAGCTGCCTTTACAGTCAATGGAACGAATAGACATGATTCATCTCACTCATTTGAGACACCTGCTTTAGAATGACATGACTTGTGCCCTACTAGTACTTGTTTCTCTCCATTTTCTAAGAAGGGAGTTTCAGTGATTAGCTCAGACGGAGACATCTGCATGTGGCCTCATAACTCCCAGCCAGGGAGTCGTCTTGTGTTTTACCTCCCATTAAGCACCACGCAGGAGGTTGATTGCCATTTTCATATGTGGAAGGCATTTTTTCCCAGACAGCAAAAGTGGAACACAACTATGTGGGGTTCTTTTTCACATATTATTTCTTGCAATCAGGAGGGCTGACTTTGGGGTTGATTTACAATTGTTGGATTGGCTTTTAGTGCATTTGTTCATTCAGAATGGTCCAGTGAAGGTCACTAAGTCAGCAGACTAAAACTTTGATCATAATTTTTACCATGATTTAAAATGGTAAAGAGCTACACTGGCTCTGTCTTTAACAGAAGTTGTAGCTCTTTCCATCTGCCTCTTTTCTACATGCTGTGTGCACCAACGTCATCAGATGGATAATGGCTTCCTGCAGAGGCCCTCAGCGGGGTGGAGGGCAAATTTCCTCTTGGGGGACACTGGTGCCCAGCGAAATCTGCATGGGACAACCGTGCTGGATAGTTTAGGATATCATGGGAAAGGCTTTAGCTGCAGCTATTAACCATATTACTTCTAGCTGCAGTAGGGTGTCTCAGTCTCTTTTTTCTATCAGACTCTCAGCTGTACAATATGAATGTAACAGAGGAGCAACAATAGCAGAAAATGAAGTTACATTAACTTAAAAAATGAGACAAGTTTATCACAAGTTAACAGTCCTTTAACGCACCCATACAAAGTTCAAATGTTCATAAAGGAAATAATGTGAGGTCAAGTGTGCTATTTTTAAAATATAACAATCTGATAAACCTTGAGCTAATACCCAAGGACAAAGCTGGTGCTAAGTTACTGCACATTCCAATGAGAAATGAAATATTAATATAGAAGGCTACTGGTAGTTTCTTACAGGTCTTGACACCACTGAATCTTGCAGTGGCAGCGCTGAGAGCCAGACCCTGCGCGCTTTGCTCCCAGACCTCCTGTTAATTTCAAATGGAATCATCCCTCTGTAAAGACTGAACAAAAATTGTAGGGCATGGGCCTTGCAGTATTAGAAAAAGTGTTTTGAAAACCCATGGAAGCTGCCAAGTCCAAGAGGTTTGCCTTTAGAACTTGAATTCAAATCTCCCTTCGTAAATACAGCCAATACGCTGCAGTTTTCATATCCTAAGGAGAAACTTGATGTAACATGAGTCTTGCAATATTTTACAAGGCATGCTTAACCTCTTAACGTGCGTCATGCAAAGATTAAGAGGCAGCGTTATTGCTTGCAAAATCACCTGCTATTTCCGGGAAACAGTCATTTGCCGGACCTGTCCTTGTCACTGGCATAAGTATAATGCTTTTAATAATCTCCCATTCCCTAAGTGATGTGTTTGCATCAAAATGATGGATATGCTATAGCTGGCAGAATTTTTTAAGACCTGCTTGTTTCTACCTTGTTCTTCTGGTGCCATCTAGAGGTTTTATTCTTAGTTCTACAAAACAGAAAATAAAGTGCTTTATTATAATTCAAAAGTTTCCTTTAAAAACTGGCTGTGCATTAACATCACTTAGGGTGCTGTTATCACTGAGCCTCCGTCTCCATACACGAGCAGATTAATGAAGTGTGCACAAGTTTTTGAGCTGTGGGATGCAAGTGAACCTTATGGGCTGGGGAAAGATTTACACTAGAGGCAAATAGTGTCATAAAAAAAATCTTTTCCTCATAAAAAGCACCTGTAAATTGGCCTTAGGAGGAATTTTCATAGAACTTGTTTTCAAGAAAATAAAGAGTAACATATCAAAGCTGATTCAAAGGAAGCAGGTGTTTGGAGAAAAGGCAGCTCTGCCAGCCTTGTAGTGGAATGCCAACATGACAGACACAGCCACGATTTTGGCCCATCAGCACAACTGGCTGACATCTTATCTGCCTCCCGTGACAAGTCAACGATGCTCCATTTCACGCTCGCACTGCCTAGAAAAACGCAACATGAAACTCAGGCAACACAAAACTCACCAGTGTGACAGAAAATCATTCTAACAGAAGCATTTCTTCTTAATGGTAACCAAAATAGCTAATTCACTGCAAAGGGCCCCTGGATTTGTAAAAATAACAGACTAGATTCACAGCCAGTATAAACAAGCCAATGTTCCTTGACCTTAGTTTGGGCAGGCTCATTTGGCATCAGACCTTCTCCAGCAAATTTTACTTTCTGCTCTTCCCCCTTCAAAACGTTTATTAATTAAACTAATGCTGACACCAAGTCTGTGAAGGGTGTGTGCAAATGCTAATATGCCTCATCATGTATTCCATCTGACTTGATTACCAGAGCATCCTATTTGTCCCTCTAATATCCACCCAATTGTATTGCCCCTCCGGGCAACTAGATGCACGTTCATTCTGAAAAGACAGTTCCTTTTAAATAGAGTTGACCCGATTCATTTCCTAGCACTGATAACAAGATTTTTAAATGTGTACAAAAGAATCAAAGGTACACTGAACACTGAAAAATGTGAAACAGTTTATAGGAAGTCCTTAGCCTTTTGAATACAATGTTCCTCTGAATGATAATTTCTGTACTTCAGCAGAGGATTAACTGTCATAATAAATTATTTCTGTTTGCCTGGAAGGAAATAAGTGAAGCTTGCTTAACTAAGAAGGCCAGCTAAAGGTACAACCAAGATGAGACTAACCTTGTCTCCTGTGCCCAAGGATACCTCTGAAAAGCTGCCATAACGTGCAATAATTTGATAGTCTCAGCTAAAATTAACCTGTGTACTGTAGAAGGAGATAAGAATAATATTAAATTCTTGCTGATACTCACTTTGTGTGCTACAGAGACTGGCTCTGATGTTTAGTGAGCCTGCATAGTAAGATTTTGAAAACCTTGAAGGCTTTTAATAAGAAATTAGAATAGAAAAGAAGAAAAATTGAGTTATTTTGTGATATTATATTTGTGATGGCAGATTCATATCAAAATATATTTTCTTATTTTGATAGATATTTGGAGAATAAATCCTTGCTTTGTTTTCTGCCCTAAAATATCTTAATTAAACTATCTCACAGCAATATCATGTTCTTGGGTTTTTAACCCTCTCAGACACCTTAATTCAATGACCAGACACAGAATGTGGCCCCATAGCCACAAGAATTTTTCACCCAAATGAAGCATTTTTCATCACTGTCCGGTGTAATTCCTGGCTGTTTATACTGTACTTGAATATAAAATTACTGTTCATTGGCTCTAAGTACACAAATCTTTCAAAAAGCTGTTTATTTAAAATCAGAGTATCTTTTAATACAGTGTGATTAAAGACTATTTCCTTTCCAGAGCTGTTCTTTTGGTTTTTATCATGACTATTCAGAGATATCAATGAGTTGCAAAGGAGGCTTGCAGTCTTTCTTACCTGAGGACTCTGAAACTACAATGAATCCATCCTCATCCTCATTGTTATCTGTTCAAACCAGCAGGTTCTTAAATAGCCTACAGTACCACACCGCAATACCTCCTTCGTACCGAAAATCAAGATAAAGTATAAGAAAGGAAGAAGACCTCTCAAATCTAGCATTTAACATGCCCACGTGAGAGGTAGACTGCCTAGGTCTAGTCTCTTTTTCAGTGTCTGTTTACCTAGTCAGACAAAGCAAAAAAGGATAAAGAGGAGCAGCACTTCCAAACACAGGGAAAACTGGAGATTAGTGCACTACCCTTGGTGGTCTGACATACAGGTTAAAATCCCCATGGATGGAGAGGAGAGGGAAGCAGAATGCTGCTCTCCTGTCTCCCAGATGACTGCTCCAACCTACTGCATCTGACAGCTTGCAAATTGACTTCTCATTTCCTTTGCTTTTCATCTGTCTCAAAAATAAAACATTTTTGAATCAAGCAAAGTATTTGCCATACAAAAGAATGGAAGGTCTATGTCACTTAGATAAGAAAAAAAAAAAAAAAAGGAAAAAAGCCCTGAGATTAAATTTATTCTGAAATTGTTCACTTTCCTGTTTTTTCAGTTTGTCTTCTGGGAGGGTGCGAAGCCAGAACAATTATTTCCATATTTGCCATACTTAAACTCAGAGGCTGTCAGAGACTCGGCACTGGCTTTCAGCCATGACACCAAACACAAGTTACAGTCCTGATACTTGTGCCAAACACTTCAATCTGGTTTCTCCAGTGAAGAGTTTGCAGAGTGCCATTTCTCCAGGCCACCCCTCATCCAAGCTCCCGTCTCCCACAATGCTCCCTTTTCCTTGCATTTATCCTAGAGACTGGGAGAAGTCACAAGAGCAGCAGGCTGCATCTGGGATGTTTGTATCACCAGTCTTACTTACCAATAGAAGAAGTCTTTGCTGGAAGCTGCTTAGCAAAATACAAAGGTTCATCCAGGTAGATAAATGGACTTTTATTAAACAGGGAACCTGATCCAAAAAAGCCAGTGCTGCAAACACTCAATCATGTATTGTATGAGAGATATATGAGTAATCTCAGAGAAGCCCATTCTATTTGAATATTTCATGATAAGCATATATTGAAATCTTTGCCTAACAGAACATCGCTTCACTCATGGAAGAGTTCTGTTGTTCATTTTTGTTAGAGGAGAATCAAAGACATAATTGTCTTAAGTGACTGAATTGTACACATGTCTTTTGGTACCAGTTTAAGCTTGCATCTTGACCTGTATTGTAAAGAGTAAAATTAATGTCACAAGTGCCACCCAGTGACTGTGATTAACCAGAATTTGCATTCTTTATTGAAAGTCGATAGTCTGCATGCTACCAGCTGTGAAATTGTGCAATAAGCAATAATTAAACAATGAAAGAGAGTAAACAGAACTAGTTAGGTGTGATTTGGAGCAGTGAGTACCAAAGGTGACTTTTGAAGTTTTATTAGCACAAAGCAAGAAAAACAAAATACAACCATGTGACCCATGTGACCTATGCTTCAATGAATAAACCGTGAACATTTGTAAAAGTCTACTAAAGATAGTGTCACACTATAAAACAATAGTATCACTACTAAATAGAACTATCCACTAGACTTACAGGATCAGAGGCTTCAAAGCCAAAGGGACTGTGTGTGGAACGAAGCAGGAACTGCCTCTGAACATGTATCTAACTGCAGTTCACTGCCTTTACTGATGGGACATTTGTTCTCAGAGGGTTGTTGGTTTGGTTGTTTTTTTGCAAGCGGGTCGGGGAGCGTAGAAATGGAGGATTACTGTTGGTTTGGGCAACTTGCCATTGCATATGGGACCCCCTGGCAAGCATTTGGCTTTCTGCTATTTGCAAGTCCTACCCTATTACACGTATTCAAAATGAGACTGTGGCAGATGTGTACAGCACCATTGCACAGCTATCTCCCTAAAGCAAACTCCTAAAAGCTCAGTTTCCCCTTGGACATTACCAATTATTCATGTGTGAGAATACCTCAGCTACAGCTCCTGTATTCTATTTTGTTTGTCAAATATCATGTCAAGCGTTACTTATTGGATTTTGCCTTGTCCTCAGGTTTGAGGACTTCTTCTGATGGTGGTATCGGCCTGGGTTTAGCAAGCTGGCCAGGCTTAATTTCAGGCATTTTTTCACCATGTCTGTACACACTTACAGTGACATCCACTGTTTCCCCACCATATTTGTTCTTGACATGGATGCTATATTTGCCTGAGTCTTCTGAGGTCACTCCCTTGATTGTTAAACTGGCAAATTTCCCTTGTTCCAGCGAAAATGCATAGTGCTCATCACGTTCAAAGGCCTTGTCATTCTTGAACCAAACCACTTCGGGGTCAGGATTTCCAAATACAGTACAGGTCAAATTCAGTGTCTAAGGGAGGAAAAAAGAGGCAATTTTGAGGATCAGTCAGATTTGTTTAACCAGAATATTCTCAGTGTTGCTTTCAGGCACTTCTTATTCCTGGTTAATTAAAGTAAGACAGGTATCATGTTCTTGAGGACTGAGAAGTAGAGTTCCTAACATATTTTTTTTTCTTTGATTCAGTCTTTCCACCATCTCACCAGTGACTGTGATGCAGTAATAGCCTCAGGCTAACAGCGTCTGAAGATGGCAAGTTGGACTGTCATTGCAGTCCTGCCTGCAGGAGACTCCTGACAACCCATTTGTCTGACAGGAGGTTCAGGCAATGATAGGTTTAAAAAAGTTCCCCTGTACACAGCAGGGAGGAGAACTGAGTAAATCTTTTCTGACCAAGGCCTCCTGAGGTTATCCCTTAAGATGATAAAAAAAAAAAGTCACTTAAAAGTAGAGTACATAACATGAATCATTGGACATTGATTCCAGGTGCTGCTGACTAGTAAAATGGAAATATTTCACAAAGAATAAATAATACATAAATGTTGTAAAAGTGTTACATGCGTGTATACTGTATTCATGGAATAGCTGAAATGACCTAGTAGGCTGTCCTGGCAGTTCACGGATTTTCCAAGAACTGAGCTGAGATTAAAGAAGCCCATAAAATTTTCGTGGTCATTCTTCCAAATTTTTACATAGTTACTGCTGAACCCCATTTTGACCTCCATATATATATGTATGTAAACTTTATGTGTTCAGGTACAGCGATGACAGAATAAATGAAAGAGTTATTTGAGAAGTTGCATTGTTTAGTGCCTACTTTGCTTGAAAGTCATTCTGCCCAAAATTCTGCCCTAGGTAATTAAAAGTCTTCTTCAGAATTTCACATATGCAACATTGTGTTAGGGGGAAAAAAAAAGAAGAAGAAAAAAAAATTAACAACCCCAAACTGATGGTTTCTACCAGAATGCTTCCTTATATTCCCTCCCCTCTATATTCCCCTTCAGGTTTCACCAAATCCTGACCCAGATAAAATAAAATACAAATAAAAGCAATCTTGCATACTAAATGCCTCCAAAGTCAGAGGGGAATGTTGAAGGAAGATTTACATGCTCTGGGTACAACCTAGTGACAACCTAAGTGTGTAAGTACTCTTAAAGAAGGGATATCATGTAGGATGTAAAGTTAAATAATAGCCTTTAGGAACTAGCCTTACTGTAAAACATTTAGAGGAGTAATGATGCAAACACAAAAATAAAACTTTGGTAAACCAAACTGATCTCTAATAGCATGAGTTTAAATCTTACTGTCCTTTCTGTAACTCAGGCAACATTTCATGACTATTGTTCTCAAAAGTGACCTCATTTAAGAGCAATAAATAATTAATTCATAACAATTAATCAAGTCTTAATAAGTTAATATTAAAAACTTACCAGAGAACAGATATTTTCTACAGTCATTTTAGATCATTTGGGCCTGTTTTAATTTATTAAATTACAGATGTGACCTAAAATCATTTATACTCTCTTAGGAACTAGTAAAGCTTTGTCTTGTGTCCATATATTTGTGTAGTTATATCATTCCATTGCATGAGGAAAACCCTCTGCTCTTTTGGGGTTTTTTTTGTATAGTTACTTCTCACATTTGTACTTACACAATTCTTTCATGGTACCTGTTTGTATTTAATTTAGAGGTGATTTCAAAGTTTCACTTCTTTGTGATCCATTTTGTTTTGCCTGATTTCAGGAATCAGAGATTTTCTCTTCACACATTCAGTTATTTAATCCTCACATGATTAACTCTCTTTTGAAGCCTTGTACTTCTGGAAATGCACTGTGTAGCATTTCCTTCATTTAAGGCTGTAGTTTTTAGGGCATGATTGTATGAGGAAACTGCAGCTAGTCTGTGCAGTCAGGGATGCCGTTTCCTTACTGAGCCTTCCTTCATTGAGCCATTTCCTTACAGTTAGACTGTTTTAAGATGTTGGTCATAGAATGGCTTACACCTAACCTCCTAAAAGACTAGCTTTCTTGCTGTAAGGTGCCTCTGTCTACCAAAAAAAGAAAGCATCTCATGGGAACACCCATTAGAGACATAGGAAGGAAGGCACCAAGAGGACAGTCATCTCTCTCTGGTCCAGACTTGAGCAGCTTTCAGTGCCCACTTCAAGGACCACGTGTTCTCTCATCTTTCTAAAGAGACAGCTCCTGGTTATCCAGAAAATGGCCAAGTACACGGAAAGTTGGAAGAGTTGTGTGCAACCTCTTACTTAGGTGATAAGAAAGACAGTTTCCACACAAAGTAACACAGCTGTAGCCTCTGAAGATGCACTTCATACAAGAGATGTAAACAGCCTGATCAACATGCTTTTGATAGCAAGCAGATGGTAAGAGTCACATTGGCTCATGAACAGATCTGCTATAGTCAGTCGGAATAAAAGCCCATCTAGCTCTTTTAGAGGTCAAAAGCAACCGCTTAAGAAAGTATACAAAAATACAGAGTATGAATAGTGTCATCCTATTCTCAGTATACCTTCCTGCTTTCCACAATTTCATGGCTTTTAAACTGGTTATAGGCACAAGTTGTATCAAGAACATTATATTTAATGGCCCCTGCTGGACTTCATTTCATGATATTGCCTATTTTCTTTTTTGGACCCAAATCTATTTTCACCTAAGGTACTAAGGCACAAATTAATTATGAACCACTTGAAAAAAATACTTCCTTTTGATTCTTTAAAGCCCGTAATGACCATGTAATTAGGCATTCCCTAGTTCTTGTTCTGTGAGAAGTGCTGGATAATAATTTCCAAGTACCTTCTATGCACCATGCCAAATACTGCAAATTCTTTTTTCTTGTTACTCTGTTCTCTTTCAGTAATTTTTCTTCCCAGATTGAAGACCTAGTTTCTCCCCATAGGGAAGGACAGGGCACCCAGTAGAGGAAGATTTCCTTCAGCAGAAAGAGACAAGAACTGGTTGTCTGTGTGGGAAGGATGAAAAGAGTCTGTCTTTCCTGGACTGAAGGCTTGGGTGTCTGGAGCCTGGAACTCACCCTCCGGATGGAGAAACCAAGTTCCAGTACTTCCTTGCACCTGTAAAGACTAACAGCAGCTCAGACTAAGAGTCTTCTCCTTCTGTCTTAGTATACAGGAGGTTGGCCTGAGGTTGCATGAGATCCCACTCCACCATGAATAAAATCCCAGTGAGGGGCACCAGTCAGTCAGCATCATGAAATTTGATCTCCACCAGTCAAGCTGACCTAGGAAGNTAGCAGCTCAGACTAATAGTCTTCTCCTTCTGTCTTAGTATACAGAGAGTTTGGCCTGAGGTTGCATGAGATCCCACTCCACCATGAATAAAATCCCAGTGAGGGGCACCAGTCAGTCAGCATCATGAAATTTGATCTCCACCAGTCAAGCTGACCTAGGAAGGGACTTTGCGAAGATTTACCAAATTTGTCTTTGCATCTAGGTGTTTGGTCATTGTTGATGTCAAAAAAAAAATGTTTATTCACTGGCTTTCAATCTCCCATAATTATATATTGTAGTGGGGCTATCTGTCAATATATAGGAAGAGGGGACAGTTTAGCCCCTTGTCCCAGGTAGGTTCTTTACCCTCCTTTACTCTTGCCAGCCACAACAGTCTATGCCTGGCATGCTGGGGAATGGGACCTAATTTTTGTTTATGTTTTACTGGCTCTCAGAGAGTGGCTGCTTCCTCCTGCCTCTTCAGTTTCTTCTACAGGGCAGGGGTGGACTCTCCCATTAAACTGCTCTGCTCAGTACACAGAGCTTAAAGCCAGCCCAGATTTGACTATGCAGTTAACTCAGAGCATCTACATAATCAGCACAAGACCAGCTCCTATTGAGGCTGACCTTGCTTGGCTAAGATCTGAATCAGGCTCCTCTGTGCCTCCTCTGACTGTATAGTCAGCTTACAGTACCTGTGCTCACGTAGAATTTCCATGTGTCTCAATTAAATGACTGCCATTAGATGGTTTAAATTATCCTGCTTCTGCTTTCAGCCTCTATGAAATCATCTGCATTCGCTCCCCTTTTGCCATCAAAGCAAAACTCTCACCAGTCAACATGACTGACAGAATCTGTCCTTACCTTCCCATCCATTATAGTGACGACGTCAGGCAAACCACCAATGACTTTACCACGATCTAGGAGTTAAAGAAGAACACATGAACCATGTGAAGTTCAGGCCTCAAAATTACTCATTTCTTAATGATTTTATAGCTTGGTGCCATATTAATCACAGCTTTTGTTTGGACTTATCTTTTAAAAAGTGGAGTCCCTGGTTAATTAAACATAAAATAATACATTTTTTGTGATATTTTGTGTTATGTCTTTTTAACGTATTTTATGGTCCCCTCAGATTTTATGGCAGAGATCGTGCTATGGTATTCTAAATGGATACACATAACAACCTTGAAGCTACTGCTGAGCTTGACGGTCTGTGCTTTGGGCACAGAGCAAAGCAAGGAGGATGCTTTTAGCATATTGGTGGTATCTAAGATCTAAGGAAAATTTGTTCTGCCACTCTCTTTGTGGGCAGAAGCATCCTGTTGTTACCAGGGGAATTGATATCAAAGTACCAGAATTCCTACAGCCCCTAACAGTAACAAGCTTCCCCAATGTCTGTGTCTCAGCAAACACTGTTCAAGAGGCATTAGCAAGTAATTTTTTACTTGATAGGTAGAACCCGATATTCAGTATCAGCAGCAGCTCTCAGAGTCAACACCTCCTTGTGTGACACCCAGAGGCTCACATCTCACAAAACCTCTGCAGACACAAGAAGATACAGTGGAGGTTTGCAAAATGTGTAAAACTTTTAGTGGGCTTCCATTGGAATTAAAAACAAATAAACCCACAAATTACTATTATTATTGTAGTATTATTTGCTAACAGGGAACTTTTGCAGCCACAGAAATCTGAAACCTATGGCAGCATGTCATGATGGATGCCTTAAAGAGAACACTAGACTACATTGTAGAACACCTTTGATAAAATGTAAAATAAACTTACTCTTCTCAGCAAAAGCAGCAGCCCTAAAATTGTTGAGGAAGAGAGGAAGAGAAATATGCAATGTTATTAATGAAATTAATAAAATATTTTTTCTGTAAAGAAACTGTTGTCACAGCATTAAAATGCAAAAGAGGTAGCACTTACTTGAGTCGCTGGAATTCTGCATATGCATCATCAAAGGCTGCAACAAAACAATCGAGAAAGTTATTGCCCATGAACATAACTTGCACTTGAGGATCAGTATAAACACTTAAACACATACCCGTGTTAAAGCTCTTTTAAATCCAACACAGGGTTACACAAATGGGAAACCAAACCCCTGAAACCCAATACCACTGGTACTGAAAAGGCATATAAGACTAAAAAGGTCATAACAGTTATGTAACTAAACTACAACTGGTTTTGACCAAAGGCTTTCTGTTTTTACTGTCATTCCTCTGGTTATTGCCAGTATTTTCTGTTTAATCCATGAAAAGTTCCCATATAAGTACGGTCTTATAAATATACCTTGCCCAGACAGATCAAGTGTGCGTTTGTAGGATTCCTTGTCACCAAAGATTTCAAAGGTGTAGTTCCCCTTATCCTTTTCAGTGGGTTCACTTATCTGCAGCCAGGCAACATCCTCTCCACCTCCGATCTTCATCTTTTCACCAGAAGAAATCTTAGATTCCCTGGAAAAAAAAGAACAGAAATGAGTTTGAACATTCTTTTCATGTATGTTCTCCACAGGAGATCATCTATATAAAGTTACAAAGGATAAAATACTATTCCTAAACTACAGATAAATTGCAACTAATGGGAGCAATTTCCCAAAAGATTCTTTTCTTCCTAGTGGGGGCATGAAACATTTTGGAACTACCAGCTTGAGCTTTCATTCCAAAGATTAATTTGCTCACCCTCTTCTCATTCTCCTTCTCTCCACATACACAATCATCTGTGTTTATACCTATATGCACACACGTCTGTATGCAAAAATGGTGCGTGAATTTAGAGTTCTGTACACTTCATACACAGTAACATAAAATACATCAGAATAGTAAACTAGAGGAAAATAACCTTTTCTGATGGGGAAAAAAATCTTTACCTTTCATTAACTTGAAAAATCAATTAAGAAAACAATAAGATTTGCATATAATTTATTATTCTTGCATCAAATCACAATACACCTTTGCACCTTTGTTTTATTTTTAAGAACAAGACAAGAAGCAAATTTTCTAACTGCAGATAATTAATAAGGAGGTCTTAAAAAAACAGTGGCATTATATTGATTTATCATCACTTCCTAAGCTAAGAATATAAGAAATGCCCTACTGATTCAAATCAGAGTATCTTCTGGTCCATCATCTCTCATGAAGAGCAGAAATAGAAGAAGCTATTTAATGACAGCATGGAAACCAGTCTGCTTTCAATGGTTTGAAGAGAAGTTTCCTCTTTCACTCATTAACTAAGGAAGTATTTCTTTCCATCCTTCCTCCGTGAGCATATTTAGCTGGAATTTTTAATATATTATGTCAGCACCAGCTTCTCTTTGATCAGTTATTTTATTTAATGGCTGGAGAGCAGCACTGAGGAGAAGGACCTGGGTGTGCTGATCGACGAGAAGCTCAACATGAGCCAGCAATGTGCGATCGCAGCCCAGAAGGCCAACCGCATCCTGGGCTGCATCAAAAGAAGTNCTTCCTCCGTGAGCATATTTAGCTGGAATTTTTAATATATTATGTCAGCACCAGCTTCTCTTTGATCAGTTATTTTATTTGCCTAGACAGGGCTGATCTGATTTCATAGCTAGAGTTACTTTGATGGGGAAAAGGAATTTTTACTATTTCCCTTTCTGTAAGATGACTACATTGAGTTCAGTGTACCAAATTAGATAGAATATGGATAGAATAGATGGATAAAAACTACTATATATTAGAAAATACTACATATAATATTCCCCACTGTGCCATGAGTGGATGATGCATGCTGGCTTTAGGGCTTGTATTATGTTCCCTGCTAGGCAGTATAGTGGATAATTCAAAGCTAGCTTGAAATTTACATGGTATGTTTCATGATGTGCAGACAAGAGTAAAAAACACATGGATTGACTAGCCTTTCATTTTTTGCAAGAAAAAAAAATTGCTCGAACCCCATTTAAAAGAGCAGGGAGGTTTGGAGAGACTGGGGGAGGTTAGTTTGTTTGTTTGTTTTAGTCTTTGTTTTAGCTTTAACGGCTCTGGCTTACAATCATTATGTTCATGGAAGAACAGAAATTTTATTTTTTCAAAATCTGTGTTCAATGATCTTCAAGATAATCAATGCGTAAGACATTATAAAATCTGAAATAATGGGAGGGGTGGGGGGTGTATGTATGTAAATATAAGTATGCATGCTGATATTTCCATATTAGCCATGTAGCATTCTCAAGTTTTATGTTTCTATGAACTGGATGGTGGAATGGTTCAAGTCAGTTTTAAAACTCAAGCAGATACAGTAAAAGGTAGAGGCAAATAATATTTTTCTTTCCCTTTCCATCATGTTAGCATCACATTTGCTGAAAGGAGCAGAACTTACTGAATAGAAAGCTTGAGTTATGACTACAGCTGCACACCCTTGCAGAAGTGTTCTCGAGCTCCCTGAACCTGATGATCACTGACACTTTTCTTGTGTTCCTGTCTTCATAGAAATCAAGGGCTGGACAGCATTGCAAATCTAGGGAAACATACTGATAAACCAGCCTCTTCCTGTCCAAGTCAGACCAGTTCACTGTGTGTCATCTTTGTAGGCCATCAAGGAATGTCAATGTTGAAACCACTTGAAGAGTTTTAAAATCCTTCCAAAACTTACCTGCGGTTTCAAGCAAATGAGGGCCTGACATAGCAAAGCATTTGAACACTCGATTAACTGTAAATATACAGATGAATAGAGTATGTCCAAAGTCAAAGATTAATGTAACATGAGGGTGGAAAACTATTTAGAACTTCAAAGCTCATAGCTGGTCATATTCTCAACTCTGAAGGCTATTCTCAAAGTATTCTGTGCCCCACTGAGTATCTTTTCAAAGAAGAGGAACAGGATTAAAATATTTTGTGTTACTTAAGTAAGCTACTTATCAGTTTAAAAAAAAAATCCTTTCTTAATACAGGCTTTTATTAAACTGCAAGAGCAGATCCTTGGTGTTCACCTAGTACTGGAGGAGAATCTCATCCATTTAAAGAAAAAAGCAGCCCTAAATAGAAAACTATGTTTGGACATTTTGCTGTCTTTGAACCAATCATATAACACAGTGGAAGACAAACAGTCTTGTGTTGAATAAGAGGCTTGGAATATTGTAGATTCTTTTCTTCCTGACTGTTACAGCCCTCCTGACATGTGTTAGAAAAATCTGTTAACATTTCTTTAACTGTATGTACTATCTATGTGAAAAGAGAGTATGAAGTGCTGGAAAGAGAAATTCATTAATGTGGTCCAGTTACTAAATGAATGCCACAGAATAGTAAATAGTAAATCACAAAGATGGTATTTTTTCTCAAATGAAACTGAAAAAATATTCTCATCTACCTGTGAGACCAGTTGACTTTCATTTCTTCATTGTAGTACTTCAAGAAACACTGGAGCCTTATTCCTTCCTCAGTGCAAAGGACCTTCAATGGAGAGGCTGTCTTACCTAAGTAAAATAGAATATATGCAGATCAGACATGATAGTGGAATGAACAGGAAACAGTCAAATGGATTACTTGTCCTGTCAGAACAACAACAAAAAAAAATAAATTTCAAGATCTGGGCCATGATTCTCAACTACCACAAAGAGACAATTGTTCATGCTTCTCAAAGGAGATCTGCTGATTTATATCAGATGAAAGTCCAGCATGAGTTTATGGTTTTATTGTCATATACAAGTAGTATGACTAGCAAGATCCATTGTAAAATAATAAGCTAGTCACATAATTGTCATGAAACATTAGTGTCATGATTCTACCTGCACCAAAATTTTATTCTTGTGCAGCCCCTGTTCTTTCAGTGAGATGACTCCCAACTTCTCACTGGGAGCAGGATCAGAATTTCATTCTCTCTGTATCAAGGTTCGCTTACTAATGGGATTTAGGAAGAAAATTACTGCTATGACACTGTCACAGTATCTAAACCAAACAAGCCAGGTGGAATAATACTCTGTTCGCTTTTAATATTGTCAATTAGCAAGGTCAACTGCCTATTCAGAAACTTAATAACATGTCTATAATAATATAAGCATCGTGACTCTCAGAGATTTCCAACTTACAATAAAAATTGTGTGCCTCAGGCTCAGATGACTTAAACATAAAAAAAACTACATGAAAATCCAAGACAGCATTTACTTACCACTGACTCCGCTCAATGCCAGAATTATATCATCATATACTGAAAAGGAAAAAAAAAAAGAGGGAAAAAAAAAAAAATGTACCATCAAAATTCAATCAGAATGCAGCTTTGTTATGCTTGGTTTAATTAAAGCAACATGGGAATCCTTCACATCCTTAGGCAAACCATTAAAATTCCTACAGGTGTATGGGAAAAATTGGAGACTGTCTGAGTACAGCATATTAATTCTGTGCAGTGTCACTGAGTATCTCTGCTATGTGTGGAGTCAGCTGTCTGCTGTCAAATCTTTGTTTTAGTATCCCTCAGGCCAGAAACAATAAAAGGTCATTAAAACTGGATAGTTCACATTCAAAGGACAGTGCAGGGGAAAGAAATTATTGCATTCTAGGTGAAAATAGTTTTCACCTGCTCCCTGTAGGATGGCATTTGACAAATGTAAACTCCTTCAACAGCAAGTGAAAAAAAACAGGCATCATATCAAGCTTTTGAAATATCACAAAGCTGATGCGTTTGCAGGAGGGGAGAATCCTGGGGACAAGGGCAGAAGAGTGGGGAACTCTTTCATAGCAGAAGAAACCTATTCACTGTCACTGTGTAAGAGGGAAAGAGAGAAAGAAAGAGGCACCATAGTCTGAAGAATGCATATTGAAGGCTGAAGAATTTTTATGAATAGGGAAGACAGTGAAATGCGTGAGGTTCAGAAAATACTACTTGTATATTTGGTCTGTATCAATCTGTATCTGCACATTTTTTGTCTCTGCTGAAGTAAATCGTGATTCTATTCCATAAGCCTCTGCAAACTCCAGTATGCTTCTACTGGCATGTTGACAAGAGGACATGAATTACATAATGTATATACATTACATCACAGACATCTGGGGAAGTGGGGTTATATTGCCTATACTGTCTAAATAAGATGTTTTGCTGAAAGAAGGGTGGATAGAGTTTATGCAGAGAAAAAATGTCTGAGAGACTATCAAGTGATGATACAACCTTTTGAGATAAACTGCAGCTTAAGAACTCAGTCTAATATTCATCTTTTCCGCTTACTTTAGGTATTTCTCCAACCTGCTGAAAATAAATGTTAAGATGTTTGGTGAACTGAATTAATTTTTTAATATGCCTTTCTCCCTCTATTAGGACCCGGCAGAAAATATTCATTATTTGAGACAAATGACTACAGGCAGGTGGGGGTGAATCCATATCCACCTTGGCCTAGTTGGTGGGACCTAAGTAGAGAAGCATGGGGAAGCCATACCAAACTTGAGTAAAATTAATTCATGCTGGCACTAGATCAGTCTTTGCTATAGACTCAGAAGTAAACAAACTTTTTGTTACTGCACAAATTTAAATAGACATAAAATTACAGTAGCTCACTGTGATACCTGATAACATACAAAACCTTATTTAAAAGTCTATCATTGATGCATTTTAGACTAGATTCTCTTACCCTTATTGGCATTTATCTTCATTTGAATGAGAATGGACACTGAGCTCAAACTAGCCTGCCCTATACAATATGCAGTCTTCCAGGTCTCTGTTCATACTGAACTTCTCTGTTTATGTTTCAAGGCTAAATCCACCATTTAGGAGACCCACTGTTTGGTTTAACATGCCAATTCTTGTGGTTTTGCTGGTTGACATTTTCAAAGCCTCCTGGACCCACAGAATTTGTATTCTCAAAATAGGCATTTCACTGCCTACATTTCCAGCATAGCACAGTCTTGCCATACCTGAAGTAGAGTCTCTGGAATGATTCCTGACCATAAGATGGAGAACTACGGAACCTTTTGTTCATTCCAGGGGTCAGGACACCCCTTACTTGAAAATCCATAGACTAAGGGAATGATATTTGTGTACATGTCAAAGGACAGGAAAGGAGGAGGTGGCTAGTCAGGATGCATTGGATAGTGTGGGACCTGAGCATGACATAAATGGTATGGAATAAAGGGTAGAAATTGTACTGGTTTTGACTAGGATAGAGATAAATTTATTCATAGCAGCTTGCATGCTGCCGTATTTTGGGTTTGGCTCTGAAACAGTGTTGATAACAGAGGGATATTTTAGCTATTGCTGAGCAGTGCTTGCAGTGTGAAGGTCTTTTATTTCTGTTACTCATACCGCCCCACCAGCAAGCAGGCTGGGGGTGCACAAGAAGTTGGGAGGGGACACAGCTGGGACGTCTGACCCCAACTGAACAAAGGGATATCCCACACCATATGATATCGTGCCAAACAATAAAAGCTGGGGGAAGAAGGAAAGAACATTTGGAGTTATGTCATTTGTCTTCTCAAGTCAGTTACATGTGATAGAGTCCTGCTTTCCTGGAGATGGCTGAACACCTGCCTGCTGATGGGAGGCAGTGAATGAATCCCTTATTTTGCTTTCCCTGCATGCACAGCTTTTGCTTTACCTATTGAACTGTCTTTATTTCAGCCCATGAGTTTTCTCTGTTTTCCCCTTCTAATTCTCTCCCCCATCCCACTGAAGGGGAGTGAGTGAGTGGCTGTGTGGGGCTGAGCTGCCTACTGGAGCTAACCCACAAAACAGCTTTACTATTTTACAATCAAAATAACTCTCCTCCTCACTGAGAGACCCACCTCAACATATTTAGTACTTTGAACGTCTTGGTGCTTTAGACGCTTTTGTAGACATTAAAGCTTAACAAATTTGAGAGACAGAGCTCTCTACAAAAGATCTCACATAAAAGGGGATGTCAGACTGATCAGAAACTTACTTCATTTCTTTCCTGTCAGGGTACTAGAGATTAATCATTACAATGCCCAGTGTCACCCCTCCTAAACTGGTGATCTGCAGTTCAGGCCTCTATAACATAAGAAGAGAAGGGAAATACAAAGGACCACAAAAAAGTTTGCTAACTTTCCATTTGCAAGGATAGATCTTTGACAGCTCTTGGAGATCATTATTTCAATATATTAAACTTAATGTTACCTTTTCCTGACAATTCAAGAGTAGATACATCATGACCTCTGTCATCTGATAGTGTCGCCTTATAAACTCCTTCATCTTTGCGAGACAGCTACAAGGAAAGCACAAGATGTTTACTGACAAACTTGCTCATAGGACAACGTTTGCTCAACCCCTGTATGATTTTCTAATCATAGGATCATCTAGGTTGGAAGGGACCTTTAAGATTATCGAGTCCAATGACCAACTGCCAAAACCACCACTAAACCACGTGGCACCACATCTACCCATCTTTTAAATGCCTCCAGGGATGACGATTCCACCATTTCCCTGGGCAGCCTGTTCCAATGTTTGATAACCCTTTCGGTGAAGAAATTTTTCATAATATCCAATCTAAACCTCCCCTGGTGCAACCTGAGACCATTTCCTCTTGTCATATTGCTTGTTACTAGTGAGAAGAGGTTGACCCCCACCTCTCTCCAACCTCCTTTCAGGTAGTTGTAGAGAGCAACAAGGTCTCCTCTCAGCCTCCTTTTCTCCAGACTAAACAGACTAAAAAACCCCAGTTCCCTCAGCCGGTCCTCATAAGACTTGTTCTCTAGACCCCTCACCAGCTTCGTTGCCCTTCTCTGGAAATGCTCCAGCACCTCAATGTCAGTCTTGTAGTGAGGGGCCCAAAACTGAACACAGTACTCAAGGTGGGGCCTCACCGGTGCAGAGAACAGGGACACGACCACTTCCTTAGTCCTGCTGGCCACACTATTTCTGATACAAGCCAGGATGCTCTTGGCCTTTTTGGCCACCTGGGCACACTGCTGGCTCATATTCAGCCAGCTGTTGACCAACACCCCCAGGTCCTTTTCCACCAGGCAGCTTTCCAGCCACTCTTCCCAAGCCTGTAGTGCTGCATGGGGTTCTTGTGACCCAAGTGCAGGACCCAGCACTTGGCATTAAACTTCATACCATTGGCCTCGGCCTATCGATCAAACAGCATATATTGTACCGTATTCTGGTTAAATAATCTTACCAGAGATGAGATAAAAACTATCAATGGTTTTTGCATGCTTTTTTATGGAACTGTAGTTAGTCCTTAAGCCTAAAACATATTCAGATTTCAATTCAATTGCCTTGAGAAACTGTGTTTTGTCTCTTGTTCCAAAAAGACAAACAAGATATTGATCCTTGTCAGTAGAAATTACAAGGAGCACAGTAAGATGTAACAGAGAGTAACTTCAACCCACCCAAACTGAACTGAAACTATTACTTTTTTTAATCAATCTATGTAAATCATAACAACAGGTCTATCTTCTTTAACTGTTCAAATATGAACTCAGTGGCTTTCATTTAAGCAGCAACTGTAGTCAAATTATATCTATGCTAGGTAAATAATGAAATCATTACCCTCAGAAAGCTTACATTCTAAAATCTAACACAGTGATACTGCATTGAAGTCAGTAGGGGTTTTTATTTTAATTTATTTTAAAACCTGAAGGAAAACATATAAATAATTATATAGAGATTGGAGGTCATTTAATTTAATCTTAGATTTATACAAGTCCAGAAGCAAGTAAATAATAGTAAAAGCATCATATAACTGAATGACAAGTAACAAGAGCAATTCAAGACAAGCAGAAACCACCGTCCCCCAAAAGATCTACTAAAGAAAAATGAAGCCACTGGAAAGCCATTATTCTCTTGCAAGTGAAATGAAGGACATAAATTAGAAGAATATGAAGCCAATCAATAAAATAAATAAGTCAATTAAATGGATGCATATTTATGCTGAAAGCAGAAAACCTTGATTCGGGGAGGTTTTGGCACTTGACGAAGACACAAATTATGCAAGCTAAGGTTTCAGACAAAAGTTAGTCTATCCTGTTTGCATAAAGATAAATCTTAAGCAATATACCTCGAACCTATTCATTTTAGGCAATAAAACTGAGACACTGTCAGAAATGAGGTGCTTGAACAAATTGAAAAATTAAGGAGCAATAAGAAAGAACGAGATACAGTTCACCTAAGGACACTGAAGCAACTTACGCATGAACTGTCTGAGATGATAACAAAAATAGATACTCTTTTACTAGCATTAGCTACTCACCAGCTAATTGAAGGGTAGCAAATATGCCTTTTCTTAAAATGGTACACAGAAATCATGATACCTGGTTTAGTGCTCTGCCTGGCAAACCTATAGCATGTCAAGCAGAAGCTGTCATTTCTAATCAGTAGATGATACTGTACCCTGGGAATACTGAGGTGACATTCTCCCTTCTGCAGATCTGGCACCTCATCAACGTCAATCCCAGAACCGTCCTTATACCACTTGAAAACAGTCTCCTTCTTTGTGTTCGCAACCTGTACAACAGAAAAGGCACATAAGCCTGGCTATGTCCTGAAGAAAGGTATCCCACTGTAGGCAGTCACACAGGTACTTTCAACATAAGAAGCCAATATTTTTGTAACACATGTCAAATAAATCCAAGCAAAAAACCAATTTCAACCAAGTCCTACTAAGCAAGTCTTAGTCCTACGGTATTTGTTTGTGGCACAGAACTGGTCAGAAGCATACAGCTTACAGAGCCCTGTCAAATCCTTAAAGAAATCCTGTCAATCTCTTCCCTTAAAGGGTTTTGCACCCTTGCTATGTGGTTGTAGTTTGTCTAGAGTTATCTGTGAGAAGTATCTTTGAAATTAGAGCTGCTGAACTCTCTTTTATTTTTTTTGTGTTTGCCATGTGTCTCCAGAGAGCTGTAATACAGAACTTAGGCCCTATGTTAGAGAGTTTTCAGCCAATTTGCAGATTTATCCCAGCTACCTAAGCAATTTCTTTCAGGGCTAAACTGCAGAGAGCAACTGAAATTACTATTCTGAAAGCATTTGAGACTTCAAAATTGTGAGCTGCACCAGAAATCCTTTTTTTCTACAACATTGGGTCCTATGGGAAGTACAAAGATTTGAAGAGTCCTACAAATTGCAGTCTCTCCCAACACAAAGGGGCTTAACAATGTAGTGCAAATGCAGAGAAGTTGCTTGAAAGCCAGAATTTTGCTGTAGTAGCAGCAGCTCATCTAAGCAATGCATAAGTAGACTTCAGCTATACCTCAAGTACTGTTATAATTTTGAAATATAAATTGTGAATCAGTGACGCTTAAAATATTGCTGGATGAATGACCTCAAAGTGTGAATTCAAAGAAGCTAAAAGCCCAGCTCCTTTTAGAAACCCTGGCAAAAGATTATTTTTTTTCCCCTTTCAGAAGCACTGTGGTTTATTTGACATCACTATCCCCATACCCTTCTAAAACTCACAAAAAATGCAATGGTATTTCCATGCACAGCCTGAATTCCCAGTCAGCGTGGCTTTGGTAGAAGGACAGAACTGGCAGGACATTTCTCAGTCCCCAGGCAGTTGCTTTAAAAAGCCTCCTTAAAAAAGAACTGAACAAATGGATAGAGGGCAGCCCAGAAGTTAATACAGATCTGCAATAGTTTTCAAGTGGCTTGCTTGGAGGAAAAAACACACACCAATTTCTAACCCTTTCACATTAGAGACATCACTCCATAGATGAACAGCTCTATGAAAGCTCTCCATAGAGGTGACTGGACAAATAGGAGGGCGTCCTATACTGATTCCTGGACATCTCTATAAAACCTGCTCAAATTAATCACATATATTGCTGCTTAATAACCAGTGTGGTTGCTATGGATCTCTGACAGAGTATTTGAGATCACAACCTGGCCCAAAGCAATTCCTTGCTTGAGAAAAGTGAGCAGCATTTTACGTTTACCAGTAACTACAAAGTGGCTATTCCTGTAGTCATATGACATGAGTGGCAATTTTATTCGAACAAAGCCTGAAGGAACAAGCCTTTAATGCTTTTCAACAATTTTTCATCAAAGACTGTTAGCACTCAATCTGACAATAAATAGACTGAGTTTCAGACACATGCAATTTGCAGTGCCGAAGTTATTTCATGTTGACATTCACTATGAAAAGTTACCTTTTTCGCTGTTTAGCCACACACCAAAAATCTGGCTTTTAACAGACACAGTACAAATAAGGGTCAAAGTTATGCAAGAGCAGGTAGCTTCTGTATGTTCTGAAATTTAGGAGTACTTGAAGAAAAATTATAGTAGATGCTGATGCATGAAGAAAAATAAACACACAATAAAAAGTAACTATCAAATTATCATTCAGATGGACAAACGTGTCCCACTGGCATGCAGATGCTACAATACCAAGAACAAGGTCCTCAATCCCAGTTATTTCAGAATTAAATACTAAGTGACTCAAAAGTCAATCACGTCCAATCACATAGAAAATAAATGGTACGTGAGGTAACGTGTGTTACTTTTGATATACTCTTTTATAACACAATCCTATTTGCTCATTGTTACTGTTATGGACCTGGATCATACAGTCAGTCCTCTGCCCTACACAAGCTTCCAGCTGGCCTGGGTTCCTAACTCCCTTATTTCATGCCACGGCCTTTGAGAAAGTAAAGGCAAAAAGCCCTCTCTTACAGGTACTTCCTTCACATCATCCCAGGCTCTTTCAAGAGTTAAGAACACCCACGACAATTATTTTTGCACAGGAGCACTAAACAGACCGTAGAAGAGACCTGGGCCAAGTGCTATGACATGGCCTTGGGAGGCAGAGATTGTTCCTTGGATATTTATTTTACCACAGAAATAGCCCAGAGCAGCCACACTTCTAACTTGAATGTCAGGTATCTGAAGTTCGTAGGACAAATCCAGGCTTTATTGTTCAAACTCTTGCTATGTACAAATAGCAATTAAACAGGCATAAACAACAGTACCATGTGAACCTAATGGCCAGTCACATACAAACAGTGACAAACATTATAAGGTCAATGGCATACTTAAAATGATGAGTGTGAAAACAGCCCACATCCTAGATTTCATTTACATAAAATGCTCTGACCTTATGAACAAGAAGCACACTGATGAAAAGCATATAATCAGAAGCTCAGCCTTTCACAGTTTCAGTGGTATAAACAGGCTCGACAGTCAATGAAAAGAAGGATAATTTCAGATTAATTTGTAGAGAATTAACACTGGTATAAATGGTTCGGCAACATTTAATTCCCCATGTGAATGAAATGATAAGCAGGGTTCATGCCTGAGGCAAATGCATGTTGAGATTATAAAGCACTCCAGCTATGTAGCTCAGTACCAGCAACGGTACCATGTTAACTAATGAGTGTTGAGCCCTAAAATGGGGGCACACAGAATGGCAGATTCACCACCCAGGTCAGTTCCACTGGGAATGAGTTGAGGTTAAAGGTTTCCTAATTAGTGAGCAGAAAAAAAGAAGGGAAAAAAATCCCACAAATGTACATGTAAATGGCTCATAATGAATGATTCAAGTCAGTCTAATTAAAAGCCAAAAACTTATTCAAAAGAAGTGGAGAAAATTAATACAAAAGAGTCCACATTACAGGAAAAGGCAATGAAGAAGAGTTTGATGCCTGTTGAATTCAATTAACTTAGTTATTCAGACCTCTAATTAGTCACTCTAGAAGAGGAACAAAAATGAAAATAAATCAGTTTAGAATGGCATCTAAAGATGTTAATGCAGAAGTTACTCTGAATTCCATGCACATTAGCATTAGTTAAGATTCAAAAGTCATTAGCCAAATACAATAAAAATCATGTTTTATAACTTTAATTCTAGAAGCCTTTGTTGCATGTTTGGTTACAGTCGACTAAAGAATAGATGCTTTGGTAGAGGAACCTCCAAATCAGAAAATGGCAAGGAAAGAGTTCTAACTCTGGCTTTTTGTGGCTATTTTTTGAGGAAGGAAGAAGGACCATTGAGAGATTAATATTTTGTTTAAATGACCTTTACGGCTCACACTTATTATAAAGAATTAGATCACCTAACACATTTAGAAATATCCTGTAATTTTTTTTTTGTTTTAACGAAGACTACTGCTGAAGAGCAGTAAGTCAGAAATTTTGATTTTAAATATTTCTAAATAATAAAAAAATTTTCATATGAAACTTTCAATTTTAAAATTATAAAAATCTTTCCTCACATTTTCCTAGATAATTTTGTAATTTATTTTTTAACACATTCTAAAAAATTATTTCAAGTATATTTCCTCACCTTACAAGCAAGTAAAACTTCACATTCCTCTGTAACTTTCCAGTACAAAAACTCCGAGAAGTGAGGACCTAAGAAACAAAACTGTCTTAAAGCATATGTTGTAGAATGAAGAGTATCAGAGAGATCCAGTGAAATAAAGAAAAAAGATGATAATTGTATTATAACATTCCTACAGCAGAGTGATGAGAGGGAACTCCTTAACTACCTATCCACTAGAAGGAAAATCCTGCAGTAAATTTTTATGATATTGATGCAGGTGTCTACAGTACAGCTTAGAAACCTGAGGCTCATTTCTGTATGTTAAATCATGTAGTACTCCAAAATGTAAAATAGTGAATGAGACTAATTATTTTCTAAATATGTTTATGCCCAATTGCCAACTAAGCATAGGAAAGAAACAGAGTAGCTACAAACAAGTGTACAGACAATGTATTTAACGCAAAGGGAAATGGAGAATAAACAAATGTATCCAAACACCCAATTAAATGTTCAAAGCAAAAATTTTATGACAGATAGTATTTGTCCAAATTATATAAAGTTAAAAAATGTATCAAACATTACAAGCAAAACAGGAAGTATTCCTTTTCTCCATTGAGGTTCCAATCCGGCAAACATGTATATCTTTAAGTAAATTTACTGACATTCATAGCTTTTTTAAAGTTATTGTGCTTACTCATGTCAGTAAATTTATGTTTTACTGTCTGCGGGATCAGGGCCCATAATTGCAATACCCAGACCTGGGAGGTGGCAAAGTCCCAGACTTTCACTTAAATCATTGAGAAATGAAAGATTTTGTGAGTTTATGCTGTAAATGGTGTAATTTCTTTCTTAAATCTATTTTTAAAAAAATCCCCCCACCCCCAAGAAAATGGAAAATAATATAATTACATTGCTCATGAAGAGAAGCTTACCTAACCTATTTAGAATAAATGTTTTTAATTATTATTGTTACTTTCACCCTAAAAGCCACGTGCTTGCCAAGTGAATATTACAAACTAGAACTCAAACTCAGTTTTTTAAGGATTTCACAGCACAGAATTTTGAATTAGTTATCCAATATTAATTCTTACTTTCAGCTGCAAACAATATTGATAACAAGTACATAACAAACTCTGCAACTGTATAGAAACTATGCAACAAATATACATTTGGTTCCTGGAAGTTTGCCTGGACAGAAACCACAGGATCAGGTTTTTAATCTTCCTTGTCTGACACTATGCTGTCTACTCTTCTGTCAATTATATTGAAGGGACAAGTTGTATGCTTAAAACTAAACATGCTGAAATGCTTTGTTGGATCAGAGCCTACAGTAGGCACACTTCTCATGAATATTGAGCAAAGATAACCTCTTGTAAGAACTCCCACTTTATTTCTCTACTTAATGAAAGTTCTGTCACAACTTTCCCTGTCATTAAACACTCTTAAGATTCAGCTGGACAGGGTGCTGGGCCATCTTGTCTAGGCTGTGCTTTTGCCAAGAAGGTTAGACCAGATGATCCTTGAGGTCCCTTCCAACCTGGTATTCTATGATTCTATGAACTTGCATGTATCATATTACAATGTTGGAAAATAAGATCCACCAAGGGTTCAGTGCCTACTCAAACTGTGCAATATACTCATCTTCTAATGAAATCAATGCAACTTGGAAGCACCAGAGATGCATCATTAGCTGCAAACTGGGCTTAAAGTCACCAATCTACTCTGTCTTACCTTGCTTCCTGAGAAATTCTTTCCGCTGGAGCTCAGACTCAGCCAGTACTGCTTTGAATGCTAAATTTTAGAAGAGGTGAATGAAAAATGAGTTAGTCACAAAATTACTCAAAGGATAATTGAAGTTCATTTCTTCATCAGAGTCAAAGTTTCAATGTTTCAGTGAACATACCATCTCCAATGAGAACTAATGAAGACTGGTTCTTGGCCTTTCCATCTTGAATCTGTACTGTGTAGGTACCTTCATTGTCAATTGTAAATCGGTCCATCACCATTTCTATAATGCCATTTGAACGGTCACAATTTATTTTATGCCTCTGAAATAAACAAGTAATAATTTTAGTGTAATCTAAATTACTTATTATTCCCTACAGAATGAATCGTGTTTTATATCCCTGCCTCCATACTCAATCTTTTCATAGCCTTTTAATTGTAAACTATGGAAACAGGTCTGTGCTTGCATTTACTTTTGTACAACAAGATCCCAGTCGTGACAGAAACCTCTGTGCGCAATTGCAGTTGGAATCCTAGAGTCATCATCATAGAGCTGGTTTCGATTTAAAAAAAATAGTTTATGGCACTATGCATGTTTGAAGAAGAGCCTACACAATCAGTCTTTAGCTACATTACAGCTTCCAGTTCAACAATGGGTTTTGGTAGGCTGAAACACTATTCCTAGCAGAGTCCAGAAAAAGCTGGAAGTATTATGTTTGTAGACACAAATGTGGATCTCCAAATAAATCCATCACTACAAATCCAAAAGGTCATCACTACTAAATACCTCTGAGACATATGTGGCAGCTTAATACTGGATCTTATTTTCTCCCTAAAAAAAGTTTATTTAGGAAGGTATAACGATTCGCTCATCTAATGCTAGGTATTCTTTTCAAAGAACGCTAAAGTGTAAGACCATGCGAACAGTAACTTTTTCAAAACCATCAAAGCTTCTGGAAACTAAAAAGATCAGCCTAGTCCAGCAAAAGAGAATTAGAATTCTGTCAAAACTTCTAGTTATGCACTAAAGTGCTTGCAGAATACCCAGAACACCAAACATTGATTTGAATTCAAAGTTAAATATGCTGGTCACTGTTTGTGTCCTTTTTGTGTTTGCTTTCTATTAAATATTCCAGAAAGATAAACTATTGGCAGACATTGTCAAGGAAACAGAAAATTGCAAGCAAATATTGGACAATACTTGCAAAAAATGTTTTGAATTTGCCGGTACTATTTTAGACACAACTACCTTTTACAAAGTAATATCCTCTTTCATTCAGTGAGTAACAACCATGAGGACTGTGTGTCCCACTAACAGTGATGTTGTTTGAATCTCAACTTACAAATTCCTAAAGCAAAGCGAAAATAATCCACAGAAGTTACTTCATGAATACTTTTAGGTAACCAATGCAGCCAAGGGTATTACACACTAACTGTTCCATTCATGATGGGACAGAAAAGTAAATGTCACCATCTAGAAGCAGTTCTATGCATTAAATTATTATAGACCCTGTTACTGTTAAAAGAAAACATCATGCCCTATAAACAGAATATTTTCTTTAAGCTTTTTATTGGACTCCAAAACTAGGAAAAGGTACCTAAAGCCATAGGTAGATAAAGTTTAGGAAAGGGAAGAAAGAAAGAAGGAAAAAAAAAACTAGTTAAAATACCACTTATTAAACTTTCTGGGAGCTTTCCTTAAGTGGAAGAACCTTTAAGTACTGATCCAAAATTAGTAGGAATGACTCCACAAGTATATCTGCTTCAGCTTTGAGGGACACCTCCTGACCAGCCTCAACAACAGGTTCACTGTTGTATGGACAACAGGCCTGGAAGAATAGTGTACACATAGTCAAGATGTTTAGCATTCATTACCAGTACTTTCAAATGTACAAACAGTTCTAGTTTAAATCTTAATGGAGTAACTGAAGAATTAAGAAAGAGAAAATATAATGGAATTAATAAAGCAGTAGCTAACAGGTTGTTTAGGACAACAATTATTAAATAAATTATTTAGAGGGAAGAGACTGAGGTATAAAATTTATATAAAATAACAGGGGAAAATGCTTATATAATTTGGATGTGCACTTTCCCGTATACAGATCAAAGAAAGATATACTGTCAAAGAATAAGACAAGATTTAATTAATCAGGAAATTAAGTAGAAAAATTACTTATGTAAGAGTTCCCCTGTAAGAGTTGAGGAGATAAGCCAGGTAGGTCAAAAAGAGAAGTTATAAACTTCAACAAACTAACAAAAAGTGCAAATTCAAATTCTAGCTTACAGTCTCTTGACCCACAGAGGTTGAGGGCAACACTTGCAGTCATTTCATGAGCTCTCAGGGAGAATGTTAAATTGAGATTTGCCAGAAGCAGAAAAAGAAGAGCAAGATATATGTTTTAATCTGATCTTTTATCACACTTCTAGATTTTTTTATTTCTTGCTTTTAGGTAAAGGAGAAAAAATTTAAAAGATTAAAATAACAGCTGATTAAATGGGGCCCAATTCATTCCATTCTCAGATTATTTTGAAATCTTACCGAAACCATTCCCTGTTAGGACCTAGAAGGAAAAATTTATCACTTCAGCCAATGTCAAGAATCAGACTACAATTCACCAGCATAACGGTCTATTGAACATGTTCAGTGACTGTAGCCCGGTTTCCAGGCAGGTTTTAGAGTGTAATTAGGCTTCTAACTATTGCCATTATGCAGCAAGATGAAGTTCAATGATTTTATGGGCACCATAAATACTAGGCTTTTATGTGACTTTCCACAAAAATATCATCAGTCTCCAAACGTAAATGTCACCTGTGGGTTACTAATTAAAGAGGTGAAATAATACAGCTCCACTTCAAGACTCTCTCTGATGTCAACACTTCCAAAACATATGTGAACTAAAAATAGCTCGTTCTGTTCCACTTACATTGCCAAGACAGAATATTGTCATTTCAATACATCCTAGTCACTAATATTCAGGTTTTCAGTGCTATAGTTTATTACTTCTTAAAGAAAGAAAAACAGAGAAGTATTTTACTCAAAAACGCTTTTTCTTCCACTTGTCAATATGTAATTAAAGTAAATGCTCTTTGCTGTTCTATGGTATAAAAATGCTGATAAGCTTCTCCAGCCAAAACCAGGCTTTGCATCCTCAGGAATAAACTGAACCTTTCAAACTGCTGCACTGGAAGTGGATTCCTCATAGGAAAAGATATTTCCATTTCTGTACTTTATGCCCAGTAGATGAGCCACACTCCACCCCTGCAAAGGCATGACCTTGCTTTCTTTTCAGCCCAATCTGACAACATTTTTGTGCTGCTTTCTATGAAAGGGTCTTCCTAGAGGTATAAAAATGCAGGGAGCTGGTGGCCTGCCCTTCCGTCTCTGTGTAGCCATTCAATGCCCATCTAGAGTCTATGACAAAATTTACCAAAAAAAAAAAAAAAGGAAAGTGTCACCATCCGAAAATTTTATATCTATGACCATTGTTACATTGCCAAGTGCCTCCCACATTACATGTAAAACTAGTAGCAGCAGCCTCAGAGGGTCTCTGGGAACAGCATGTCTTGCTGGTTTGGAGTCCAAAACTGTACTTGAAGCAGCTTTTTTGTCTTGAGCTATTCTCCTAAAGTATTTGCACACTACTTTTAATCAGAAGTGTTTAATACTGGTCTGTGTCTAATTTCTCCTTCTCTTTGGCTGTTGGTTGTCTAGCTACCCAAGATGAACATAGACTTCTGAGAGTTAAACTTTGCTCTTTTTTTTTGATATGAATAGGCTTACCCTGCAACAGGAACTGCAAAAAAGATTCAAGTTAAAGAGTGACATTCCTTTCAGGTATCATCAGACCTTAATAACATGGTTTTAAGCAACTATAAAAATAGAATACCTATTAATACATAAAGGTTTATTAAATAAAATCACATCTATATAATACTCAATATGTACTTACATCACTGTTTTCAACTTCCTTATCATTAATAACAAATCTGAAGTTAGAATCTGGTGATAAGCTTTCAGCCTGAATCCAGAAACGAACTTCTCCTTTCTCAAGAACCTCATAAGCTAATTCTGATTTCAGTGGTATTGCTGCAGAAAGAAAAGCAATCAAAAGACAATAATGCATGAATCCTGGTGAGACAAAAGACTATTGTAATAAAATATTAGTATCTCCCTATTATTTACTGAATGATGGATATAGAATAAATTTTATGCAGGGAAAAGACGTCTAATACAGTCTTTGGCTGATTTTTAAATTACTTTCTCAAAGGGAGGAAAGAATTTACAGCTTATAGTTTGCACACTATTTAACAAATTGGCTAATAGCAACCTATAATCTTTTGTCAGTTAAACTTCAAGAAACTTTTAGGCAATGATAATCTTATTCAGTGCAAACTAATATTCTTCTAAATGAATGGAAAAATAAGGAAGCAAGTTTTTCCATGAAAAATGAATCTGCCGTTGTCTCAAGAAGAACCTTTTCGGAACTCCAGTCATTAGTATGTAATTATATTTCTTCTAGAAGTACCAAATAGATTCAGATCTTCAACTTACTTGGATTCTTTATTTCATTGCTTAATGCCATCAGACGTTCAAATTCTGAAATTAAGACAAATACTCATGTTTTAATTTATTCTGAAAAATACAGTCAGAAAGCGAGTGTCAAAGAAGGTACATATCAACATCAACAGTCTCCTTAAGTCTTATATGGGAAATACCCAACTCTCCAGAAAATGATGATAAAAAAAAAGATTTAAGAAACTTAAAGTTCTGATTTAGTGAGTGTTCCTATTTCATGCATTATCATGCACACTCTCTTATGCAAAAGAATCTAAACAAGGAACAAAACCTATTTTAAACTCTCTATAGGATTTAAAAGAAAGATTGGAGACAGTTGCTTCTAAGCAGTATATGAGGTTCCTTTATTTGCTGGCTTCCTTTCTGACACTGTACTTGAAAATATTGTTTTACTGTGGCAGGAAACAAGATTGAGTGCAGGTTATTCTGAAAAAGGTGCAGAAAGTTCTATTTAATGCACAAAATCCTCATGAAGGCTGTGTGAGAATCTAGAAATCAGTTTGTTAGATTTTCATACTAACCCCATTTGTCATATTCATTACTAAAAAAGATTTGGAAGTGGAATATTACTGCCAATTCCAAATTTACAGATAATGTAAAGACCAGAGGAAGTTAGCAAGGATTTATGATGTGGTTGAAGATTTAGCAAAATTGGAGGAAATTTTATAGCATTTCAGGAAGTAACTGGTCAGTGAAATGATGGTTTTCAGTGCTAAGATACAATATCTGACACTTGTGCAGGGATCCAGTACAAATAAAATTGTAGTTTTGAGTGACAGATATGACTAGGGAAGTCATAGGCTAAGTGTGGGATGGGAAACACCTTCTAAAAGAAAACCTTTGAAGGTAGGACTGACGGTGACAAGACCTACAGACATGTTTCAGAGTGATGCTTCAAAACTAAGCTAAAGAGAAGTTCTCGTGATCAAATGCATATCTTCTACATCCCTGGAGAACCATATTTTTTCTGGCTGCACATGGATTTCTTTCCAATGCCTACTTTGAATGGGAGTTTTGACGCGGTTCACACTGTGATAAAAGTCCTGCCTACAATCAGACTCACACTCAGTCTCATCTCCTCTCCTTAAATGACTTAGAAAGAAGGTAAGTAGAGGGATTTTCATGCTTAAGGAACCAGGCATAGCAATTACAGCCTGTGGACTGGGAAAACACCAAAGTAATTTTTGTGCTATTTAAAAACAGCAAAGTCCCCCCCTTTGCCTTTCACCCCAGCACCTCTCAATGGTAAATCAAAGTCAGACTGAAGCAAATTCATTGCAACTCCAATGAAACAAAATAGCTACAATGAAATAAAGCAAAACTAACCTAAATTTAAGCCAAAGGATAATTTAACCCAATGTATTCAGATCTTGTTAAAGAAGCATCCTTTTTCTCACATTCTTCTCACTAGTTCTCTGCATCACAGTTATATGAAACTGTATCTAGAGCCTCAAGGTCTGTCTCAATACTAGGCTCCTTGGTAAGCATAGATCTGACAGTAGATTTACAGCTAAGAGAGAACCAATTATTATAAGGTATGAAAGGCTACAAAGTCAAAGCACAGCAAAAGTGACATACTAAAGAGAGTCATAAAACAGTGAAAAAAAGCAACGTTTTTAGACATTTAAATGAAAGATATTTGCAAACAGTATTATAGTCCCAGCATAATTCTAATTGGGCATACCTTTTATCTTTTTTTCTAAAGAAAAAATTGTCTTAAGTTAAGCCAACTTTCATTATTGTGATGATCAGAAAAATAAGTAATTACACAGAGCCTGTTGTGTGGTCTTTTTGTTTTTCCTCAATGCATAGGATAGAACGTGAGAGTTGTGAAGTTCTTTTTCTTTCTTGGACAATTTTTAGTGCAGTCGAGGTGATAAAATGAAGAAAGTCTTGAGATGGCAAAGATCTTACCTTCATCATCCATAACGAAGCTGGATGAAACCCCATCTGTGTCACTAACTGAGATAGAATAAGTTCCCAAGTCTGATTTATCAGGATTTTTGAAGTACAGCTTAGAACTAAAATCATCAATAAAAAAGGATATAATTAGTGGAGTTTCTCATGTTATTGAGATTTTTACCAGGACAAACTTCTAATAATTTGATAGACTGGCATGACTTACTGATTTCCTTCTGTTTCAATCTTAAACTTATCAGAATCATCAATCTCCTCATATGATTTACCCCATGCAAAATGAGATGCATCTGTAGCTTCTTTGCACTCAAAAGCCAGGTAAATATTACCCTCATCATCCACACCTGAAAAGATTTCTTTTGTTCCTGCAAAATAGGAATCAACTCACATGTCAAGGCTGCATTTTTCTTTTGAGCTGCAATTCAGAAAATTCTAAAGCCCATACAAATTTTTTCCACCTTTACTAACAGGTACTGATCTTACTTGAAGATCTTAAAGCATGTTTATGTCATATGCTGACTCAGCATCACATACTAGCAAGATTCTTACTCTACATAAAAAAGGAATACTTAACATAATAAATGCTTATTGAGAAACAAATCTACAAAATGAAACTGAATGTGAGAAGATATCAGCAGTTTAAGTAAATTAATTTTATTATCACTCTTGAAGCTTTAATAGATGTGTTGCCATACTTTTTTGCTCACAGCAAGTAGCACCTTTTTTTATGAGAATAAAAACTAAAATAACTGATTATTAAATATTTCCTGCAGTAAGTAAAGCAAAAAGTCTTGACCCTACCTCTGTATCCACACTGTTTTTTATTTAAGTTTTAAGGCTAAGAGATTCTTAACTCTTGAAATATTTATCTGTGCTACAATATCAAATCTGAGTGATTAAATTCGCTTCTAAGTATTTCAGTATTTTAGAAGCAGAGGAGATAAAACAGTTCATTACCTGGCCGTGCCTCGACAAGCACTGGTTCAGATATCTCAGATGACTTGCCTACTCCATCATCATTCACTGCACGAACTTTGAAAACATAGGTATGACCCTCATGTAAATCAGTGACCTTGAACAAGATACAGAGCAAAGTCAATTTAAAAAACAACCTAAACTCTTTTGTTTGCTTATATGAAGATGTTAGCAGAAGCCCAAGTTCAAATACACATCTTTCCTGTACTCAATCAGATGCTTTTAGAATTCAGTTTTAAATTAATCCTAACTAATGAAAACGTTACCTTAAAATAGCGCTTTGAAGTAGGTTTTTCATTAGCAGTGATCCAGTCTTCTGTATCTACTTCCTTATAGTCCACTAAATACCCAGTAATAGGACTTTTGCCTTCATACACAGGAGCTTTCCACAGAAGAACCAGTGATGTATTTCTAACTTCACAAATCGTGAGACCATAGGCAGGACCTAAAATATTTCAAATATTCAAAGTTCACTTCAATATAATAAAGTTTTGCAAACTGGCCCTGTAGAGGCCGAAATGCATCACTTTCATTTTGTTTTGACTGTGTTTGCTTTCAAAAACCTCATCCTTTACAATAAACGTGGTGTATGTGATATTTAGGTCATTTTCCCCTCATGGCTGTATACAGCAGTACCTGCCTCATGCAGTGAGTGACTTTAGCATTCTGTAGTATTCTGAAGCATACATTAGATCTCAGTAACTTCACTTTAAGGGAAAACTATTCATGTGGAAAATCCATGCAGTTTAAAATTTTCCAACAAGTAACAGAGGTTTCTTGTCTATTATTTAATTCACCAGCCCCACATCAAAGTTGTTTCACTGAGCCTGACTCAGGTTCATAACTTAGCATCCGAATTTTTATTTTTTGTTGCTATAGATGAACTATGATCCTTCAGACTAATCCAAAACCCACTGGCACCAGTGAATTTTGAATCAGGTTTCTCATTCCCTGACAGAAGAATTTTTCATTGTGAAGTGTATAACGATAGCCAAGAACTTCTCAAGAGGATATTTGTCAGGAGAGCTATTTACACCAAAAACATCCTGGTGTTCTATGAATAAGTGAGAGTTCATACCTTTGCAGCTATCAGGTTATGTTCTCCCTATTATACTTTCCTTCTTCTTCACTTAACTGTTCTGGTGCCATTCAGTTTACCTTGTAGCATTTATTTTTTCCTACACTCTTGATATTTATTTTTACCTAGACTATAAAGGCATGATCATATCAGTTTCCTAACATGGTGAAAAATTACATGACAGAATACTGATATTCAGCCAAATAATGTTGCTGGAACCTTGCTTTTTGTGCTTAAATTTAGAGTAAGGAAACCTGAAAGTACCTGAGATTCAGGGATTCTCTCGGTGTTGTCAGTTTGGCCTAATTCAAGATTTTGCTTTTCCCTACAACACATCTCACCATTTAAAATAAAGAAGAGAAGAAAAACCTTACAAATAAACCTGATTGTTATTCCAGCCTACATGATGTTAACTAGTGATGAATAAACATGAAATTTGTGAGGGATGATATTCACCAAATATACAGCAAAAACCAGTAGAAATTTGTTTCTTCATAGTGGATAAGCACATTTCAGAACAGATACATGTACTTGTTGCAGATTTTATGAGGATAAACACCAGATTTCTCATGGAAAGACTGCAATTTTCAAGGAGCCTAAAGCCTTCTCTCAGGGCTCTTTAAAAATCCCAACCTAAATGTCTATATATCCACAGATAATTAAAATTCCACTGGCAGATGCACCTGCTAGAAATCCAGACAGTAGAAGGAAATGTGTAATGAAGTATGTTCTATTCTAAGGATTTTGAGACCACAGACGTTTCATTTTTTTTAAAGTCATGTAAAATAATTCATTAGCTATCAAGTCACAGAGGCTCTCAGAGATACCTAAGACTAGAGTTCTGCAGAAGCATGAAATAATTATGGGCTCTGGGCAAGGAATCCATCACTCACACTGGAAATCTTGCAAGGGACTTTGGCCTTTCTAAGGAAACCTCCCTTCCATATAAAAAGGTGGAAGAATATTTCGTTGACACTGGGAGTATTTGCAGTCACATTACATTAGTCTTCAATATCTTTAGTAAGACAGGGAAGAGAGTCAGCCTCTTTCTCCCAGTCTTAAATCTCAATTATTTCTTTTCATCATTGCTAAGCCATTGTTTAAAAACTTATTCTAAAAAAAGAATTGTGAAATATTTTAACAGATTTTGCAATTTGGAGGGGATGAGGGGGTTGTTTGTTTGTGGTGGGTTTTTTTTAAGCAGAAAGAATGCAATACTCTGTTCAGCTAGTTTCATAATGAGAACAATGTAATCAGCCAAGGAGTAGAAAGGTCAGATTGTTCATTATGAAAATGGAAATTTCACTCTCTTCATTTCCTGAAAGTGCCTTTTATTTTATTTCTTTATATATCATTTAAAATGAAGGATAATCTTCACTTGTTTACACACTAGGCCATTTCACTGACGTTTTGAAAACACTGTCGAGAGTATAAATCACAGATCCTTTCTTTATGGAAAATAATTGTTTCACCGATGATGCATTTATACTAAATATTACAAAATGACATGAAAATATAATTAACATAAAGGGACTTAAGGTCAGGAGATTAAACATTTTGTTATTGACAGCTTTGCCATGTCATTAAATCCAGAAGCTAAGATTTATGAACTCAGAAGAATTTAGTTAGAAAGCATGGAGAACAACTCTCTGACAAGCAGTTTTGCAGAAAAGAATCTGGGCATTAAAAAGAAGTAAACTTGGAACTTAGCATAACAGTGGAATTATTTTTCTTTTTTAATAATTGTAGGAGGTGTGGAGTTAACGCTTCTCTGCTCTGCATTGAAAAAACTTTATTTGAAATAATGTCCCCAGTCATTCGAGAAAGACATCAACCAACTAGGAAAAGTTCAAAGAATAGCAAAAAAAATGTTTATTTAGAGATAGGGAGTACATGATCCATGGGGAAAGGTTGCATGAACTGTGTTTTGTCAACTTAAGGGGAAAGCTAGGGATCTGATAAAGTCTTTAAACACATAGAAAAGCTGTTGCAAAGAGGAAAACAATAATCTCTTCTTCATGTCTTTGGTGGATAGGACAAGAAACAAAGTTGCTTATATGGTAGGAAGAAAGATTCAGGAGTACAAGAAAAACTTTTAAACTGTAAACATAGTAAGATTAGGAGTATATCCTGTCCAGAGAAACTGGACTTTCTTTTGGGTAGAAGTCTTTAAGGATGCATTAGACAAGCCTCTGTCAACGAGATAGGAATAGCTGATCCTGCATGTGGGCAAGATGTTGAATTAGATGACATTTGAGAGTCTTTCCTAGTAAAAGATTCCATGATCTTACTGAATTGTTTCTTGTTCCAGGCAAGGATTACTTTTTATGTATAACATAGAAAATAAAAATGACATTTTCTTGCGCTTTTATGTTAATTATACATTTTTGAAATCACTAAAAATTCAAATAGTTTTACAAAACCAGATTTAAGGAATGGATTTTTTTTTCTTTACTGAGAAAAAAAAAAACTGTATGAACATTTAGGTATGAAACAGATGTGTGTAGGTGTCAGACAGCTCCTGATGACATAAACAAGTATTACAATGGATCCTTAATTGCATACCAAAACTTGATGTCATAAATAGAATTCAATTTAACAACACAGCAGTGTTTTCCAGCATTTTGGGGAAAAGAAGGTAGAACTATATAAAAGTGATAGGTGCCTGTGTTTTCATTATGGGCTGTACTGTGACACTCTTTGTTTAGGCAAATCAGTATCAGACATTAGAAACAGCTTCAGCAAAAGTGTTGCTCAGTACGAGTGAGGGATGTTATAAAATAAGCAGATGGACCTTCAAAAACTTTTTCATAGATTATTTACAGAACTTGAGCATTACTGAGGGGAACCATTTCCCTAGTTGTCTAACATTTAGGCAAAAATTTATATGCTCGCATTAGGTAGACTAAAGCTTAATTTTCTTTTGCGGGGGGTCCTGAATTCACAGTGCTTCTTATTTGAAATTTTTCAGAGTTATCATTGCAATTACCAGTCTTCAGTTATGTCTACACTGCTAAACTACAGACAACCTAACCACATGTTTGAGTACTAGCACGCAGTCATTCCTACTATGTGTTTGTTAGCACAGTTGTTCTAACACCTGGCTAATAATAATCTCTCAGGTAACACCTAGGTACAATCTAGGGGAAATACATGAATAAGGGCACACTAGTTGAGACTGGGAGACTTTAGCTGTAAAGTGTGAGCTACATTGTGCTACTTGCCTCTTTCAAGAAATACACCCCTGTTGTGTCATATTTATGACCAAAACCCAGTTTTGGAGTCTGTAACTCCAGAACTATTCTTAATAGACTGCAATGATGGTGCAGAGATGCCTATATATTGTACAGGTGGTGGGAGTGAAGTGGAGCGTGTAGGGCTGGGGTGAAGAGCTGAGAGAGACAAAAACATAGACTAAAGGCTGAAGACTTTCTGCTCTGAGCTGATGTGGGCAGTGAAATAAGGAGACACTCAGCAAGCTAAGTAAAGGTCACCCACTTCCCAGGACATTCAGTGTCATCAGTGGGGATGTGGAGGTAGCTTTTAACAGGAGATCTCAGAAACAATGGCAATCTCAACAGGTAAAAATGGCAGAAATTAACCCAAAGTCATCCAGCAGAGTTGGGCTGGAACATTGCACTTACTGTGTTTTAAGGAGCTTATACTGAATTGAAATTCATGAGGAACTAATAGACTTACCAGGTTCTGGCATAGTCCAAGCTTTACACTTAAAATGCTCACTGGGATCTGAAGGTTGACCTATTCCAACCAGATTTGCAGCAGCAACTTTGAATTCATAGAAGGCATCTTCTGTCAAATCCTCTACCTTTTTTGAGAAAATAATTCAATATATCAAAAGCCATGATTTATATTATTTTAATAAATCAAATACTTAAAAATAAGCATTCTGACATTGGTTAATTAATTATCAGGACTTACTGCTGTGCTGGAGTACTGGAAGGATCTAATTTGAAGATTTTACTCTTAAACCAAACACACCGCAGATATCTACATTGTACTTCCATGTTTCAGCCACATCATCCTAGGAATAACAGCATCCAATATACTGGTGTGAGATGCTGTAAAAGGTTAGAGCAGAAGTCCAGGGAGCCCACTCGATGAATGACCATCAGCAGATACTTATGGGTGAGTGTTCTAACATGAAATTCATTGCTTCTTGCATTGCTTATGAATGGCTATTCATAAGTCATATACTTAAGCAAGAGTTCAAATGGCGTTTGGTCTAAAGAGGTCATAGTGCACTGACCAGGGAAGAAAGGAAAACAACAGGAAACTAAAGGAAAAACCAATCCAATTAGTTCCACAGTGTGCTGATATAACTCTGGAAAAGATTCTCAGTATTTTTTTCTGGCTTATATGCATCTTTCTCTTAATATTACCTACCATTAAAAAGTGAGGAAGTAAGCACTTGAAAAGGTATGACCAGAATCCATGCTCTATCTCTGCAAACATCCCTGCTAAATGAACCCTGACTTATCATCTAATGAGTCCATCACCACATCACATCAGATTTTGAGGTCAAGGTAGACCAGTTATAAGGCATGAGCTTCTTGACACCCATGGTAGCAGGCCTCTTGCATCCTTCCTCTTCCAGACCACCTAAATGCAATAAACTTCTACACTTCAGTCCTCTGCATGATTTTCCCAAAGTTATATTTAATTGTATGTCTCAAGAGAAAGAGGCAGCTGAGGGTAGTACTTCTAGTGGAGACACTGAACAGTTTGAGATTTTCAGGAATAAATAAACTATAACTATAATCTCTGGGAAAATGAGAGATAAAAAAAAAGGATTTTGGTGTGATTTTTTTAATGGTAACAAACATATGATGGGGTAGCATCAAACACAAGACCAAAGCAAGCAAGGTAAGCTAGGAAAAGTCAGACACTAACACAATTTAGATGGAATTTCCTGAAGATAGAGAGCTATATAGTGAGATTCACAAGAGAGAATAATAGCTTAGCCTGTAAAAATGGTTTTGAGATCCCAGGTTACTAAAGGAAAGAGTATATGTGGGGTTCCCAGAGAATTATTTAATCAGAGAGGGTTAAACCTTTACTGATTTCCCGGTGCTGTACTGTATATCTCAGGGCCTTCTCTGCTCGCACTATGTCATAAAATATTCTGTGCTACTAAAAACTGTCTTGCTTTTATTTCCCATCAGTGTTTCAGATTCCAGTCATTCAAACTAATATATGAAGATGCACCTCCAGGCATAAACACAGTTACTGGCAGGACTGAGACTTAAATATCCAATTAATTAAACTCTGAATGGTTTCCCCTAATTTACATTACTCATTTGTTTACAAATGCATGAAAAAATGAAAATATCTGGAAAGCATTGCTTAGTATTGCCCTTTCATGCCTATCTTACCTGCCCTTTTTCACCTCTCAACACCCATGCTCCATTTCCTATGTCAGAGATGCCAGTTATAAACTCACTCACAAGCATACATAAAACCTGAGCATTGCTGGCTGCCTTCTGTGCATGAAACATTCTTCCTGAGCTCATCTGCAGCATTAATTTCTACTTAAGTGTTAAATATCTGCTAAAGACTTATTTCTGCCCTGAGGTTTATAGGAAAGTTGCTGACCTGCAGAAATAATTTTAAGAAGTATTTGGGAATAAAATCTGATTGTTTAACTTAATTTAACAAGTGTCAGATTGGTTAATTACTTGCTATATCCTATCTTCCTAACCTTTCTTCATGGAAGTTCACATCAAAATTTTCTTCTTTTAAGAAACGTTTAATACATTGTAGGCACAACCAGAAGTAATTTATTTCAAAACTAAAATCGTCACTCTGGTACTCTGGAAAGGAGGTGATGAGGCATAATGCTAGGTTTATTAATATACTTCCCTTTCCAGCTGAAGCCAGATTTTGAGAGTAAGAACAGGGACAGTTACATTTGTTCTCAGCCCGTCTCCATTTCATTTACAGACAGCACGGTCATCTGTCCTGCTAAATGCTCCCATCTTTTCTCTGCATGTTATTACAGTGGTGATACATATAGTGCTCATTAATGAATATAGTTTATGAAGCATTTTATAGCTCATCTTGTTCTTTGTGAAAAATGTGCTTCACAACTTTTTACTCAAAAGTTTCCTCATCTGAATGGCCTTATTGGTCTTAGAATTTCATAGCAGAGAATGTCACTGATTCTCTATCCCAGTTTTTTGGCTTGTTGCACTCCAAAATACTCAACGGAAGGACCTGTTTTTGTTGTACTAAGTATTTAGAGAATTTCTCTGCAAGAAAGTAAAACTGTGCCAAAAGCAAAGAAATAGTATAAATCAACTAAAGAAAGATAAGGATTAAAAAGTACCAACCGTATAAATCGTACGGGTAATAAGGGAAGAATTGACTTCATGCCAGTTTTCATGGTTAGCTTCCCGTTTATCCAGATAATAACCAAGGATTGGTGAACCTCCACTGTACCTTGGTGCTTTCCAGCCAAGAGTCATTGAATGACCATCACAGTTCAGAAGAGTGATACCATGAGGATATGATGGACAAGCTATAAGGAAATAAGCATCCTGAGAGTTAGGACAGAGTCTAAAACACTGCAGAGTACAAGTTGTTTAGCTTTTTTGTATTGCTTTTGTTTTCTGCAGCGTACTGCTATCAGTTGCATATCAGTAACAAAGTAGTTGTAAAGCTGTTAATCAACATCAATCTTATCTCCAAACATAAGCATGTAAACTTTTTAAACATCTGCCTAATGTGCTGCCCTCTCAGGAAGTAGGAAGAAGGAACAGACGATCTTTGGAATGGAAATAGTAATGCCAGCAAAAGTGTCTCCAGACCAAATAATATGCTAGAAGATTGAAATCAGTCAGAAGATTTTTTCCTGCTAAGAACCAAATAAGCTGCTCAAGTACTTTTAGAATACAGAACTTGAATGAAATGAAGTCATATGGCTTTCTGATCTATGGCCTTCATGGTTTTGCCCCCCTAGCCCCATATTCTATGCCTACTTCGGACTGAGAGTGCTTTCTGCTCTATAAGGAATAGAAAATATTTAGGTTTTCACTATCTTAACCTATGTTGAGGCAGAAAAGACGTTTCCTTCATGAGTTTACCTGCATGAGTTTACTCCCATCTGTAGCAGAAGCAGAAATGTCACCCAGGCATCTTTCTAGACATGAAGAAAACTGTTTTCCTGAGCTCTTTACACCCCTACTACTAGCAAACACCTTTTCTAGCAAGTACTGTTTTGTATTTGCCATCTGTGCATGAAAGTTTGCCCGAACATGCCCCTTTCTTGACATTGTTGTGCTACAGACAGTATAGGCTAAAAAAGCTCATCTGATATTTTCAGTTGAATTACCAGTATAACTTGAGAGAATGTGACTTACCTCATTCAGAAGAAAATAAGTTAGCAGAGGCCCTTAATACAGTCCCTGATCTTGTAGGTGTACTAGTGATCAGCATGAAAACAGATAGTAATCAGCAGAATTGGCCTTTTGTTCTTTTTTTCAAATGTGGTGTTATACTCAGAGGCCATAAAACATGGCCTTTGCAATTATTACCACTTCTTGGTAAATAAGAATGACCATAGCAAACTCCTTTAAATGCTCTTAATATAATACTGCAGAAAGATTCTGTCCATGCTAATGTAAGTCACCTATAAATAGTCTTGCTAAATTCCTGTTAAGGTTACTGAAATTGGTAAAAGCCATCCACATCTCGTAAGCGTGTGTAAGATCCATGTGCTCTGTGTTTGGTGACATAAATCATGCAACCCTCATCTTCAAAACACACAGTGACAAAATAAAAGGTGCAAGTGCATTTACAACACGGGTGACATGAAAGTGTGCATCACCTACCCATATGAGACACGCTTTGTCCTAAAAACATCAAAGAGTTGTAAATCAGTAACATCTCATCCAAATTTATCTTCTAATAGGCATTCTGAATTCTAATTCTAATTATTTCTGACAAGTATGCCTGTTGGTCGTCTTCTCCAAGAGTTGGAGGCCATTCAGGTGGGGGAAAGGCGTTCTATTTTAATTTTTTCAGTATGAAACTGAAACTGTCTAGAAATGAAAATTGGACCATAGTAGCTCAGATCTGTGTGCTTTTTGTTCTAAATGACCTAGCCCTCCACTCAGCACGTATCATTCCTACTGAAGGTTGCACAATGGATTGTTCTTACACTGAATTTTTGCTTGCAGGGTACCAGAGGGTGTAGATTGTGCTCCAACCTGGAGTAGCCAAAGGGAATTTTCTGCTTGGTCCAGCCACACAGTAATGAAGTTTCCTGAAACTTCTCTAAACTGAGCAGATTCTACCCTGATTTGTACCACTCCGAATTACCTATAAGCTACTTGTCAAACTTAATCAAGATTTACAGCTTCTTTGTCACAACTGAGGAGCAGAAGGTGTCCTGGCACTTATAGTGAATCTGTCCCAATATTTCTATCAGATATTATGAATGTTGTTTGGGGTTTTTTTAACAATGTCTTTTCCCTGTAGAACAGCCACATGCCAGAGCATAAACTTCGCCAAGGGGATGTGCTCGATAGCTGATAAATGTACCATTACAGCAAATGAGACCAAAGGAGTTGACTGCTGAAGATATGTAACTCATTCAAGACACAAGAAGCTGAGTTGCACAGAATCATACTTACTAAGGGCTGCCTGTACTGTTATAGCCTCCGACTCCTGTGAGTTTTCACTGAACCCTACAGCATTCACAGCTTTCACACGGAAGACATACTGCTCTCCAGTTTCCAAACCATGAACAACAAACCTGGGTTAAATAAAAATAGCATCACGTATTAGTATTTATTTTACAGGAAACATTTGGTGCTGTAGCATGAAAAAAAGCAATAAGAAAGCTCAACTCCATGAGTGCTTCACAAAGGAAAATATTTCCAAGACGGAAACCATAATACAATGATGCGGTGTAGTACAATATAATTGGATGGGACACTGGAACCAAAGTCACAGTACTCATTAAATTGCTAGTGTGATCTACCACATAAAATCAGATAAACTATAATATATTCCCCTCTGAACTTTGGCTTGCTAAATTCTAATCTATTCTGGGAAGGGACTATATTTTTCACTGTTTTTTCATAGTCGCTATCAAGAATAGCTTTCAGTTTTGATCTGAGGTACTAGGTAATTATTGTAGTAGATAGTATAGACAGAACCTATTGTAGGATATGTTCACATATGAACAAATGAAATGTTTTTCTTATTTTTATGCTATCCCAATCCCTTGACCAAGAATTAATCTCTACTTTTTCTTTGATCAAATTCCTTACTACTTGATCAAAGGATTCAGCAGAATACAAAGTCACTCAAAATTAATTAATAACTGACAAAATACACTAAACAACATAATGTGCTTTTATATGCCCATAAGAAAATATAAATTACACATCTAAACCTTGCATTTGGTGAGTGATTCCAATAAAAGTAAACTTGATTTTCACAAAGAAAATTACTTGAAAAATCACACAATGTAGTGTGATATATTCAGGAGGGAGTAAAAAAACCATCAGAAATAGACAGGGCTAGCGTCATGACAGGGGAACTAGAAACAGAAGCTACTGTCCTTTACCCATAGATGTAGCAGGTCAGGGAGCCCTGATGTTTCTGGGATGGGACACTTGGATTTCCTCCACAGCAGTGTCAGCAGCAGAAGCACTTTCCTTATCATGTTTACAGCAGATACATCCTGCCATTTTGCCCTGATTTCCATGGACTATGGGTTCCAGGAAGAAACACCTTGGAAGGCTTTGAGTTCCCTCTTCTTCTCATACTCTTCCTCATGTGCATCAGGTCTGTTTACCCCATAACACAATTCAGACTTTAAGAAAGGCTTCTATATTATGATTACTAATGTCCACAACATATAGAATAATGTCTCTAGAACCTGCTTTTATAACTCAAAATCATGGAATATACAAAAGATACTTCTCTTTGGAGAAAAAAAAAAAGACAGGGTGAGAAAGTCTGCCCTGCAATCTGAAAAGCTTAGCTCTGAGAGTCTGCAGACTGTTCTTCATCACATTCATTCAACGTTCACCTACTGGGATAACACTGTTGCTTAGCATGTGAATTGGCTTAAAACTATCCTTACAGTTTTCAAACCTCCCCAAAGTACAGAAATATTGTCAATACCTGTTATATTTAATAGGTTTATGGTTACTAGGTTCCCAGCGATTTGATCCCACCACAGAATAATCAATGTAGTAGCCATACAAGTCCTCTTCATGTTTTGGTTTATCCCATTGAACTACAACTGATGTTTTTGTATTCCTTGTGGCCACTACTTGACCAGGTGTAGACGGGGCAACTAAGAAAAAGAGAGAAAACATGTACTGTTATGAAATACATAAAAATAAAAGTACATTGAGGTAGATGCAACACTATGCTTTTATCATATTTAATCACTACAGCTATGACTTCTTATATTACCATGTTAATAATGCTATATGATATTTGGTTTAGTATATTTTTTTCACTTGCCTGGATACTTCTATACATGCGTGTATAAATATATTTATTTTTCTATTTGATTACTTTGAATAAATTTACTCTAAGCTATAAGTCTCCATACCTGTCTGATTTTACATAGATTTTCTGAGTGAGTTATAGGAGAACATGTTTTCAAATATCAGTGTGGATAAAGGCATACAGATACGAAAATGTTCTCTCAAAATTTCTCTTTCAAATAAGAGGCTTATGTATAGCCCCTGTAGCACTACTGCATCAATAAGAAACGTGCATAAACTGTAAAGGTATAAAATCATAAGAGTTACGAAATGCTACTTTAAGCACATGTTTGGATGCTAAGTGTTTAGCTAAACTTAGCTGGATGGATTTCATAGAAGCATAGAAATGGTGATTGGAAAGGATCTCTGGGGATCATCTAGTCCAACCTGTCACTGAGAGTGGGATTATTACCAACACTAAGCTGGATTGTCTGAGCTCAGTTTTGTCCGAGTCTTGAAAACTTCTACCAATGGAGATTTCACAGCTTCCTTGCGCAACCTATTCCAGCATTGAACTGTTGCACCTTTTTCACTAAGAGCGTAATGTCCAAACTGAGTCTTCTAAACTACAATTTGTGGCTGTTGCCTCTTTTTTTTGTCATCAGGCATTGCTGAGAACAGTTTGGCACCATCATCTTTCTAAGTCACCAGACTAAACAAGCCCAGCTATCTCCACCTCCCTTCATAGATCAAAGCCTCTAGGCCCCTGGCCATCTTGGTTGCCATCCAGTAGACTTCTCCAGTTTCTCTACACCCATCCCTCTGAACTAAGGGAGCCAGAACTGGAACCAGTATTCTGGAATCAACCTTGGCAGCACCAAGCAGAAATGGATAAAGCTTCCTTCAGTCTGTTGACTACAGTTCTCCTGATGTAGCATAGTACACAGTTCACTTTACATCCAATGAAAGTTCACTGTTGGTTTATATTGATCTAAACACCCTGAATGTGCATAAATAGAAGCAGAAATATCAAAATCTAAATAGAAAAAAATAATCTTAGATAGTAAGGGCCAACACACAATCTGTACACTATAAAATATCTACCTGAGCTTTCATAACATAAGGAACTGAGGCAGTGTCTCAGCCTTTCATGATAGTTTAGGAGAGGCATCCAGCACTTGCCTATTGAAGCCATTTTAATTTCCTCAGATTGATATATTTCAGAGAACTACAAGCAGCACGAAACAAAAGAAAGGCAACATTTCTTTCATTTGGTCTTTCTATCTCAAAATAAAAAATAATACTTACACAGTAGTGTACTTTATGCAGTAAGTCTGTAAGACCAAATGGATTCACTTTGAGATAAAGGTACCTACATTTAGGAGTTTATGTGTAAGTGTCTACAAGCACACATTCTTAAGCTGCCATTATAGTCAAAGATCTAGGGCTTAATTCAGTTACTCAAACAAATTGATTTAGTGCCATTTTAGAGCATCTGAGACTTCTTCATGGAGCTGGCAAATATGACTCAGGAGATAGTGAATACCTACAACCCTCTGAAATGGTAGACTGAAAGCATTTCAAAAGGTACTATATGTCTGTTTGGCCAATTAAACCAAGCATCTGATCAGTGGTTGGTAGAGTCCTGAAAATGATTCATCTCACCCCAGTGTAGACACTCCATAGCTGGGTGCCATGCAGCAATTTATGGCAATATCAGCCAACTTACCCTTCAGACTCTAATTGCCAGAGTGAGACCAGAGACATCTAGAGCACCTGCAGATGCCTACATGGAAACATCTAAATTTAGATGTTAATCTCAAACTGCATACTCTTTTAACACTCAATTCAATTGCACAATATTGGGTGTCATTTGGGACGGCCTAGGATACCCCATCTGTCCTCTAGTTTCTGCTCAAGAGAGAAAGCTACCCATAATTCCTGTGTAACATTTGCAAGCCCCATGAAGTTGTCTCAGCTACCCTCAGGAATGTCAAATGGTGCCATGTGCAGGCAACTAAATGGAGCCATGTGTGTGTGATGTATTTTAGCTCAGGTGGTAAATTCCATCTCTGAAAATACTCCTGCAGTTTCTCTTTAAAATAGCATCTTCTGCTTTCAACTATAGCTATGATTTATTCAGAACATCTTGTGTTAACCCCTAAGGAATAGCCTATTTTCTGTAGTAAGTGAAATAAATACAGTATTTTTCTTCCCTACCTTGGGGAATGTTGAATGGTTTAAATAATTTATGTCTATTAATGAGACATCAAATCAAGAATTCATAAAAGCAAAAGATGTTTTTATGTCATCGTGTATAGTTACAGATCAAGCTAAAGGTGATGGATTATATTTTTAAAAATTATAGTAAACATTAAGAAGGCTATATCTATCAACATTTACTGAACTATGGTGTATCAGATACTGCAAATATTTCTTATATTTCTAGCAAGTGTACTAGTGAGACATGTCCTCTTAAGGTGACAGCTTTCAATACAGGGGGCTGTTATATGTGAGCTCTGCAAAACTGCAAGAGCAAACCAAGTATTTGAGCAACAAGATGAATGACCATTCCCTAAATGTTCCCTTGTTTTTTTGAATGTGGCCCCAAGATAAACACTTCATATTCATTTGGAAAGTTAACACTGAATATGTAGATGAGCCTTCCCCTACCCCTGAAATCTGCTCATCTGCATGCTACAGGAATTCTGCACCAGCAGTAATTTGCAACTTAGAATACTAAGAAAGAAACAAAAGGCTACCTTATCTAGCTAAAACTGTAGGGAATTAGGTAGTATATAATTACCTGAGCCAGACAATATAATTATCTAAGTTAGCGATTAACATGTATTATCCTATTTTTTGACAAGTCACATTAATAGAGTGCTCTGAAGAATGAATAACTATAACTAACATTACTTTAACTTTTTAACAATTATTGGTCTCAGCAAGGAGACTTGTGATGATTGGGAAAATTTTAGAATGTTTCTAAAATTTAGCATCTTGGTCTCTTTTAAATCCTTCTCAGTATTAAACATAAATCAATTTTATTACTATTACTGTAATTATACTAATCTAATTATAATGACAGTTGTCTATTCCATTTTGTAAAATATCGATCGTATTTAATATTAATGCCTTACAATTAAAGCCTTACCAATGGTATCTTGTGGTTGAATAGGTTCTGTGATTTCAGATGGATCACTGATGCCATGCTTGTTTGCTGACAAGACTCGGAAAACATATGATTTTCCTTCTGCAAGGTCAAACACTGCATAGCGAGGAGATTTTACTGCAACCTGGGCATTGACTCTTTGCCAGCTTCCACTGCCAACCATGGACTAAAAAAAAAAAAAAAAAAAAAAAAANTCAAAAAATGAACATATTGCTGTATTGCATCCTGTCATGAATTTATTTAAGAGCTAAAGGAGAAGGATCATTCTCAAATGCCTCACTTTAACATATGCAAATTCTCATAGCTCATGCATTCAATTACTCTACAAAAAGGTCTGAATACCTCACTGTCTCCCTGCCTGTCTAGACTTCAATATATGCACACTTGTACATACAGCTAGACTTCAGTTAGGGCCATGACTGTCAACTGTGATTGGTCCCAAAAGAATTACTCTCATGTCCTGCAAAACTCACTCGAACACCCAAAGGTTTGGTATGAAGCAAGCAAGTCCTAATCCAAATTCTGCAGAAGGATGATGTTTCTTTCCTCATTACTATAGGGGGGATGAAGAGGGATGTTACTTTCCTCATTGCTATATCTTTATAAAGATTGCTATATCTTAAGCCAAACTGACATATAAATGTCCCTAAAAATGTCCCTAAAAGCATTCATCAAACAAAATAATTACTTTTGAATATTCTCAGTGCAGCAGCTGAGCTAATCATCCTCACAACTGCACATGGAAGACAGCCAGCAAACCAGCACTCTGACAGAAGTCTGCTGTCCATTAGGTTCCACAGATAAACTGTTGACCCAAACCAAAAGTTAGTCATGGAGTCTTTCAGTAATTTTAGTAAAACCCAAGCGCTCAGTAAATAGCTTAACTAAAATTTCCTTCAAGCACAGAAAGGTGCATACAAATTAAATGTTTATAAAATTTTGGAACAGAGAGTCTGTGAACAAAACCCAATAGACTGTGAACTTCCTAGAGGAGGAACAGTGTGTCATGAGTTCTTGGAAACTACCCTGTATATGTTGAGGCCAACTACAGATAAATCATAAAAAGGTAAACAGTTGAAGCCCATCAAAATCTTTTTCATCTTTTACTGAAATCACCTAGTGTTGTCAGAAAAAAAACAAATATAAGATCCATTTTCTTCATAAGAAAAAGATGGAAAATAGGCAATAAACAGTATTTTGACATGTATTTTCCTTTTTGCATGAAAAACATTAATCGTATTTCATTTTCACAGAGAAAAGAATCAACATCACATTTTATTTTGTAGTTTGATTTGATATATCTGTTTTTAAGGCAACATTGCTATGCACTATGGAGAACTCACTTCCATTTTGTGTTTCTTGAAGTCTTTAAAAATTCATTTTCATTCTTCAGGACAGAGACTTCTTTATTTGAAATAAATTAATTAGAAATTTTGCTTTTCTAACCTAACAGATGATAATGGAAAATAAAAAACAAATATTCACCTATGAACTGAGCAGGCTATTCATATATATAAGTTATTTATATGCAAAAAAAATTTTAGATTCAGGTATTAATTAGTACAACGAACAATTATTTTTCTAATAATAGCCTTTCAGTCCTCATTCTCACTTTCCCTCAGTAAGTTTGGCATTTAATTAAGACTTGTTTGTTCATCATTGTCATTGCTCTACACTGTTTCTGGCGCTATATAAAGCTATTTCTGTAAAACATGCAGATACAGATATTTTCCAATTCATACTTAGAAAGAAATTCAGCTAACCAAGTGTAGGTGTCCACTCAATAGAAATCTACTTCTGAGATTTTTACCTGGGCTATTTCTGCATATTCTGGAAATAACTAGGTATTTTCATGCCAAGAGCTGGTTCAAAATCCTTAAGTCCATATGCTTGAAATTTATAGGTAAGAGCAGACGTATACAACTGGGAATAATTTCAAGGAAGACATGATATTGTATTGCATAGAAAGAAAACTAGATACTTATTTCCATGGAAATTTTCATTAGTTTTCTTGAATGTGAAAGGCAGAGTGGGAGAAAACATGGATGTGCTTGCTGGAAAATTTAATTAGTGACTGGACTTCACTTTATACCTATTGTTTCAACATCCAGCAGGAAATGGATGATAAAGGATGTAGAGATGGGCTGTAAAGGGCTTTCAAATTGGAGATTTTGATGTGACTGAGAAGGAAAAGGCGAGATGGAGGCTGCAAAAAGAGAAGCGATGTGAACAGAATGATTGGCTGGGAAATTAACTTTGGAGGAATGTGCTGAACAGATGTGAAAAGTTAAAAAAAAATGCATGATAAGGGCCTGAGAAAAGGCTGTCACAATATTCAAGATACAAATTGAATGTGTGGCAGCTTTATGGATAGTTTTAGTGTTTGTGGATCATTAAGAGGGGGCATATGTTAGAGGCATAATTCATAAAAACTAAGTATAGCTTGGCATGTAAGAGTTTTAGAGGTCAGGCATGAAGCCCAATTTACCTATTGAAGTAATGGGGAAACTTTGACGCAAGGAGGAAAGATTATGACCTCTGGCTGTAATCCAACATACCTAATTTAGACACCTGGCTCAGGGACAGATATATCCACATTTTAGTAGCCTAGATGGGAGAAGAACAAACCTCCCCTACTGTGATGACTGAAGTCCCCTGTCAAGTCAAAGGGAAGAGGAAGGAAGCCATCAAGACTACCAGGGAGCACTGAACCCGAGACAGACATCTGCCTCTCTGTTGACCTTACAGGGAATAAATTCAAAATGTCACAGTAGAGCAGAGGGTGCCATAAGCCTGCAAAAAGCAAAGTGAGGAGCAAATTCTGATTCACTGTTTATTCCTTGCTCTACCGCAGAACTACCAGAAGATTCCCTTTAGTACGGTTAGACTGCAAACTTCCAGTCTTGTCTGTAGGACTATGAAATCTTAAGTTTCTTTTTCATTAAACTGATACAAATGTAGTTTGTTCTCATTTTAGACAGAAGTAAGCAAATAACACAGGGGCATCCTTTTCCCCGGACCTTGAATTCCAATGCTCATTAAATCATGTAATAAGACATTTGATTGTCCATGCTTCTCTAACATCCCATTACCAAATCCTGCGAGACCTCTGAAAGTGTTAGTTTTATTGTTCATTCTGCAGTTCTAAAAATTAGTTGACTGTAATTGCACACAGCAATGAAATGCCTTACAGCTGAATGCCACTGTACAGTACAGTACCTTCTCAATGAAATACGTCAGTGGCTCCCTGCCACGGGGAACAGGTGGATCCCAGCTGATTACAACATATGTTTTGCTGATTTCTGAAGCATGTACATTGGTGGGAGGGCCTGGAATCTGAATATCTCCTGGAAGAGTAATAAATGTAGCGAGTGTTAAACAGCAGATTAACCCCTGGGTCAGTACTCATGCTACAGCTCATCTTTCTGAACTCCCACCCTGCAGTGCAATGCTCAGCTATTAGGGGCTACGATATCATCTATGCAGTTCACTTGCTCACTTCGATTAAATTTTGAGAAATAAAGCATCAGTATTAAAAGCCAGTCATTTACTTTTTCAGGAAAAGTTAAATACGCCCCTGAAAACCTGTGCATTTGTCACACTTTTTTTCTTTGATCACATTTGAATTACTTCTATCTACTGGGCAGAATACCTTAGAAAAAACCTACTCACTGTATGCAAACAAGAGATGTTTTTTGATCAAAGGCAGAAGTCTAAAGTGTTATTACAAAAATTAGATCAGAAGAAAATATCTGGAAGGGAAGTACAGTAAGGAGAAAAGCAGCTTAAAACAAAGCAGAAAGCAGAAAAGGAAGCAGAACTTATTAGCAACATATCCTATAACATGATTGTGTTACCACCTGTATAGTCTAAAGCAGTTCTAAAAACCGTGGGCCAGAGACATAAAAATATGTCACCAGCCTTCTGGTGACTCCACCAGTTGGAGTGGCCTGATCAGATCCCTCTCCACACTCACCCCGCAGGGTTACCGGGAATGAGAGGCAGGACCTGTGTACCCTGGGTCAGGCTGGAGGAAATCAGCGTGGCCCCTTGTGGTCATTCTCAATCACTGCAGTGTGAGGAGGAGCTGGTTTCGCTGAGGAATTACAATGGTGTAAAAGCACTAGATAGGAGAGGCTCGGACTTACGACGGACTGCTTCGGGCACAGCTACACAGCTCTGAAAAAGCTCCCTCTTGGTAATAGGTCAGAAATAGCAACTAGCAGATACCTCCAAATATTTTATTTTTATGGTTTGCAATAGAAAAAGCAAAAAGTTTTGTTCTTTTAAGGTACATTTTGCCACTTCTCAGGCTAGCAATGAGCATATCTCCCCTAAATGCTTAGGATTTGACATTAAAAAAGAGAAAAATGTTTCACTAATAATCTCTAAATCATGGTAGTGATGTTTTAACAGTTTATAAACATCCGTAGAACCAACCAGGTTCAAAATATACACTGAAGTTATTTCATCTCACACATTTCCCAATCAAAACCAGATTTTTTTTTAAGCCAAACTGACATATCCAAAGAAAATTTATTTTCTCTCAATGCTCTCTATACTTGATTTCCTACAAATACACTTTTTCTTTAAGAAAGCCACATGGATCAGCTGAGTTTAAGACAAAATTTTCAACATACAGTCAAGAAAATTACAATAATCCTTCACAGCATGATGCATAAAGTCAAACGGTTTCCAATTGGTTTCACATAACTAAATCTCAACATGCTTTCTTACACCCTCAAAAACCCTAAAGCTGACATAATTGGTAAAGATTTAACATGACAGTACAGCCTGCTCTTGCAGAATGGAAGGTCATCCAGCACTAAAAAGAAAATCCATTTGTGATCTATGAGATCACTTTTTCAGAAATGGTCTCCAATCTTGCAGGTGAAAGTAATGATCTATATAAAAAATGGTATCTGGATATTCATACTCCTTTATTAAATGTGCACATTCATTTTACAGAAATCTAAATATCATTATGTTTATGCCAGAGTGGCCATTTAACACCTCTGATCATTCTCAGGCAATCCTGAGAGCAGGAGTACATTCTTTGAAGCCAAGCAAGTAAGAAAAATATATTCTGAGCCTACAATGTGATTCTGATCCTATAATACCCATATCAATTCCTTTAGGGTACCATTGTAAAAATAGAGAGATTTCATCTGGACTGCTCGTGCACTGGGGAAAACATTTAATGTCCAATTCTCCTTCGAACTGTACCTGTTTTCAGGTGGTTTCTCTTTTAGTGTTAGTATTGGAGTTACAGCTTTATAACCTTTGTGGAAGAGAGTAGACAGACTTTTTTTTTTTTTTTTTAACTACTGAGCCATTATAGTTAACATTTTTGACAGTTTAAGTGAAAAGATCATTATCCAAGCCTAAAAAAAAATCACCACATATAGAAATAACCAAAGACAGAAGAAATTCAGGCTTTATCTCAAAAGTTGGAAGTGATCTCTCCAGATCTCCTGAGGAAAAAACAATATTTAGTGTATAACATTAAGAACAACCTCTCTATTCAGATAGATATATTAATTAAAGAATTGGGATGGACTGCATAAGTTTTATGAAAATGGGAATAACTTGCTCAGATCATCAAATTCAGTCTAAAAAAGCTCTATTTAGCTTCCAGAAGTATAGGAGGAAGGGAAATATGGGGAATCATAGAATCATAGAATCAATGGCAATGTTCAGCTGTTTAAACTCAGTTTGGCAGTAGTCAAAGCAAAAAGGTGAGGAGACGCTGTCAGCACATAATGAAAGTAGTGCTGTTGAGAGTGTGATGTTCTCTGTCCTTTTAGACCTCATCTTTTACTTGTGTTCTCTCAGCCTTGAAAGCCAGAATATCTGTCTTTATTTATTATTATAAAGAGTTTACTCACTAGGTGGATTTCTTTTCAAGCTATGTTTCTACTTATAATGCTAAATTCCTGGAATATAAACAGATAGACTGAAATCATAGAAATGTTACATACCTTCAAGGTCATCCTTACTGATCACAATCTTTCGCCCTTCGTCCACATGGATAGCTGTTAATCAAAAATATTCAATTAGTTTCTTGAACCAGTTGAATACATTTACAAATTTTGCAAATTCTTGTTTATCACGTGTTCAAAAGTCCATATACCTCTATTTTTATAGCCCTCTTATTAAATCTTTCCCCAGATGGAGTCAACTCAAAGTCATATACACTGGTTCATTCACTTTCATAGGAAAACAGAGCATGACAAGACAGTACTATTTAAAGATGTGCTAAAAAGCAAGAATCATAGTCACAGTAGATGGATTCAATTATATGGCAGATTAGTAAACAATTGTATCATGAATTGGACTTTTGTTATAGGAATTAATCATAAAGCTAATGGAAACACATCATATTCAACTCAGATTTTACAAGCAACACTGGGGCACTGCTTTGCAGTCTTCATAATGAGTTTAATTCCCCTCTGAGTAAAAGGAGCACACGGAACAGAAGGTGTGCAAGTAAACGATACACAGAATCTGCACAGGGGTTTAGGACAAGGCTAAATCAATAAAACTACTCCCCAGAGCAGGCCAGCTTACTCTATTCATAAAGAAGCTCTCATAAGGCTCCTTTGAAGTCTGCAGTGGCTTTGAGCACAAGACCAGCTTTCAGACAGAGCTTGTTTATTAGATTGACTTTTTCCATCTGCCAGAAAACTCATCATATCAGAGACCCTCCAACCTGTAACATGGGGCCTTTGTGCCAGTACTGGCGCTTCACTGAGAAAAAAAGTTGTGGACAAATACAACAGTCTGCGGCCCAGTGAATTCATATGACAATTTTTATTTTTTCTTTAACTAAACCAGACATATTCAACAGCTTTTTCAAAAGTTACTACCAGCAAATAAAGAAGTTTATGGGACCTGAGGGCCCATCTCCCAGTGCAAATGATCCAAGACTCTAGGGCATATTAGCTCTTTTGAAAACATTGCTCCTTGTGACAATGAGTGTCTATATTTAAAGCTAAGCAAAACCAGCCATAATTGAGATGGAGTCCCCAGGTCCTACCAAATTTTCTGTATGGACCTTGCCATTCCAACTACAACCCCCACATTCAAATTAGTGAGATATTCAGTCAAAGGAAGAAATAAACTCTGCTCCTTAGGTTAAATAAGCAAACAGAATCTGAATAAAAATAAGATCAAATATTCAACATTTATTTCAGCCTTGTATAACCTACTTTGTGTTCTCTCCAGGTCAACAGGGTCAAGAGCTGCAACTGGTTCAGAGACTCGAGAAGGCCTGCTAATGCCAGCACTGTTCACTGCTCTCACACGGAATATGTAAGACCGTCCCTCATAAAGACCAGTCACGGGATACTTGCAGATTTTTACAGGAGCGTCATTGCACTGGACCCAGTTTTCCAAACCTACTTCACATCTTGGAGTAGCAAAAGACAGGATTTATCAGTATCATTCCACAATAAATATACACCATCCTACACACACAATCCTACACACACCATCAGAATCACAGAAGTCATCCTCACTAAGTGTAGGAAGTAAACCATACACCTAATTAATGAAAGTCACACACTTTATACACTCTTTCCTTTGATCAGACAACCAGTTTCCACCTTGCTCATATTTATTCATAATGCAATTGCAAAGGTCATTTTTCTTGCACGGTTTTTGGCCTTTTCAACTCTCTCTGCTTCCTTCCATTTGATTCTCTTCCTTGTCATCTAAAGAACAAGTTATTCACTTTCATTTTTAACATGCATCTCCACAGAACATGCAACATTCACCTAGTCTTTTCCATCTTTTTCTTGTCATGTTTTTAAGCAAGCATCTTTGTGCTTTTCCCTCCAACAATGGTTGGGCCACAGAGTGTAGGAGTCATCAAGAAGCAGAGTGACATCCTCATACTGGCTCCTTTGTGTGCACACATCTGTTTTGTGTCCTACTACTATAAACTTTTGTGGAGAAGATTGCCTTTTGCCCGGACAGTACCAGGAAAAATAGGGCACAGTCAAGGGCTTCTTGTTGCTGCAGTAATCCAAGCAAAATGTCAAAAGGCACATCTGACTAGATTATACACAAATTAGGTGAAATACTCTCATGATCTATGCACTGCACAAATTGGATATAAATAGTATAGTCCCCAGGACTTAAGTTAATTTCCTCATACTGACTGCCATTCATAAGCCGACATTTTCCAGCAATTCCCAGACAGTTGTCTCTGAACTAGACCAAATCATGGGGTAGCAAATAGCAATGAGCTGCAAATGTTGCTTTTAAGTGCAGAGTCGTATACATTATGAAATCATTTCAGTAATGTTTTTGCTGACTGACAGTTTCAGACACTAAGTGTCAGATGTTCTGCTCTGGCTACAAGGGGCAAGCATGCACTTCAGGCAAAATAGCGCTTGGATCCCCTGACCCTGGACTGCCTGCACTGAGCTGAATGCCCAGCAAAGTGCAAAGCAGACTGGAGCAGAGAGGATTGCCATTGTGATTTAAACTACCAGCTCATGCTGGTAGGAGTCCATGCCTTGAGCTCCTGGTGTACCACAGTTAAGGCAGAAATAAAAAGATAACGCATTAATTCCAAGATTTCAGCCTTTGTTGTATATAGATTAAAGAGACTAAATCTAATTCAAGATGCCCATGGATTCTGGCTTCTATAAATTAAATATTGCCAGGGCTCATTCTCTGATTTGGCCACATCAATATTATTGAACATTTTTAGTGTCTGATGAAGTGTGGCTGCCTGCAAACAATTACTGGGAATGGCCCCTGGCCCTTGCTAACTCCCAGACTGTGCCCAGAATTGCCTGGGAAGGTACTAGGTCATGAGGGCCAAAAGTTTGCCAGCGAATAATCTAGTAATTTAACACAGTAGACAACAGAGTTCCAGTGCCTACAGTCTGTGAAAATATATCTAAAGAACCCACATATTGAAGGATACAATGTTTGCGGTTTTTTTCTTCAGTATACACATGGTTTTGGCAATGAACAAAATTAAATAAATCCTAATGTTTACATACTTGTCAACAAAATAACCAATGACTGGACTCTCACTGGTTGTGTTTGGTGGTTTCCAGGTAACAATAACATAGTCTCTGTTAGCATCTTGGCATTTAACATCCATTGGCGCCCCTGGTGCTCCTGCGATCAATGCATCAGCATCTGGACCACAAATAAAAATAAGTCACTTTTGACCCTGACTCCTCCGAAATGTACCACAAAGACAGAAGGGAAGATTTCCAGTTCACTGTGCTGTTTGTTTACATGAATGGGAGCCCAAAGGTTTCATTACATACTAATTCACTGCACTAATGAATCAGGCACATAATGTCTACATCTCCATACAAATAAAAATGTTCAGGGATATTTTGGGGGGCAAAATATTAGTTTAGGCATCAAATACCCATTACTTTTCACAAGAATTAAAAGCCCAACTACCCCATATGTTTTTGATGCTCTTTCGCACTGAAAGCTGTAGCTCATTGGGTTACTGAGCAGACCAAGGTACTCAGTAAAGAACATGTTTGAGGAAAATAAATCTCTTGAGTAATAAAAAATTTTGAGAGTCCTGGTATATGCTAAGGCTACTTTTTATTTGAAGTCTTACAATACCAACACGCGTAAGTAATCAATGTTCCACCATTAAGATACCCTACTGCAGCTTCATTTTGAGAGGTGTTGACTGATGTGGACCCACAACAACTAATGAAATCTCCTAACAGGTAAATATCTCTCCCTTCAAAGAGAGGTTTCTATAACCCAAAAACATCCTGTAGAGAGTCTAAATTTATAGAGTCTAATTGCAATCACTTGTGAGGTGGCTGGTGCTCAGTGTCAGATCACAGTCTACATGAAAAAAGGCAAGAGGAAGGCCAACAGAGGACACTAGAGACTCCAGAGGACATAGCTGAAGTCCAGGGTCCTGTGCATACAAAGGGATCAGACATAGTATAAAATGGACAATAGAAGTACCTAAAAGTGACCCACCACTACAATAAAAATTTCTAGGAAAGCTATTATACATTAGTGGGCCTTTTTCACCTGGGTACTTTCTTTCTTAGAAGGTAATTGGGAAATAGAAAGCTGTAGCAAAATTGTTTCAATGAGATCAAGGTGGCAGAGTGGCTTGTTCAGGACATGTTGCAAAGCTGATGAAGCCCTTGCACTAGTCCTGTGAGGAAGATGGAACTCAGCCCCCTGCAAAAAGCACTCATGTCCCTCCACCCCACACAAACTGTCTGGACAACACTCCTGCAAGACACATGTATTCCAATACATTTCCAAAAAGAACAAGGTTTAAAATCACAGCTCCATTGGCTTCAGTGGGACTGCTCCAGTTTGCCACCATCAAGGATGTTGTCCAAGGTATAAATAGAGAGTAAAAGAACTGCTCAGCCAGAGATATTTTCATCTTTCAATGAAAAAATAAAAAAGTGAAAACTAAGTTCTGCTCACAGGTGCATATGGAAACTCATTCTCACTTCACTGAGAGTTGTGCATGCAAATGGGAGGGAAAATTCTAACCCTTATTCTATTTTAATACATTTACCTCCTTTTATCTATGTCCCTTGTGAAAACTGTATTGCTTCAGTGACCTGATTTCTTACTTTGCTTCTTTTCGTTGATTATAGAGATGACTGTGACTGATATAGTGGTGGGAATATTTCTTTTTCTTTCTGCCCCCCCAAGGCCAGGCACAGGGTATAAGACCGCTGAACAAGGCTTATTCCCAGTTGGCAATCTCCAGAGCTAAAACCATTACAGTGAGGACTGGTAGCATGCAAAGATGTTTATTTACTACCGGGAAAGAGGATGTCAAAGAAAGAAACAAGCTCTTTCTTCACAAAAATTATTTCTCTTGTTCTTCAGAAAAGAAAATATCCTCAGGAGCATGCTTCTCTTGAAGCTCCCCATTCACGTAAGGTGACTGTTTTTTTCTAGCACAAACTACTATATAAATCAAATGACTATGAAATACCACAAGGCTGAATTTCTTTTGTACTTCAGTCATTACATGTGATTGTTTAATAAACTTAATTTTTCTGCTGCTCTTTTTTATCCCCAAGAAACAGATGAAAAGTTTACCTCTGACAAACAGGTATGCACTGTACTCGCTCACTCCACCTTTTGTAACCATGCGCAGGGTGTATAAACCTTCATCATCTTTGTTCAGATGGGTAAAGGACAGAGCTGCTTGGCCTTCTCCAAAATACAGCTTCGTCCACTTGGAGTCCTTTATCAGCACATCTGGAGGAGAAGACGCATCAGACACGTTACTATGCTGGCCAGAACAACCTGTGTCCTAGTGCAGCTCTGTGCTAATCAGGGGCACAAACTAACCTTTATACCAGCTTTATTCAGAGTGATGGTGCTTTGATGCTGTGAAAACTCTACAGAGAGTAAGCTGTGTCTCTCTAAACTTATTCCATCAGTGAATTTTAGAGAATATGAAGTCTCAGACTACCCTATGCAGTGCCAACAACAGAATTCCCATTACTATAGTTTTTAATACACTGTCAGAGAAAAATATTATCCACATTTTGAAACAATGACATGAAAACCTGCCATACCCTGTAATGAATGCAGGATGGAACTTTGTTTCATTTTTAATAAGTTTTGCTACCTGTTCAGGTCAAATGTCAGATTACTTAATTTCTTCCTCCAAGTTTAAAAACCAGATTTCAGTTTAATCTGAGTAGTGCTATAAATGTACACTAAATTTAAATCTTTGAGGCATGCCTGTTGAGCAGTGAATAAAATTAAATTTGAATCTCTCACAGGTGAGAGGTGATGACCCATGATTAATGCAAATTAATCTGATTGCCTAGTGAAACCAGAGCAAAAGAATGAGCAGGATATTTTATGCTAGCCAAGGGACTTTCTCATATCACCCTTTTTAATAATTGATTGGATTATTTTTTATTTTTAACTCCCTAAGACTTATTGCATACTAATTTATTGTAATCAATGCAGCAGAACTGTATTTAAAGGACCTGAATATCTATAAATGTTTATTATTCTATTGCTTAAACACACTTTGAAGCAGACACTTAAACAATTGCAAAGGAATCAGTTTTCCCACCTACAAGCTGAATTGCATAAGAAGGTATAAAAAAATTACACACATTCAGGTAATAAACCAACTGGAAGACACACACTACTAAAACTTACAGCAGTCAATTACATAATCACCTAAGCACACAGTTGTTTTCTGAGAAGCATATAAAGTAAATTCAGTTACTTTCCTTCCTGTCCTTAATCATGACATCCTCACCTAGAAAATCTGCATGTCCCCTTTCTGTCATGCATGTCACAATGGTACTGAGACTTTGTGTAGAGAGACATGAAGTACTTTAAATGAAATCAGAAAATGTCTTCACCTAGAATCTGTAACTAACACTTGAGTTCTGTGGAAAATCTTGAAAAAAAAAAAATGAAGTTGAGTGACCAGCACCTCTGAAAAGCAGGTCACTTATTTAGACTCCAAGCTTGAGTGAAATGGTAGACACCCTAGTTTGAATATATAGAAACTGTAGGCAAGCTTGTCTTTTTTATTAAGGCTAGAATCATCCATTTCTGCCTTTTATGTGTACCTGAGACAAAAAACTGTGGAGGCATTCATGTTTGGTAAAAGCAGAAAAACTTGCCTCCTTCACACAAGGCCAAGGACACACCAGATCCTCTAAGAAAGCAGGAGCTCTCTTTAATGAAGTCTGGATGGACGACTTTCTAGACAAGCCTAGAAGAAGAGTAAATTTTGGAAGCCACAAAAATATTCAGAAGTTTTAACAGAGCAGGTATTCATGCACCTGCCATCACAATAACATTACAATTACAGGGTCTTACCACTGCATGCAAATTCCCAGTATATTCACGTGTTGTGCTGTGTCCCTTCTCCCAGCACTTACCAAGGAACAAACCTGCAGGAGACTAACCCTTGGGGACAGTGTGACTCAAGCCTCACATGCTGTTTTCAGTACATGAGATATTTTTCCTAAAATATTACTCTGCTGAAAATTCATATAAAGAGCTGGGAATTACTGTATACTGAAGCTTCTTTTCATCATGTATTTTCATTGCTGAAATTTCAGCTAAATTATGCACTCCATGATTTTTCCCTCTGAATTCAATTATTTTATTCTAGATTACAGTATAAATGGCTGCAGAATGCTGGTACCTATACCTTTATAATGTTTATATTACAGTAAAGTTCAATAACAGAAAGGTCCTGTTACCAGCCTCGATATGCATTCATGAAGTATTATTTTTATTTAGTTCTTTGAGTATCTCAAATTGTTCTAAGTGGACCATGAATTATAGACATCATGTTCATGTTTGTCAAATCCCACACCACTTCAGAGGATTTGATTCAATTTACTTATATGCCCCTAGGAGTCTAGTAGACATCCTCAATAAGGTTCACGTGAAGCTTATTAATGCTGGATAAACACATACTCCTCTTGTGTATAATTATTAGAAGTAAATCATATGTATCCATCTGAGGGCTTTAGTTGTTATTATTTGATTAACACAAACTGAAAAATTTTAGGAAAAACACAGTTTGTCTTAATGCAAGAGTAGAATTAACTATTACTTCTCGAAAAAAAACAAAACTTCTAAAACACATGATGTTGAACGAATTATTATTCTTCTTATTGTTTACATTTATGCATTGCCTCCAGCTTTCAAGAGACTGAACACAGGGAGTGGTAGCACATAGCAAAGTTTCATAGTGCATGAATTCCTGCTATGTTTGGGAACAAGTTCTTCCAGTTGATGTACCTGTACACCTCTTGGAAATATTGTGACCCTTGTATATGCAATGAAAGACAAATCTAAGCTTTTCTGTATCACCCTATTTCTCGCAACGTAAGTAGGTTAATGGGATGAAGGCCTATCTGACTCACTAACAAAAACCTGTTGGCTTCAAAGAGACCAAGTTTTCATCTCAGGTTTTCAAAAGGAAGGTAAACTTAAGTCAAATAAGGGGGAAAAGAAAGAGCATAATATTGTTACATATCAAGAGAGAATTATCTTGGCATCACAAAAGGTTAAACTGAAAGGGCCGTAAGCTTTTGTTCACCTATCCATAGAGCAAGAACAATTCATGTTGGATGAAAAGTGGAACAATATGGGGCAGTCCTTGAAAATTAACAGTTCCTTATGGCTGCAGTTCCAAACCCAAAATTTCAGAGGTTTGGCACCTCAAGAAACCAGGCCCAGTAGGAGACAAAGTAAAGGTACCGTTGAAACTGATGGCTCACCTCAAAGTGATGTGAGCAATTATTTATAGAGATTACAAATCCCTATTCGCTTCAGTGGGAACAGAATCTGGGTTCAAGGATGAACCTTAGATTTTAGGTTATTCACCAAACAAAAAAGTTATTTTTGTTTTAGTAACATCTAATAGTTCCATTACAATGAAGTATCCACACTGACAGACAAATAGGAATGAATCAGTAAGCAGCAGCCTGTTCTCTGAAGGATCAGATGTGAATCTATGTAAAACTGTGATGTACATGAGACAAAAGGCACAACTAACAGCAATAAAAGATTTCTGATTTTCCTAATCTTGAATTTTCTTGACTGACTTATTAACATTACTGTCTCTTTTTCATTTATGCACCACATTTCGTCAGCTATGAAAATTTCTACCAGCTTGTCTGGGACTAGTCCAAACATCAATCGTGGGAGTCTGCCATTATCAAATGTGGTTCCTTGGAGAAAGGTCTCACCATTCACAAGTACCAAGGCTTTCCTTAAATCCTTAGGCAGAATATTTACTTTAGAATCCTACACAGAGCTTGTGGTTGGTGAAAGGTGGTGAGCTAAATACCTACAATAGCTTGCCATCTGCTAAACTTTAAGTAGTTAGTTTTATGTTTCAAGACCTTTTTTTGTGGGATGAACAAACACTACTCATGCAGAGCTTGTGTATCATCCACCAGAGTGTATGATATGCTTCAGTGATGTTATTTTCTGTACTTCCAGTTAAGACCACTTCACTTAGAATAGCATAGTTTTCACTGACAAAAGAGGCAAGGAAAGCAACCTACCAACATGACACTTAAACAGCAGAGCAAAGGCATATGTTTCAGGCCTGGCTCCTACAAGTATTTCTGAACCGTACATTAAATTGATTTTAATAAAAAATTTACAATGAATAATAGAGCAAGATGGAAATGGACGCCCATGCCCACACCTCAGTGCTTCCAACTTTAATTTACTGCTCTGTGAGTACCCTTCAGCTCAGTGGTCACAGCAATCAATTATAAATCACAGTCAAACCTAGGAAGGGATTTTGGATCTCCACCTAGTCAGTAAATGTTCTAACTATTATGGTATTAGATGAGATTGCCTCCCGTTACTGTAAATGTGTGCTCAAGAAAAGGTTGAACAAGTCATTTAATTGAAAGGGAATGCAAGTCTATAAATTCTAACTGGAGATATTTGTTTGCTCTACTCCAAATTTAATTCTGAGAATCTCATGTTCTAAGGTTGATCTATATCTTCAGTGTTTCCTCCAGCATTTTCCAGGTAGCTTCTATTCAATGTACTAACTTACCGTCTCTATACCACTCAGCACGAGGTCGCAGTCTTTTCAGGTCTGGGGTGATCAACATAGAACACTTCAGGGTCAATGTTTCACCTTCAGTTGCAAAGGTGACTCCAAACTTCTCCAGAAACTGAACATCAATATGGGTGAAGCAAACGTCATACGACAGGGGCACTATGCACAAGAAAATGAAAACATTCTTGAGTACAAGTAAATTGTACGTGGCACAGTCAGATTACTGTCTGATCTGAACAGGAGATGGAGCTCTCTGTTATACTGTATGCTGATCTAGAAATGCAACTGGGAAAGCAAAAGCATGTGGACCACTCCTATTGTAACTGAACGCCTAGAAGGCAAAGCCAGCAGAAGCAAGTTGTATCCAATTTTCTCATCTGTAAAACATTACTCTGATAGGAGTACATAAAATATCTAAGGAAAATGAAAAAAATGCTTACAGTGGAAGGGCATTATCCCAGCTGGGTGAGGCTCTTCATCCTCTCTGAACCCTATAAATAAACATACAATAAACATTCAATGACATGAGTGTGATATTTATTTCTTATTTTAAACATGAAGTAGGACTTACTTCGCACAATCACAGCACAATTAGTTGATGCCTGTCCATGGACATTTGTTGCAACTGCTGAATAGGTAGCAGAATCGTCAAAATCAGCTCTGAAAAGGGGAAGGAGGAAAAAAGATCATTCTACACAAATACAAACTCTCTTAATAATTGATATTACAAACCAAGCTACGTTAACCCCAAGAAAAATGTATAAAGCTCTTTGCTGTTGTCACACAGTGCAAAAAGTTAATGAAAGACAATCAGAAAGCTGGTACTGTTTTCTACTGCAGTTTTATCACAGCTTAGTGTGCAGGCTGCATTAACTTGAGCAAACTGGAAATGACCTTTAGAGAATGATCAAAAGGAGATAGCTGGAGGATGCCAGTCTGGCTATCCCCTTCCCGCATGTAACCTTCTTCCTTAATCCGTCTTGCCCTTCTACCACATATTTTAAGAAAGAGACATGGAAGAAAAGTACATGTGATGCTTGCAGAAATCCTTCCTTCTATGGCTATTCCCACAAGGCAGATACTGGCATTTTTTTGCCTCTCTCATATCTCTTAGGCAGTCCAGTACAAAACCAGGGAAACTCTCCGAAATTGTTTATGGGCGTAAATGTTTTGGCTTGATATATTTTTCAGTGAGAAAAGGTATTTATTATGCAAGAACAATATAATGAAAAATAAAGCAAGGAATAGTTACTTCATGTACTTACTACATACTCCCTTGAAGAAAAAGCTACATTAGCAGATGACCAGATGTTAAGATATAGGTACAAGCTTTGATGTCCCAGTTGTTTTCTTATTTAAAATGAGGTCAGTTGGGAGAAAAAATATTGACATAAAATTGAAGTAAAGGGAAGGAAACTAAACTATGTGCAAATATGTATTTTTGGTGCAATTACTCAAATCTACAGTTGAAATAAGCTTATTTGTTATGTTCCTAATAAATATAAATATAAGTGACTACTGACTAGGAAAAGTTTAAAATATTTTGGACTAGTTTTTGGTAAAATGCAGGTTTGGGTAGACTAGATTTCCTCAATTTTGCTGAAAGAACTTAGTCTGGATGAAGAAACTATTTTGAAAAATGGAGAATATTTAATTTTTACATTTTTAAATTAACATTTTATTTGGAAAAAAAATCAGTATTTGCTTCTGCTTTGTTTTCAGAAGCATAAAAAATACTCTAATATGAAATAAAATATTTTGGTTTTGAATGAAAAAAAATTTTTGTTTGGTCCAATTCAATATTTTTTCTTGAACTTTTCATTAGTCAAGTATTCTATAATACATCTGTCAAACACAATTGTTGATTCTTTTTATTTCTTGGAATTTCATAGAATCATAGAACCCTCTAGGTTGGAAGGACCTTTAAGATCATTGAGTCCAACCATTTCTATTAGTTAAGCCATCAGCTTATCGAAGTGCTGCCTGAATCACACACAATTAAATCCTGCTTCTGTGTGGTTCCTTTAGTAATGCATTTAATGGAGGCCACTCTGAAATTTCCAGTTATGAGATACAACGTTCTGCATATGTGCACTTAGTTTCCTCTCAGAAGAACAAATTTGTATCTTCTTGGCAACTGCCAGATGAAAGGGATGAAATTCTGGTTACGCTTGTCTTCTAAGAGGTCATCAATCCCAGGTGTGAGAGAAAAAAGAATATGTAAAAGTGTTTGATGTAAATTGTATAAGAGGATGCCAATTTGGGGGTATGTAGCACCTGTGACAGGCATATCAGACACCTATTTTTCAGCTCTTGCATATAATCTGGACAGTGTCAAATCACAAAAATGATACTATCTGCACTGTGATGTCTAAAACACAACTTGATGAAAGCTCTATTAAATTGAGATTTATCTCTCTAAACATACAGGACTAACAGCTCCTCCTGGAGGCTAATCTTCAGCCACACACTTCACAAAACGAAGAGGTAAAATACAGTTTTTCATACAATTAATTATCAAAGCCAGAGGGGTAAATCCTAAGATTAGGCCTCTTAACCAAAAAGCCCTTGAGCACACTACTACAGTCTGGACAGGAAAAGTAAGTCTGAAAAACAATCTAAAAGAATTGAAATACTAGGCTGAATATTATTCAAATTTTGTTTGTTTGTTTGTTTGTTTTCAGGAAGGATTTAAAAAAATGCCAATACCTGTTCACAGATCTATATAAAGCTTAACTGATTTTGGACCTGCCTGAAAGCTGTCAGACTTGGTGACAGTTCTTTGCACTAACATCTTAAAAACAAGAAGGATTTTTTTACTATCCCAGTTTTACACTATTTAACATTTTGGTGATAAAATGCCAAAAGCAAGGCAAAACTGCAGTAAAACTGCAGACTTCTTTCCTAAGTCATGTTATAATATCTCTATACTGAAATGCACATAATTCAGACATTTCTCACAGCCCAGTATAGTGTCTTGCAATAATGAAACAAGCTAAGATCAAATGAGGCATCTCAAAAATTTCTTACAAGAAGCATCATTGCAGAACTGACTGTGCTGGAACTGTAAGGTGTTCCCGTCACTCTGCACTACATCCCTACTTTAAGGAGGTATATAGAGTATACAGGAAACAGAACATAGTACATATTATATTTAATAACATATATTAAGTATTAATAAATTAAACAGTGTTAGGTAACATCCCCAGAAACCGGATCTTGATCACCCTAGTGCTGATGTGTTAGAACAGCCCTTGGCATGCCTTGGTGTGTGCCAGCTTGCCAAAAGGATTCCCAGACACGGGTCAGGAGACAGCAAGGGTCCATTCCCAGAAAACAGTCTGAAGGACAAGACCATTAGTCCACCCCATGCCAGGAGGCCACTGTGGCAGCGGATGTGTTTAATTTACCATGGCAAGCAGATTTCAGAAGTGCAATTCCTAGCCACTAGTGGCAGGTATATGCTAGACCCTCCAGGAGGATGGTGCACACTTATATCCGACAGGGCATGTGCTGAGGGAGACATGCTGCAATTGCTGATGAGGTGCTGATCCATCCCTGGGCTGGACATGATTTAGGCAGCTTACAGCACCCATGTCATAACTGAGTGATGAATCCTACCTCACCATTGATGTGTTAGGCCGTTCCCTCACATAAGCAAAGAATTACTTCAGGATGCTTTGCTTCCGTCAAATCCAACTTAACTGCTCTTTAACATTTTGTTATTGTTACAGAGCATTGACAGCAAGGATAAAATAACAGTATAACTTAACTGAGGTTAACTCTGATTAACTATCACTTTAAAATAGTCATCATCTGCTATCAGTGTTGGCTTCATTTTCCATCAAAACAACAGATAAAACAGTCAATAGGAATTCTTTTCTGCAAGAATTATACAGGACTCAGGATCTAAAGAGTGATTTAGCATTAACCACAAGGTGGTGAAAAATAATCCAGACATTATAGAAGCATGTATTCTGAACAAAAGGGAGGTTCCAGTCTGTGCTTGACCAGTCAAAGCATCAGAAATTTAGGGGTGTAAGAACTGCAAAGTCGTCTCCCTAAAATGAAGAAGCAGAACGGCAGACACCCGATTAACTTTCCAAATGGATATGTATCTGCACTCCTCATCCCCATAGCCTTGCTCTCTCATAAACAGCAAAATACATCTCTTGATGAGATTTTCCTGTTTGTGAGGGTCTCCAAGGTAGACAAAACAGAATATGATCCTAAAAGTCTCTAGAACAGACAGGAAATTCACAAACAGGTTGTTTCTTTAGCCCAAAAAGTTCAATGTCTGAAAGCAACTATTTGACAGAAGTTAGTGATGGAGTAAGAATTAATTTTGTCAAGAAGAGCAAAAGAAACAAGTTACTGACGAAATGACTGACCACGCTCTTATATCATCATTTGGTTTTAAGAAGAGAAACAAGGTACTTACAGTTATTATGAACATACAGGTAATACTTCCCCAGTCCGGGCACTTTCAGCTATTTAAGAGGCCCTAACAACTCTACCCATTTTCTGGCAGTCACTGCTTTGAAAGCATTTTACAATTCCATGCTATGATTTCTAACCTGACCCTCCAGGAGATAAATCAAACCAGCTTAGGTAGCCAAGTACTCAATGGACTGACTTCAAATCTGGTATTGGAAGTGTACGGGGTTAGAGGGTAAGAGCTACAGAGGACGTTTGTTTAATACCCACTTTAAAGAAAGCTGGGCAGGATGGTAAGTCACATAAGGTCCTGAGTCTCCTTTTGTACCAGGTAATACTCAGACTGAGTATTATCTTGGAAACTACCTCCTTCCCTGTATGCTAAAAAGCCTTGATTTCCTAAATTGCCCTTTAAAGTGCATTGAGTCAAGACCAGTTAGAAACGGTATTTGAAAGTATCCAGGAGGCAAGGTGTGGTCTCTCCAACAGTTATTCTTGCATCATGATGGAGAGCGTGTTTTCCAACCTTTACAAAGGTCAGATAAAATATGCATAGAGTACATTTAGATAGCATGAAGTGTGAGTGCAGAGCTGTATCTGTCCCGAGGTACTAATACTTCTTGTGAAAATTAAATTGCCCTGAATCCACATGAGGTTCTGAAGTGCTAATGTTTGTGTGGGGAATATTCCCCAGGCAGATACATCTGTTTAAAATGCATATATTCATCCATCTGCCTAGTGTAGATTTAAACACAGGCGTTAAGAGTGAAATAACATTTTTGCCTGAATTGGAACACAATTCAGTACATGTCAAGAACAGGAAGCAGAACGTAGTAAATTACACGAGTTAAAATTGCCTCTTTTGAATTCAAATGACAGAATTTTCAGTGTTACGGCTGTATGACATGAAAATGTGGAAATACTCTCCAGGATTACCATCTCATGTGATGATTCTCCAGTCAGACTGAATCTGACTGATCCTTTTTGTTTGGTTGGGGTTTGTTTTCAGCGAAGAGGGGACCTCTGCCACGCGGCGGCCGCTTCCTCAGGCTCCCGACGACTGCAGCGTACGGGGGACAGAAGCTGACAGGCCCGAAGATCCCAGACCGTTTCATTCGGGGGGCTGCTGTTTGCATTTCAGCGAGGAAAGAAGAGCAGAAGTACACCATACGTGCTGCCTACACGCTCACTGCTGGGAGCTGCATTTTATCACCCCTTCGACCCTCTACAGCTCCAAGGCTTCTGCCAGGGGACCGCCTGTGCCGCAGTGCCTCTGCTCTGCCCGGCTTCCACCTGCAGCGGCAGCCAGGGCAGGCCGCGCTCTCCCTCTCTCCCGATTAAATCACCTCTTGTGCCTAATCAAACTAAAATAGCGCTGTCCTGGCTGCACGGTGTCATTTGTTAAAGGGGAAGAGTGAGAAGAGAAGGCTCGTTCAATTTTTTAAGCTTTATTTTTTTTTTCCCCGAGCGCCGGCGGTGGTGCTGAGGAGGCTGCTGAGGGGATCGGCCCCGCCGGCCGGCAGCAGGGCGCACACTGCACTCTGCTGGATCTGCCACACATTTTTTGCTGATGCGACCGCCAACCTTTTCTGCCGCGATTACAAGCGCTTCGTAAGCGATGACTTAATGAAACAGGAGAGGGCCCGAATAATAAAAGACAAAATACTGACAAACTTCGAGCCTTGTATAGGTGAGACCGTGCAGCCCCATCACGCCGACGGAGGTCTGGAAAATCAACCGTCCTTCCCTGCTCCTTCCACCATCCAGCCCCCATCATGTCCCCTGCCTGAGTTGGGGTCAGGAGCACCCTCCGTCACCAGAATACTGCCCACCCCTCCATGCCCCAGCCAACATATCAGGAAATGTAATATAGTCATTCACAGTCACATAAAACTAAGTGATTCATCTAAGGAGGCATCACAGTAAAAAAACAAACAAACAAAAAAAACCCACCCAAAACCTGTTGCTAAACAAGTAGCAGCAACTAAGAAATTCAAAATGTTATGATTTTTAATTACTAAGATACACACTAAGGCAGAAAATATTTTGCAGCTAGGCTATAAAGCAACAAGGCACCCTCATCTTGACTACCTCTGATATAGGAATCTTTTCTCGTATTATGTGACTATCCATAGTTAAATTAGGTGGGATAAAGAAATACATTTCAAACAAACCCTCACATTCTCAGACATGTATCAATCACTTCAACTACCGGTAGCTTTCCCTCAGAGGATTCCTCACAGTCTCCTCTGAATCACCTATCAGAAGTGAAATGAAAGATGAGATGAGATGAACCACTACCCCAGCACAGGCTGGCAATGTCTCTTCTCCTATAATTATGAGATGTGCAAAAAATGTAATGAAATTCCAGACCCCTTTTCTTTACAGCTCAAGGGAGACCTTGAGCTGAAGAAGCCTAAAGGGAGCAAGGAAGCGGCGCTATACGATAATGACAGCACTGAATGCATGCAGAAAATGTGGTAAATTGAACACAGAGCATCATAAAAATCTGAGGCAGAGAAATGAAAATGATCTGGTTACTGTATAGTCTTAGGGTCCCTGGAAGACAGCAAACAGCGGGGGATGAAATTGTGTCCAGTTACTACTTTAAGATGACAAGGTGACGTTCTGGTTTTGGTGCCTCAAGAATTTTTCCACTGGGATCAAGGAATACTCATAGGAATAAATATCACACTTGCATTAGAAGGAAAAGTTCACTCCCCAAGCTTCACTGAAGTGCTAGAAAGGTAGCCAAGAAATTCCAAGGCCTTTCTGAGCGGCTGCGGATCAGATGACATGCAGCTCAGCAGTTTGGTATGAACAGCTGAGAAGAGCACAGAAGTGGATAGGTAGAAAATCCCAACGGTTCTACTTCACAGAAAAAAAAAATAATACTCCAAATATATATGCACAAAGATATGTATGGAGGATCCAGAGTTAATTGGTACATGTTTGTATAAAAACATTAATAATATGCGTATTTTAACCACCACCTATACATTCTTTGTTTTCAATACAAGAAACACCTAATAGTAGTAATGCACTATCAAAATGTTATTTCATTTCCTGCATGGTGATTTTCCGTCTTTTGGGACAGAAAATATGGCTGATGGTCAAGTTTTGAAATAAAATAGATTAGTAATGAAAATAAATTTAAGGTTATAAATTTTAATCTAATAAACCATATAAATCTGTGGTAAATAAATCATAACTCTGGGTCTACAATCCCCCAATATTCTTTTAAGTGGAGAAGGGAAATTTGTGGGGGAGCAGCAAGGCATCTTTAGGTGGCAAAAACACCACAGTGCCAGATAGAATAAAAGAGAAACAGAGCAACTCTGAAAATGGCAGCTTGGTTGAACATGAGGGAGTCTGCATGAAAACATACAGGTCTGGGACTAGTAAACAGTGGGTGATGATGGGTGGGTGTGGGAACCTAAGTGGGTGCCAATAAATGATTCTGTGGTATGTCTGAATAAATATGGCTGGGTCTGAACACTCCCAAATCCAATTGTGGATGGTGTCTACATGACTGATAACCAGCACACAAAAGAGAAAAAAAGCACCAAGGGGATGTAAGCCATTAGTACCCTTCAGCCTGATGGTTACAGATGCTCAGAAAGCAGCATCAACACTGATTCTCATGTCTTCAAAAAGCCATTTACTCCCAAAATGTTGCAAAAGGAAACTATGTACTGCATATCCAGCATCTGGACTCACCAAGCAGCTGCTCATGGATACTAACCAAGGGAAATAAACACAGTCACGGTCATTCACTGGCAGGAAGTCACTAAAGTTTCATCTCCTGACTGTCACTCACACATATCCAGACAAAGGAGAGCGTTTTCCATTTTCCCTGCTGCAAGGGAGAGGATTGCAAGAGAACAACCTGGTTTTATCTTTTAATTTCTGGCTTTTATCTCCAAAAGTAACGTTGGTGGGAAGAAGCAGCTGTGTTGAGACATCTCATAGATATAGACATCGGTCAGCAAATTATCCATGTGCCCAGAGGTAGAAGACTATGAGTATCTTAGAAGTACTTGTAAGTACTGCCACTCCTTGAGAAGCATCCCTTAAGAAGCAACGACATAATGATTCTTGCTGCCAGCTTCTGTACAGGGATATGTTTCTCCCATCCTGAGCTATGAAAAGCTGAACAGTTGGGCTGGACTTTGCTGCAGGATGGCAAAAGCAAGTAGTCCTTCCCAAAAGCAGAAGGAATGATGCACTTATTTTCTGTACTAATGCCATAAAGCTGTACTCAGAGCTGCTTCCACTGCTGACAGATGGACACAGGGTAGAAGATGAAATGTTTGGCTAGCGAAGTGTTAGCCACAAATATTACAGCTGTTTCAGCACAGCTGATGCTCATGTTCTGGAGATATTAAAAGGCGGGTTTTGTGTCTCTGCTCTAGATATTAATTTTCTTTTTAAAGACCACAGTCATGTCCTCATTTTTCTTTGGGCTTTTATATTTTTTAAAAAAGCTTGTACCAAGTCACATGTAACATGCAATATTTCAATCATTTAGGATAGTATGGGATTAGTTTTGGGAAGCTGTTCTACCCAGGCATTTTCTATACCAGAAGGTTAACATCATTTTGAAAAATAAAATTAATTAAATTAGAATCATTAAAGAAAAAAAATTACACTTCCTTACTTTTTGGAACACAAAAATATTGACATCAAAAAGTAAACAGAACCTAACATATAATAAGACAAATACTGGCAATTGGTTATCCATGCCCTGATGAGCTAAATCTTTGTTTACCTTAAAGAGCTTCATCACAGCAAGAACATAACATACACAATTTTCTACTTTGAATGCTGAGAAGATATAATTCTAATAAAAAAGGAACCACCATTCTTTCAGCTACTTACCTCTTCTTTTCTGTCTTCTTGAAGATTGCTGGAGTTAGATAATAGAAATATCTAATTTTTAATTTTATTTTAACAATCTAATATTCAGCCACTTAGTGAACTTTCTGTAGCCTAAATGCGAGTACCAACAGAGAATTGTGCTGAATTTAATGACTCTCTTGCAGCCTTTGTGTGAATTTTTAATTGTATTTGATATAAAATACCTTCTGTAGAGTATAAAAAATTGTTGTATTCCCCAGAACAATCTACCTGTTTATATGCAACACATGTACTCCATATTTGCTTTCAATTCTATACTTTGTTGGATCACTTGCAGGGGTAATCAATTCCTCGTTTTTGTACCTGACAAACAAGAAAAAATGAACTCATTAATATCACCTACTATTCATTGCATTCGTGTTGTAGATTTTTACATCCAGATATCATTTACTATCATCTCAGCTCTTTCTATAAATCTTCTCTACCTGTATAGTGTTTTCCAGTATGTATGGATAGATACACATTGAGCCATGAAGGCAAAGGGGGACCATCACTGCAGTAAGAAAGTGGAAAGAGAAGAGCAAATCCAAACCAGAAGAGCAGGCAGTGAAGTAGAGAGAAAATGCTACGTGACTTGCACTTTCTGGACCAGTAGCCCTGACACAAGATAGGAAGCAAACTTTGTCTTGGCTCACAATAAAGCACTTCAGCACAAACAAAGGAAGCAGCAACAGGATTGTGCCTCAGGTTAGATCCTCACAGTCCAGCCTGGGGCTCTCACATACACAAGACAGCACTTGTCTGGAGGGGAGGGCAGCTTCAGGAATGTTACAGTCATGTCCACCTCAACAGAGGCTGATACAAAACGAACACAGATACAGCCCATGAAAACAATGGTGCTGTGCAAGTTTACCCAGGCTTAGCAAGCAGCCTGTGAGCTCTGTGTATTTTGCCATTTGCTTCTTCATCCCCATGGAACTTAATGGCCAGAACGACTGGAATGCCTTCCACAGTCTGCCTTCTGAAATACTCCAGTTTGCTTCTCACACTGCACAGGGACATTCAGCAAGCTGTCCTCCCACTCCGCCACTGCAGTATCAACTGCTATAATCCAGCACATCTATGAGGATTATAAAGGGAGTTTAACATAGCCATTATGTATGTGACACTTATCAGTTATGCCATAACTTCCAAATGAAAAAAGCTTAACAACATTTTTAGAGGGCTAAGAAAGGCCAATCTCTTACCATTGTACAACAGGGGTGGGAAATCCTTGTACAGTGAAGCAAAGGCTCACAGACATCTTTTCCCAGACAGTGTGAGATCTCAGGCGCACTAGAATTTCAGGAGCTCGACTTATACTTTCCTCAACAGCATGTCTTTCCAGAGCCATATTTTCTTCTACCTATTAAACACAGGAAAAGAGAAGAAGCATCTAGCACCAGGGTCAAATGGGGTAGAAAATCTAATCTTAAATCCACAAAGTTCAAAGATGCTAAATCACTATTGGTATTTGAAACATGGGCCTAAATTTCAGTATATCTTATAACTCTGCTTGGATAGAAACAAAAAGGTTCAGCACTGTACCATCCTTTGTATAGCAAGTCTATCCAGATGTTCTCTAGCACGGTGCCTGGCTGTGTGAATCTCTTTTTCCAAAGCAGACAACTCACTGGCAAACCGGATCCTTTTCTCTTCACTTGCGTGAGACTTTTGTTCATGAGTCCTGTAGGACAAGAGAAAATATCAGGTAAGAGTAACAAATATGAAGATTTAAGATTGTCACTCATACACATTACGCAACTGAGGGCTCTGAAACCATACCAGCAAGATGCAAAATCTATTTTAGGAATTATTCTTAGAGTCTATCTGCCTATCCTAATGAGCAGGTGAAATGAATATGAATTTTCCTTCATCTTCTTTCCCCTTGTATACGTGGTGTCATAGCTTCAGGTCTTGAAAGCTGGCACAGTCATGTTGACCCCACGGTCTTAGTCTTCTGGTAATCGAGATCAAGAACCTGCCTGGCTTCCCTCTGGCCCCCAATTTTCCTTCCCATGGACACAAGAAGCCAGGGGAGTGAAGGCATCTTCGGTGCCTATTCACACCCTGATAAGAGTTGGACCTTGATTATGGTGTGCCTTTGGCTCTAGCACCTGGGAAGCTCTGCTGTCTCCATGGGCTGTATCAGCTGACCTCACCTGAAAGGTACAGACCAATGAGTTCACAAGGATCTGATGAACTACTAACTGCAAAAAAGCTGTGTTTGGAGAGGGGTGAGTGGGAAGTATTATAGAAACTACCAGAAAAAGACAACCTTTTAAGAAATTAAGAAATTTGTGGGTTGTTCCCTGACAATCTGACTCCATAGATTTTGTAGAATTCCTTAAAAAAAAAAATCATAAATGTTTTTAGGAGGAGCTAGCTCAAGCTTCTGCATGCATGCTGATTCAGTAAGCAGCCTATGCTACTCTTTGCCTTGCCAACAGGACAAAAGAAGGGAGCTGAATATCAGAAATTTCTAACATGGCTGTCATTATAGCATATGGCAAGACTCTTAAAGCATAACCCAACGTGCCGCGAAGCAAATGAGAAGACTTGTATGAAGTTCAGTGAGCAGTAAATCAAGACATTATTTGTCTGGTATTTTAAAAATATTTATTTGTACCATTTCAACATGCTTTAAATACCAGACTCATTCTGCAATGTATTTTTTTATATTGGTAAAATTTAAGACCATTTTAAAAAAAATAGAGTATACAAATGAGGTTGATTTCCCTACAACATTCTGTTTCTAGGATATGTATTTCAAAACAATCAAAGTACCAGAACCATACGGATGTATATGATTTCGCAACACATTTTCTGCAAACAAGGCAGAATTCATTCTTGTAATGTAAATTCTCTGTGTCTTTGGTACAGTCACTGTAGAGCACGGCAGAGCAGAAACAGTCAAATTCACTAACAGGAATATTGCTGTCAGCACATTTACTATAGGACTTCCTATCAAGGCTATTACTGAGACGTGACAGTAAGCCCTCTTGATATTAAGGAAAGAACTCAAAATGTTTAAATTGATCCAAACCAGAAATTCGGGAACAGTCGAGTAGGTCTGTTCAAAAACAAGTTTTGGATCCCAGGCAGATTCTAATTTATTTTGGTTTTAAAGCTGTTTTCAAGGGTCAGAGTGGGGATTAGGGGAACAACTCTGGGTTGAAATATGAGATTGAAAGTAACACCCAGTCATTTAGTATTCCAGCCAAAATAGATTAGTGAAGAACAGTGACCGAGAAGCCTGCACCCTTGTCAACTTTGAAAAGAGCCCTGGCAAAAGAGTAATAGTAAATGGGACCAGAGCCACTACACAGGTCAGGTGGGACCTACAGAGCTTTACCTTTTCCTGGATTCTTGTATTGCTTCATGAGCCAAGGTGCGTGCCCTCCTGGCACAGAGTCTACATGTTGTTTTTCCCAAGCCAGATGATTCATAATAAGCAGCTTGTCTGGAAGCAGCCCTTCAAATATGAGAGACATTGTTATAACCCAGCAATTCTGTTAAAACATGAACTCACAAAAGTCAAAGAAATTACTTTAAATGAGCTGAATACCATGACAGCACTGTTCAGTGAGAAACCTACTTTGCATTCCTCACTAACTGCAATAGGGTGCTGATTCTTACTTGTCTTTCAAGGGCTTAATGCCCATCATCTGTCATTGGGGATCATTAGGCATTTTACTTCATTCAGTTCTGTTAAATTTATACTTATCTCAGTCTCCAATCATTCAAGTGCTACGATAGCACTTCAGTGAACCACGAGGCTACCAGCCTGTCCAATACACAAGTCACACAGAATCCCTATAACATTAGCTATTTCTAAATATTCCTGCCTTTCTACACGTCACATAACCTTCTGCACAAACTCCCCTCTTTCATAAGGGAAGCTGAACAAGCTGGACAGCTAGCTAAACTAGCTAGGCATCTTAATTACTAAGGAAGAAGGACAGTGATTCTTAAGCAACCAAGGCTCAAATCTCCAGGCTTTGACATACAAAGAACATGTATCTTTTGGCTAAAACCCTGAGATTTCACATAAGAGGAGTTAAAACTTTATTTAATTTTAAAAAAGGAAATTGAATGATAAAAGCTATAATCGGGAATAGCCAACTTCAGGAGAAGGAATATCCTCATGCCATATGGAAGAATGGATAAAAAACCGTTCCTATGATTTACAATAAATTTCATGGCATTTTCTTTTAAGTCAGAATTTCAACTGGAGACTAAAAGGAAGAATTCCAAACTTGGAGGTAGTAAATAGGACAGATCCTGAGCTAAAAAGTCTGCATAGGTGAGTTGTAACGTAGCTAAAAAATCTAGCTATGCTGGTGGGAGACTATAGACAAGGAGCATCCCAATACAAGGAAGTGGAAAACTACCATTCTGAATCAACCCCAATTTTAGAGGGCGGAGTGGGAAGCTAAATATCTTGATTCTAAGACTTGATTACCCAAAACAGAAACCTCTCTGTGTTCCATATGCGAAATACATGGCACTTACTTTCTTGCTGCATATTCCTCAAGTACATATCTTGTCTGAATGTTGCGATAGGACTGATCAAAGTGCTTGTGCCTCCTCTGGTAAAATGGCACCGCTACTGACGACATACTTCAGTGTGTTGCAATCAATTCCTGCAGAGAGTGAAATCACATTTAACCATATATTACAGACACTTAGGTTCAATATTTTCATATACACACACATATGCTTGTACATGTACAAATGTATAAAATTCCATCAATTTATGACAAATAGAGCCATCAGTGATGTACTTGGGCACCTCAGGATGTATTCTATCAGCCACGCAGGGAGCCATAGAATCATACGTGATAGAGCTAGAAGAGAATTTGTTGGATCATTTTCCCCTTCTTTGCAGATGTCATTTAACACCACAGAAATTGCTGGGGATGGAAATTGGACACCTTTGGGGGTATTTTTAGGTGTTTCAGCTCTCCACTCTTCAAACCTTTTACTTTGCCCCTTGTAATTAATGCTTACTGTTTCTTGTCCAATTCACCATGACAACAAAAAACAGACCGTATTCACCCACTTTTGCAGCAGCCTGTGAAGATTTTGTTCACATCTCCTTTCAGCTCTCTTGTTTAAACTAAAAAAATCTGGTTCATCCAATCTTTTCTCATGGGTTGTTTTTTCTAAATCTCCAATCATTCTGGTTGCCCTCCTGTGGACTTTCTCCAAAGCATAGCATAATTTGATTAGTATTTAGATAGGAGGTTCTCAGGAATGTTCAGGGAGCTCCCAGAAGCAGTGTGGGTTGGAAGAGCATGTATACCACTGACTTGGAGTTGAGCAAATTCCCAACCATGGCAATAAAAAAACCCAGAGGTGCCCACATCCCTTTAGGTTCATTATAAATATGATGACAACTTGTTGCAAAAGTGAGGAACGTTACCAGCTGTGTCCTGAGTAGGTGCCAGCTTGTGTAACTGAAGTCTGCTGAATAAGTCCCATTTACAGTCTCAGCTGGATGTGGGGCTCTTTACTCCTGGGCCACTTGGCCTAAATGGTGATGAGGGATTCCAGGGGGCAACTGAACAGCCAACATGATCCCCAAGAGATGGCTGCACTTCGGTGACAAAGGAAGCAATTTCCCAGTACAAAGTCTGTAAAGCAGCTTTGGCTAAATCCTGAAGTTTTTAGTCAGGCAAATTCCTGCAACATCTAATTTCCTCCTGGAAGGTAAGGGGGACGCCCTGTTGTTGTACTCCCATGCAGGGTGCAGCCTATCAGCTGCGCTCCAGAAGCTGGGGCACAGGCAGAGGCATGGCCTGGGATCCACCTCAGGGCTACCCACAGGAAATGAAGCAACACTAGCTCATCCAGGGACCATGTTAAGAGGGTGTAAGGGTCCTGAGGGCAGCAATGGACCTGACTGGCCCTGCTCAGCCTCCTCCGGGTCTCTCCCCACCCTGCCCATGGCCCAGGACCCCATTTCAGCCCCCAGGGCCATCAGTCCTGCACCAGCAACGCTACAGCAGGGATGGTCTCCAGCTCTCCACAGCCCAGCCCTGCCCAGCCATGGGTTCCACCAGGAAGAACCTGCCCATGATGGAAATCCTCAGACCCACACTAAAAGTCTGCATTTGTCACAAGAAGTCCCATAAGTAAGCAGCCTCATGACACATATAAAATGAAAGCTCAAAGGGATTTGAATAGAAATCTTATAAACTCATTTAGTTACAGCATGAGCTCCTCTTCTTTAATTTCAAAGGCACTGGTACTGGCCAGTTTTAGGCCATGTTCTCTTTCCTATCAAATACATGGAGATATGCACTTCAGGGACAAAAATGAACGATACTCACATTAAAATTCAATTAATAACTGTTTCAGGAAAAAAGTGGTTTCTGGTAAATGAGATCTAGTTCAAAATTGAAGAAATTCAGCCGCTACTTCATTGTCAACTTTCAAATTCCATGTAATTTTTTTTTGTTTCATTAATCTTTTTACTGTGTGAAAAATACATGCAACCAGTGTAGTTTAATAAAATATTTCTGAAAATAGGCTTTTAAATGTTTATTACTTATTTTGAAAGCAATTATGTTTTCTGTCACATAATGGAATTTTTATTAGTATGTCATGTTTTGAAAAAACGTTTTGCAAAATCCCCATTTGAGAATGGAAAGCAATGATAAAATCGTTGAAAAATTACAGATACTATCAAGTTTTTTGCATGAATTTTTAATGTGTGACTTGTTAACTTTTTTGTAATTGTATTACTACCTAGATTGTATATGCAGTAGAAATCATTTTCTACATTTCATTAAGCAATTTATTCTTGAAAAATGAGAGCTAGATTTCTTACACAACATGTCATATTTTTAGAAAGAAGAATGTAAGATGATTCAATGAAACACTGTAATTCATAGTTTAGCAAGTCACTTCATTTTCTGTGTTTGTTTGGCAACTTTGCCTGAACTGTATAAAAATAAACCCAAATTAATTAAAAAAAAACCAAACATGTTTTTTTATAGGCTAAGAAAATGAACATTTAAACATGGTAAAATACCTATAAATACGATATTTCCAGCATATAGTATTTACCAACAAAAGGAAATGCTAGTTATTGATTAAGTAGTGTAATAAATTCAAGCTGTGTCTGATTGTTGGTTTCAGGTATTCCAAAGCTGAATCAGATGCCCCCAAGTCATGACATTCTCACATCAGCTACTTTTACTTTTCCAAGAAAAAGGGCTCTGCAGGAGAAGACAGTAGATATATTTAATAGCAAATACATCTTATTAAAAAAAGTTGTGAGACCTAAAGAGATGAGTTTTTACATTTTATCACCTGATGGCCACATCTTCTGCATAACCTATAGTTACCTTTTCAATCCTTTTTCAAGAGATATGAGAATGACAAGTCACGCGTTCAGGAATGAAAGCTTTATGGAAAATACCAGACACTGAAAGACAAAAATAAAAATGTTTACATTACTATGGGACATTAAAGAAATATATTACCACATTTCTAGAGAAATAAGAAAGTTAACATGACCCAAGTTAGTACAGAGATGCTAGCTTAGTTAGGTGCCCTGATGCGATGCTGAGCTGACATGCACCTATTAACTCATCATGGGACACATTGTCTTAGTTACATGAACACAGTTACGCAGACCAGTGAGCAGCCTTGGCTTCTCCCAGTTTTGTTATCTGTATGTGACATTATGTGATACCTGCAGACATCAAATACTGGTTCTCTTCCTGCTGTCTGTGTGACTATTGTGCATATGACATTTGACTTCCCTCTTATTTCGTACATTAACTGGACAGTTAATGGTATAATGTTCCCTCTTTTCTATTTTTAATTAGCCCTTTCACTTAAATGAAGGTGCAAAGGGCAAACCCATAGATTAAGCTGACTCAGCTGTTAAGTGCTACTCATGTTTACATGTGGCCCAGTTAAATAATTCTATGAATGTATCAACATGCAATTTATGTGTTGCTATGTATATAACTCCGACTGAGATCTGACGTATAAGGGTTGCAGAGTAATGCCCATGTGTCTGGATGGATCACAGTCTGGGTTATTTTCATTTTTGAGATAGGAGAAAACATCTTTGCCATTTACAGTTCAGCCTTTTCCCCTAAATGTAAAACTTACATTTTAATTACCATATCTTCTTCTATTAATCAGCGCCCAGGGTTTCTCAAAATTTGGGTTCAGTTATTTTTCACATTTGCCCAAACACCCTTAGAATAGAAAGAAGTGTAGCCATTCACTTCCAGCCTCCACACAAGCAATTAACTGAGCTTGTTAGCAGCCAGACTCATTTTACCTTCTGTTAACACAGAGGGGAGCTGCCTGGCAACAATTCCAAAAGTAATAATCATCATCATCAGTTAATTAGAATGATGCTAGCAGAGTATGTATTTAATACTTAATAGTGCTGCAAAGATGAGTATCTGAAGAGCAAAATCACAGCCCCACTGTAAAACCAGCTTCAGCAGAGTCTGCAGAGCATGTAGGGTATCTTGAGTTCACGATAAGAGAAGTTTTTATTGTCTTTCTAGGAACAATGTGTTGACTGTTTTCCCAGTTTTCCACTGATACACATTTATGTGAGATGTTTGAAATATATGCTAATATTTAGTCAACCTACCACTAACAGAGTTAGATAACATGATCTGCAGATGACAGCTTAGCCCCGCTGAAGTTATCAATTTAGGTGAACTAAGATTTTATTGCTGGCAGTGGATGAAGACCTAATTATACTGGCATGTCAGGTGGTGGAACTGACCCAACAGCAAGATGCAGGCAGTGGTCTGGCAGAGGCATTGGGGAAAATAAACTTTTCCCAATGGAAAATTGAAAAGTCAACAAAAAATGCATAAATAGGCCAAGAGAAAGACAAATTAATTTTCTGGAGAATTATAACAAATTAAAAAGCAAATTTTAAGTTTTATTCACCAAGTTCTACTGGTATGTGACTACAAGAGTCACAGAGCACTTACTGAAATATTTGGCCCGTGTGTAAAAAGCAACCCTTGAACTTCATCCATGCAGATCCTATTAACTTCCCTGTATTTCAAGAAAAAGACCTAGAGTTAAGGGACAAGATGGTCCTAAAACACCTCATTTCTCATCTGACCTTTACTTCTTTGGTGGAACACAGCATGATTGTACTCCTACTTCATCATCATCATCATCATCATTATTATTATTATTATTCCTGTTTATTTCAGTGATTGTAAATGCTGGGGACATCAGCAGGACCTAAACTGAACTAGTCTATGTTCTGTATGAACCACTCAGAAGGCTATTAAACCCAAACAAAAATATTAAGTCAACCAATATATCAGTAAGGATTAATGATATAAAACACAAATGAATTAAACTATTCAAATCATCTTACACAAATCTACATTTTCGTATGCTTAGTAGTATGTATATAGCAATTTATACTTGCTCATGAGTAACAGGCAGGGTTCCCAGGCCAGGGTATGCATAGTTTCATGCCATAGTAATACTGATCTGAATAGAAAGCAATAATCTAGGACCACGTGATAAGGGGCCACATTCTTGAGCAGAGAAGCCAAGGGTCTGATATAGGCATTGTTAGTTTGATAAGTGAGTTAATTTAAGATTTAAAGGACAGGCAGTAAATTCTAACATGATCATTCACATAGCCTCAGAGAGCAGGCACACAACCAAATAAATTGATGGATGGGATTGACAAATGCCATGGGAAGGAGAACACGGTTGTGTTCACCATAGATAGACAACTTGCATTCCTGGACTCAGGAGGTTCTTGTCATGAGCGATGCACTATACAGCATGTACTTTCTCTGCCTGACCTGTCAATGCTATACCATGCAACATGCACTTTCTTTGCTCATCTCTGTCCTTGTCCATCTGCAGAAGTGCCAAAAATGATTTGTGGGTTCTTGGCTGCCCTCACGTAGCCTATCCTCCTCATTCTGGCTGAAAGATCAGTATGTCCTGCTCCTACATGCATATCCTCATTCTTGATCTTCCTCTGTATCTCATCTTTCTTAAATATCTTTGACCATTTGTATTGACTTGAGGGTTTGTCCTGTTTTTCTCACGGCATAGGCATTGTTTCCTCTACCTGTCTATAGTTCTCCTTGTTGTTCTCCACATTGTTCAAAGTTAAGTGTTTTTAGGAAGCCCTGTTTTGCCAGCTTTTATTTCCATGGTACTTTAAAGTCCATGGTATTTAGCTGATAAAATAGATTTAATTCCATACCACCTATATAGCACAATGAAAGATAAAAGGGAAAAGAAAAAAAACAAACAAACCACGTTCTAGTCATCAGTTGCTTCTAATGACCAGTTTAAAGAACTACCATATTGCCTCAGAAAACATGTGGTCCTTTCCAGATGGTTATATCAATCCTGTAGAAATTGCAGTAGATAATAACACAGGAACATTTTCCCCCAGGGAAGTTTCTTTGGTGGAAAAATTGTAAAACCAGCATGAATCATGCAGCTCATAGACACTGCAGTCTAAACCAGAATGGGATGTAGAGGTTCTGGTAACATCTTCCTCATTTTGGTAATAAACTTTTAAAACGCTAATATGTCTTTCCAGCATTTTATCACTGTGTGCATGCGCGTATTTAGATTTTACACAGAAAATAATGTTCTGTGTATGAAAAAGGATGAACTTGAAAAACCACACAATCTACTGTCATTTTAAGATGCTTCTGTCTTTCCCATTGAAGAGTTTTTTCCTTCTGAATAATAAGAATTCAGTTTTAACTTTTCTGACAACATAATACAAATGCTTCTGATATTAAAAAAGTATATGGAATTCCCATTTCCTTAGACGATATGGAATTCCAGACATTACTCAGCAAGCTTTGAGATTCCTTGTCTTTTCTTTCCTGATGTCTTTAGTTACATCATAGCTGGTCTTACCTTTTACTGATCGTACCTCCTTTGTATGGGAATAGCATTATCCTACTTTCACAAACTGGTTTTAAACAGAAGTCAATCCAATTCAATCTGGTTCAAACCATCCCCAGAAGTACATGAATTACTCTTCTCATTAAACCTAAAAATGGAGTTCTCTCATCAATTTCTAGTCATATGAATGTCCAGCAAAGCAACATTTACAAGCAGCTGATGATGCTGGCCATAACAGAGGTGTGTATTCTTTATTAATAATTTTGTATGTTTTGAATGAGTAGACTTCTAACTTTTCATCACATGAAATGATTCAGCTTGCAAATACATACAGGTAGATTAAGCAGTTTAATGTAATCATTTGGCTACAGCACATGTATTATTAGTTAGAATGCACACCTTGACCTCATAACAGTCCCTGAACGGTTTTCTTCACCCTCTAGCCTTAACACTTAGCGAGGAGGCAATTTGGAATATGCCATGGGTGGTCAAGGTCATGGTCATAGCCACAATCCTTGATGGAGTTAACCACCAGCTACGCTCTCCAGCAAATAGGTATGAGGCAGAGCAATAGGTACCCTTCCCTCAAGTGAGGTCATTGTTGTGGAGGGGAGCACCTGTTCCTGCATTGTTGCGAGTTTAAGAAAATTAATTTTGGCTTTTCTATGACTCTCATGATGGGAGGGAGTCGAAGCCCCCAGTTTGATTTCTCTTGCCATATCCCTGTTACAAGCTAAACTGTATACATCCAGAGAGAGTACTTCTGTAGACACTTTCTTATGAATTCATGATCTTACATGACTGGGGATTAAATTAGGCTAAATTTGGCCACATTGACTTGAAACCTCGCCATCCTAACATTCCAAATGCACAAAAAGTCACAACATGTTCCCATAAAGTTTTAAGATTTCCCTTCACTTGGAAAGCATACTACATCCATTCAACTGGATAGCAAGGAACACGAGACAGTGAGATGGTGAAAGTCAGTAACTTCCCATCATCCCAACCTTCATTATCATAGAATCATAGAATCATAGAATGGTTTAGGTTGGAAAGGACCTTGAAGATCATCGAGTTCCAACCCCCCTGCCATAGGCAGGGACACCTCCCACTAGACCAGGCTGCCCAAGGCCACATCCAGCCTGGCCTTGAACACCTCCAGGGATGGGGCCTCAACAACCTCTCTGGGCAACCTGTTCCAGTTCCTTCATTACGATACTTTCATTGGCTCACGGGTATTATCAACACACAGGAGTAGTTTCAAGAGCCTGAACATGACTTCCCAAGATTCTATCAGTGGTATTTAGCTGGAATTTTCGTGTGGCATGGGACACATCATGTAGCCCAGAGTAATACAGACACCAGAAACATGTCTTCTGAAGACATGTACTTCAAAGTATGGGAGACAAAAAATAAAAGTAGAATTTTTTGTCCCAGCTACATCCTATTCTTCAGCATGTCAAATAGTTTTGCCAGCTACTATAGGATTTTATGCTTCATTATTTACGCACATACTTCAGAAAAATCATATTTTGTCTCTTTATACTGTATAAGAACACAAGAAAGTGGCATTGCCAATATATGTGCATTTGGAGAAGCACACATACCAATAGAGCTATGGATTGGTATAATGTAGTTCTTTATATGCAGAAAGAAACAGAGGAAATGCAATACACAATAAAATCGAGCTGACTATGCACAGAATAAAGCAATTCTACTTTTTTTTGTCTTTTGTCAGTCTGTGTCCTGCTTATTTTTTGTTTTCCCTGAGGAAGCTAATTTATTTTTTTTACATTAAAGCACCCAACTCCCTCACACAATCACTCCCCATGTTCTGAACAAGAGAAATCTAGATGAAAAATGAACTTACCAAGGAGTATAGAAAAATTGCAAAGCAGAGAGGAAGAACAGCCTTTCCCAGCTTAGTAAACTCTGGCTGAGGAAAATAAAAATAATTCCCCTCTCTAAAGGCTACTGCCCCTTCACTCCCATTTAAGGGCAGATGCAATGCTATATTTAGAACTAACCAAGTGATTCTCCCAAAACTGAGGTCAGCCTAATAGGCAATAAGGGTGTGATATAAAGGCAGACAAAAAGCCCTACCCCATACACAGGTTTATACTGTATTTTAATAAAAGATAGACCCCATTCCTAAATAAAAGCGGTTGTTTATGTTAAAAGTGGGATTTCTTTTCCCAGCAAAACCAAGCACATGGGAAACAGTTCAATATCAGAAAACAGTTTAAGCTTTTTATTTAGAAATTATTGAAGTTTTAAAATGATCAGTAACTTAGAAGACCAGTGAGGACATGTAAACTCCAGAATCTTATTAGTAGAGACATGAGGTTCCCTTGGTGCCTCAGGCTGTAAAATGAGCCTCCCTGTTGCCTCCTTAAGAGCTCCCTGGATTTGAGAACATGGCTGCAGTATGTTAAGACATAGCAACTATATAAAAAGCATATTAACATGGATTTAAAGAAGGTCCAGTTCCCAATTTCTATTTCCATCTACATAATATCACCAGTCAACCTGAGAGAGATTTCTCTGTGTCTTGTAGGTAAAGGAGGAGGAATTAATGCACACAAAGGCATGTACAGGCAGAGGAAAAAACACAGCCAAAGTACTCGATTCTGTGAGACCCTGATGGTCCCTGATTACTACCAGCTACAATGGAGGTTTGGTGCCTGTTGGGTCCCTAGATTTCTATCCAGGAGCTCTAAGGCACCATTGTGGTGGCTCTGACATGTCCAGATGCGATGGGGTAGCAGCGCTTGCCCTGCAGAGCTGGTGAGCACGAGCTCAGTCACTCTGCACCGTTCTGGTGGTGTGCAACCTCGTAGGGATTTGTCCTGTGACATGAGCTTATATAATGGGAGAGGAAGGGAAGGAAGGGTAGGAACTCTGGCAAGGCTTTGTGACAAGTGGGAAGAAATAATCACATTCCTCTTATTCTGCCTGGAAATAAGGACATGTCTGGGAAAACCTGGCTATACGGCAGATCTAATCACAACTCATGTCTGGGCCCATAATGACTCAAATATCCAATGAGTCAGCAACATACAGTAAGCAGGGAATTCATTGACATTCCAAGTATTTGAAAATAACAAGATATATTTTCAATTTACTTATGTAGGAATGGGACCAAGACCAAAATCACTAAGATATTTCAGTGCTCGGTATGAGAAACTTTGATATATGAACAATGCTCTTTTAAGTCATGCTTTCTTCTTATGCATACACTTTTGGGAAACAGCAAGACATGGAAAAGCCTTTAACGGATTGATTCTTATCACATTTGCAGGATTCATCCAAGTTTCCTAAATAGTCCTAGTAAGGATCTTCCGCACTTCCTTATCGTCTAGGACTTCCATTTGCCTGACACAGACTTCTCCCTTCCTCCCATCGATCTTAAATTATAACTCAGTCTGACAGAATTAGATCTACAGAGACAGACACAGGGGAATGAGTGCATATGCACTGAGCATAGATGTTGCTTCAGAAGCAGCTGTCAAAGTAATTAGCATGTAATAATCCAGAGCAAACCCACTTTACTCACACAGCTCCTTCTCTTCTCTCCTATTGCGTTTTCCTGTGGGAGGTAAGAGGTCAGTTTTCAGGAAAACTTTAAAGTTCTTATTACACTCTCCACTTTTAATTTCTTGTTCTATATTTATTATCTTTAAAGAAATGAAGGAATGTACAGCCTGCTCTGCCTGCTTTTACACTTGAGCTCTCTTCTATTTCAGGGTGTGGTTGGATGTCAAAAATGTGAAAGTGCATCCTGAGGGCTGTAGGGAACATGCCGTAGGCAAGACCCAGCCATGCACTGGGGCCAGTCCCAGGTTGTCTCCAGGTAAGTCAATAAATAAATTCTCCTTCTCTTCATAGCTATTCACAAAATATGACAGAAAGGAAAACTGCAATATTGTTTTATTAAGTGGTGTTGAAATTTACATAGCACAGCACCAAAAATTATCCAGCCTTTTAGTCATAAAATAATTTATATTACGTTCTCAAACAAATTTCCTCCCTGAGACACCGAAGGTGTCTTCCCCTGATCCCTCTGCTTCCCAAATAGATGTTCTTCCCTAAGAGGTGCTTTTTTAAAGCAGAGATTTAGCAGGGTATCAAAAGGATTATTCAAGCACTTAAAACTGAGCATGTGCCAAAATCCTTTCATGAATGTGGTATTTTAGAATTACCTCTTATCTCATACCAGTCCCTTGATGTGGGTTGTTTAATTGATACAGGCTTAAGTAATGGCTCAACTGCTCCCATAAAGGGGAAAACAAAGACCTGAAATAGATCTCAGAAAAAATATACATTAGCTTTTTAGCTACTGGAGGAAACATCAAAACTGTAATGAAATGAAATGCAGTGGTGTTAGAAGAGGCGTGTTTTTAGCCAGTAAGAGTACATTAATAGTGGCCTTGTGCTTTTAGCTCTCTCCAGTTCCAAGAAAACCTAATGCACCTTTTTATGGCAGCTTCTGAAGTCCAGCTTTATTAATATGCTAGCTCTTGATTTCTTCAAATGCTTGTAGCACATTTACAGTTTCACATAAATGAAAAGATTGGTAACTAGCAATGAAATTCCTTATCTCTCCAGCAATCCTAATTATTCACAAAGCCCTAAGGTAAGGTTTCGCAAGCCATGCTAGAGCAATGGATACTGTGCACGGGTGACCATAGATCAGTCTCTTGGATTTCCTTCACAGCTATCCAGGTCCTAGCATCTCCCTTGGCATTACATATGTAAGACAAAATAATGCATGAAAATTCAGTCACATGAAAAATAAATCGCACTCTTCCCTCAGTTGCCACCTTTGTTCAGAAGCTCAGGACTTTCAAGTATGGGGTCCGTATATGTACCAAATAGAATGTGTCTTATTCAAAAGAAAATACCACCACCTGAAAGACTTAATTAAAAAAAATTCTGGAGGCAGTGCACCTGCTTATGACGATTAACTAACAAGAGAGCAGTAACAGACACACTTGGCTGCTGACAGCACTGTAAATGCATTCACGCAGCTGAGCACAAAACACACCTGACTGTCTCAGGTGGGGAGAAAACAACCCCATCCCAGCTCCTAAGATACTTGAATACTTCTCTACCTACCTAGTTTCTGCTTATTTTCATTTTTCTTTATGCAATGTCTCTTCCTTTACTAGAATCTTTTGGTTTTCTTTTTTTGGCACCCAACTTGCATTATGTCAAGGCTGGCTACATGCAGCTGCACACTGCCAAAAGCTAAAACAACCCCTCCCAGAAATGAGGATAGGTTGTATGGAGGTGAGACCATGAGAGAGCCAAGACATTTGGAGGAGGAAAAGGAGGAGGCACTTGCAACCAAGGCAAGGCTCTGCAGCTCCCATGAGAGAGGACAATGGCAGCTGCAAAAAAGATACATGCTAGAAACTGTTTTAAACAGCCAGACAGGGATTTTCAATTGGCAGTTCAACAGAGCCAGACTGAACTGCGTCCAGAACATCAGACAATTCTAGTACGAGCCTTTGAACAAATGCTAAAAATACCTGAATATACAAAATGTTGGGGTTTTTTTTCCCCACAACATAAGATAAAGTGAATCTCTTAGTATGTATCCTTATTTCTATCTAAGAAGACAAACATGCCATTGAGTTACAGTGAGTCAATCATGTATAAGACATTTAAACAGTAATGTGTCACCCTGCTGTTCAAGGTCCCACTCAGGAGCACATCAGAGTCAGTGGTAAGGTTTTACTGACTCCGGAAAGCTCTGATTCATATCCTTCTTGATTTAATTCCCCTTTAAAAAGTTGACAGAGGGTTAGCTCAGCCACAAACTGAAAATACAGGGTTGCCTGGTGCAGCAGGATGTTTCAGCTATTTATTTTGTGAGTTACTGCAAATGGCAATAAGAATGTATTTTCCACTGCTTTGGACAGCATAAAATACTCTAGATCTGGTAACAGGCTGACAGTGATACTTTAAGTAAAACTGGGGCTTCAGCCAGTGGGACTGCTCAGCTAAATATGTTTTGCTAAATTTTAGGGTAAGCTGAGCAAATTACAGTCTCTCACCAGTGACGTGAAGTTACAGCTCAGATTTCAATTTTTTTTTTTTTAATTTAATCAAATCTATTGGAAGTGTTTCTGATAAAGCTTACTGAAAACAACAGCACTTACTACAGTTTACTAACTGTAGTTAGTCAGACAAACCATACCATAGGAGACCCCACTAACAGTATATCAGCTCAGTGGCACCTCTTCGTTTACCATTACAATGAGATTCCTTTTTTTACCAAGTGCAAAGATAAGGACCATAACGATTTTTGTCTTATGTTGATATATTTACACGTGTCACAGAATATGTTCTGCAGATATCCGCTGCAGCAACAGTTATCTCTATCAACTAATCTCAATGTCAGCAACAACAGATGAAGTTTAGACACAACTACAGGTTGTAAGAGGGCAGAGACAGGAACAAGTTACACTGCAGCTATGTGTCCTGGAGGCTGCGCCACCCAGGGAAATGCAGGTGAAACAGCTACAGCCCCGGATCCACCGCTGGGTAGCACCATGCAAAGTCTATTTTAATGCCTTCAGGCTTTAGTAGCTGCCAGCTGTGGGGGTTACTGCTATGTTGACAGCACCTACATACAGGACTCACAGCAGAGATAAGCACAGACAGCCCAGTCACAGAATCGTTGAGGTTGGAAGGGATGTCTGAAGGCCATCTTGTCCTGCCCACCTGCTCGAGCAGGGCCACCCATTGCCCGTTGCCCAGGACCATGTCCCAATGGCTTTTGAGTATTTTCAAGGTTGGAGGCTACACAACTTCTCTGGGCAACCTGTGCCAGTACTTGGTCACCCTCACAGTAAAAAAGGGTTTCCTGATGTTCAGAACCTCCTGTGTTTCAGTCCATGTGCGACACCTCTGGTCCTGTCCCCCTCCTCTTCTTGGGATGGCAGGGACGGAAGGTCAGTAGTGCAGGCACACACACAACACTCTCCAGCTTCACAAGCACACACACATTTGCTGTCTGGTCCCCTACTCTCTTTCTGGTCCAGGTCGGTGCTCACTGCAAACAGATACACACACTCACACACTCATCCCACAGGCACCCCACACCCGTGGGTCCCCCCCAATACCAACACGTAGGTATGTAGGGGCACCTACACCCCCAGTCTGACTCCAATAGCTGGCACCCAGTCCACTCATGCCAGTTTGCCCAGTAGCTGGCACTCAGTCCATGCAGCACTCACACAGGATGGAGAATAGATTACAGAGAGAGATAGTAGAGAAAGGATTTAAAGAAGACGGGACAGACTGTGGTGATCAGGCACAGGGCTCAGTCAGACCTGTGCGCTGACTGGCCCTGTTTTACACACAACTCACCTCTTTTATACCCCTGTCTGTCTCTCCCTCTCTTTGTTCCTCCCAAGTTCCCTTCTCCTAAACATTTCTTCATTACTTTGCACAGTTCTACCAATCCCCGCTCCTCTGGTCTCCACTCACCCTGTCCCAACCCCCCCACTTCACAGTCTTATGAGTTGCAAAGTCCAGATTAGTTTTCCTGGAATAGCTCATCAATTAGTGTGACTGACGAGGTTTGTTTCTTCTTGTAGTCTCTATCATTGTTTATCAGGTCTGTGTGTCTGTATGTTTGTTTGTTGCCTTCACCTTTTCTTATCAACCTGATTTTAGGTGCTCCTCAATCAGATCATCTTGCTGGAATAAACATTCTCACACTCTGCTATCCTTATCAATTAGTGCCACTAACCAGGTATGTTTCTGGTTATTGACTTCGTTATCACTAGTCAGTCAGTTTTTTTGTGTCTGTATGTTTGGCCCTCCCCTTGTCCTTATTGTCTCATTTCACAAGGTCCTTGGTCAGATAATCTTACAGAAAAAAACATTCTCACACTCCACATATCCTCACACAGATAACATGGAAATTATCTGCTCCTGTTTCACAGGGGAAAAGGAGAAGGAAGGGAATACATAACAGATCACACAGCAGATGTGATTGCACGATGAGTCCAATGAGAGAGCTGACGTGATAACATCAAACAGTATCAAGTTCAGGTATATCTCACTATTCAGGGTTATTGAACTTTGTGTGGTGTATCCATCAGTTCATGTCACTGAAAGCATGTAGCTGTGCTGCGTATCGCCCATGCCATGCATGACATACTATCTGATTTATATATGAATGTAAATGTGCTCTAGAGTAATGACCCTTTAGTATATTCCTGGAAGCAGGTAACTCTCATTAGAAAAAATGATGATGTTTGGTTTCAGGGCTAAATGACTCACATCCACAACAGCTTGAAGGAATGATATAGTGGATGTCTGACTGGGTTTCACTGTAAACAGGCAAGAACTATTGGAAATGCAGCCAAGGTATTATTTTCTTCAGAAATGATAGCAGCTGGACCCCTTAATTCCTGTTCCTCACTACTGCTGGATTTCTTTCATTCTTTGGTTGTTATAACCAAAAGGATTCGGTTCACCACAGGTAGGTACAATGAGAAGTGTGCTAAGACTGCCAGTCCTAGGCAGGCCCCAAATTTACACTCTTTCAGCAGACAGCATTTGACATTTTTAGTAACAACAAAGGAAGAAACCACTGTTTTGCAGAAGTACCAATGGGTCCCACTGATCCTTCTCCAACTGCTCTGTAGTTTCTTCTCCAGGTCTTCAAGAGCAATGCCATAGTGCATAAAAAACCCAACATTTCATTACAGAAAACAGACTGAAGAATCTTACTTGATTATTCCAACCCAGCCCCTAACTACTGTTTTTCTCCGTGGTCCATACTTCTGGTGCTTCAGATCAAGCTACATTTGGAGGTCACCAGTTCTCACCATTACTGCTACTGCTCCTCAGTTATTGTGCAGCTGCAAGTGTTCCTGACAGGGAGGTTTCACTGAATTCTTTCTCCATTTAACTGGTTGTTTACTCTTCCCAGTCTTTGGCATTCAGTTGTCACTAAATCAGTCACCCACTAACATCCTTGGTCCTCAAGTTAAAGACTCATTTGATTTCAAAGGGTGCTTTTACCCAAATAAAGACTGTAGGATTCCACACACAAACACTCTTCACATTCAAATGCAGATTAGACAAGTTATTCATATTTTGTTCTTTTTATTTTTCTTCATAAGTCTCTAGCCTTGTCTTGTCTCACATGCTGGGCTTCCTGAGTATTCCTCTGCAACTATATATTTATCACAAGGTAATATTTACATTGCTGACTGAAAAACTTTTACAGATATAAGTATATACATTTTGATTCTTACCTTACTGATATCTGAATCAAACACTTTTTCCATTATTCTTAATTTTAATCTGGGGAAGTCTGGGTTCCAGATACACCGATAGCTTGAGACAGCAGTAATTTTTTTTCTCTGCAGGCAATATAGAGCCTGTTTCTTTTATTCTGAATTTCTATCGCAATAAGACAGCATTAGGTACCGCTCTGGATTCCGCTGTAACATATCCTAAATAACAGGTAAGCAGATTCAGAGAGCTGCAAGACCAAAAAAGGCTTTCTTCCAGCTTAATAAATATCTTGAGGCCTAGGTCACATCAGAGCAGCACAGAATGTAAAGCTTTGAATGCTTAGGACAGCTGTCCTCCCTCCCTGCCTCGGTGGCCTGTCTGGTTACACTCGTACCCAATCCCATCCACTGGCAGTGTTCCCCAAGTGACACAAATACTACAGCAGCGCAGGAGAGGAAAAAATCTTGAGCTGAGTGCAGTCGTCAAGATGTCTAGGCATTTACAACACAACAACAACAGCGACATCATAACATCAGAGTAACCATTGGGATTGCTGAGGACACCTCAGGGAGTGATAGATCGCTGCTCCCTCCCTGACAAAGGAACTGAAATCAGCTGCTCGGAGTTTCCAATGCGTGGGAACTCTTGAATGGAAACGTAAAGTTTGAGGCCAGAAGAATCATCGTGATCATCTTATTTATACCTCACAGTCTACTGAGTTATGTTTCTACTTTTGTGTGGTGACACCATGCAATTGATAAAACGTGTGGTCAAAACACCACCTGTCTGAAGTACTTGCTCTGTAAAAGGAAATCTGTCTTAATTTGGACATAACCAGGGATTAATTCTTCAATAATGCTTGTACTTTCCTCCAACTCTAAATCATATTTAGTGTAAAAAAATTATGCCTTTTCCTCTCAAATTGAAATTTGCCCAGCATTACCTTCCATCCAGTAATTCTTGCAGCCNCAAACAAACCCACAGTATTTTCTTCCTCTGAAGGTGCTCAAACACTAATGCTCACACTCCACCTTCCCACTGCAATTGCTAGACAGACTGTCTGTTTCTGACCGTATGATGCTGGTGCAGCCTGCTAGCACAAAGCAATCAGGACCTCTGTGAACAACACGGTAGGAAGGACCACAGAATTAAAACAAGTTTGGGTTTTGGATGTTTATAATTGTCATTTTCCAGACGTGAGAGAAAAGAGAGCGATAGAGTGATTGCTTCAAAAATATTAGAAGTAGGCAATGAAGGAACAGGAAAGTTGGCATTGTGTGTTGACCTTTGGAAAATCAGAGATGAGGGATAGACATAGGTCATGATAAACATTAAGCAATGGAAGAAATAGTTTTCAGTGGTACATTACAAAAAATGAATCTTCTAGAAAAGGGAAGCTTGTAGAAAGAAGAACCTTGCCTAGAGGACACCTTAGGATTATGATCTTTTCAGAAGCTTTCTGGGAAATACTAACTGAGCAACCTGCATTGCATTCCTATACTGTAATATAAAAGCTTCAACTTGGACTTCAGCTGCATGCCTACAGAAAGACAGTACACTATACTTTGCAGATGTTTTTTCCTGCTTAATCCTAGGTGGAATTAGCATAAAGGTGTAAAGAGTGTAACACTGATTGTGATAGCTGCTGGTTGATAGGCTGCCTGACAGCTCAGAAGGTCATGTCTTCACAGGAATCATGAAAGGAGCCAGCAAACAGAGGCACATGGAAGGTAAAGTAAGAGCTTCTGGTCTTGGTGAGGTTAGGTGGGCAACAAAAAATGGTGGCTGGTTTTATGTGGATTTCGGATGAATCACACATTTTAAACTCATGCATGATACATCTGGAACAGAAGTACCACCTCCATTTCTAATTTTTAAAAAATATGTCACTGAAAACAGAACAGACCACTACACATGCATCTCCTTACTAGCAGACAGGACACACATGTGCAGTGTCACTCCCTTTCCAATGGAAGTATGCTAGCAATTCTTTAGTGTGTCACATGCCCTGGGAAACAATTGTACCTCATGGGAACCACATGGAACTAGTCCATTAAAGTCCCAGTCTCAAGTAATACAAAGCAGCTGTCTCAATACTTGGACTTCTGACTTGCTGTGTGCTTTGTTCATTATTACTTTTTGCTATTCCTCCTCCTCCCACCAACCCACTTCCATTAATAATTCTCAAGAAGAAAGAAAAGGGAGATGTCCAGATGTCCCATTACTAGTGCCAGCACAGGGGACAAGAGACAGATGAGGAAGACAATGCCACCATCTCCCACCACTCCCAGAGACACAGAACAAGCAGGGTCACACATAACTTACCAGCATAACTAATCATGCCATCCATCAGTCTTCTGATGGGGCTCTCTACAGGTGGTTGCACTTCCTGCTGGTGGACCTCACAGGCACCTTGAACATGGTGGGCCAATTCTGGTCCTGAAAGCATGCTTCCACATCCAGACCTTCTGAACTCACAGATGCAAAGGTACTATATTTCTCTCATAGAGGCCTTGACCTGAAATTGGGTAAGAGGATAGAAACAACTCTGGGGAGCAGCACAACACATACATTTGTTTGTTCTTTAAATCCTTCCTAGGGACCTGCTATTTGCCATAGACAGTGAGAAGACACTAAATGTACCTCCAGGCCTGGTCTAATAAAGTCATTCTTATGTTAACACGACACTTATAAAACATGCACCAGGGATCTTAGAGAGGAAAAGGTCAAAGAATTGATTTGCATTCCAGAAGCTAATGAACATTTGCTTGGTGAATGTAATCTGTTGAAAGAAAAGACTGGGGAACAGCACCAAGTTGGAGGAAAGATAAATCAGAGTGTGTATAAAAGAGATCAGAAAAGGAGCCAAGTACAATGACGTCTTTCTAGGTAGATACATTACAGTTAAAGATCAACACCAAAGATCAACAAGTCCCTCCAGGGAATAATTCAAATAGTAGCTGTCCAAAGATGGGACTGTCTATATAAGGTGTTTAAATTTAATAATATTCAGAATTACTTCAGATTTCTTTAAATATTCAAGGAAATTTCATGATTTGATAATTTTGGCCACCATCTACAAGACTACCAACTAGCATTTAATTTACTATCCTTGGATTAATTTTTATGTACATTATTAAAATTTGCATACATAAGCATTTACACTGACATGCCACAATGATGATTAAGGGATTAGAGCAACTGACGTACCAGGAGAGGATGAGAGAGCTTGACTGTTCAGACTGGAGAAGAGAAATCTCGGGCGATCATATGAATGTGTATAAATACCTGAAGGGAGGGTGTGAAGAAGACAGAGCCAGGCGCTTCTCAGTGGTGCTCAGGGTTGTGGGGAGCTGGAGACCGGCATTGCTGCAGCGTCACTGGGGCAGGGACTGATGGCCCTGGGGAGGCTGAAACGCGGCCAGGGGCAGGGTAGGGGGATGCTTTTATTAGCTCCAAAATTGCGTTTGTGAAGGAAAGTCGGTGAAAGCCTCCTCCACACCTCTGACTTCTCTTCAGACACACTGCATAGCATTGGCCATCAATGAAACTGCATTGAGCACAAGCTGTTTATTGTCTTACTTATAACACAGAATTTAGCTTTTTGTGAGTAAGGAGTACAAAATAACAGAGCAGGGTTTCTATGGTAGCGTGTATGCACTTAGACAATTGACCCATTAAGCTAGTCAATCTTCTTTTAAAGCCTCATTTAAGTTCTGTAATATATTATGACTCACAAAGCTCAGGTTCAAATAGCACGTTTCAGTGAGCTATTATTTCAGTATTGCCAATTATTTAAACTTCATGCTGCAATATACTTGATAAATATCAAAGTTCACATTAGATATCATATTTATAGTGTATGAAATATTAGCTTGCATTCAACAGGAATTACCTCCAGATAAGTACACCTGTGGATATAGAGTTGCTAGGAAAGGTTTCTCAGGTCCAAGAAGGAGTTTCAGGCCACACTGAAGATGTATTTACATTGTCTATGAATTCTCAAGCTACACTTCTGCCTTCCCTTAGACGCAGGGAGAGCACAGGACAGCAGCTTAGCCCACCTGCACCACGAAGTTTGAAGAAGAGGTGAGACAGCAGGCACATACCAGGCCAGCAGCTGGATGTGAGGCTGCTCCCACCAGCCCGGTAGCTGTTACTGCTACTGGCTCACCAAGCCTGGGCCCAAGGTCAGAAGACCTCCCTCAGCATGAAGGAATCATTAGACCATTTTCCAAAGGTATCCTCAGAGGCAGCCTGCTCTCTGAGCTGCGAGAGGAGGCAGCCTCGGCCATGCAGCTGGAGGCTTCGCACTCTGCCCTGCCTCCGTCCGTCCCCTCCCCTCAGCCCCACGCTGTTTTGGGAGCACCTCTGCTCCTCCACCGCAGCTCCTCCTCTTTGGTATTAACTTCTGCATGGATTAAAAAAAGGGATTAAGTCTTCCCTCTCCAAATGACTTGGTTTTGACACCGTGCCCGGTGTCTCTAAAATTTGAATCGTCAAATATCAAATGGAAATAGCTTAACTGGGAGGACATACGGGAGCCCAAGCCTAGGACTTGACCCTCAGTTACGGGCAAGGGAAGGACTTCCATTCGTCATGAGTATCGGTACTCCTTCAGTTCAAGAACTTTTTCTGAAACTCAGAAATCATAGTGAAAAATACATTTTCTGTCTATTCTAGAGTGGAATGTAGCTGGGACACAATGATTCTCTCACAAATAACAAGATCTGTTTCCTGAAAACATTACCAGCATTCACCTCTGTGAGCCCTTCACGCCTTTCCTGGGGAGCTGAGCTAGGGCAATTGTTGGTCAGTGTAATGGGTCTTATGGGACCATTCCAGCTGCTGTAACTGCAGCACTGTGCTTCAGATCATTTATTCTGAAAGTCATTTTTTTCCAGGATCATTTATTTCAGAAACTATTTTAGCTCCTACAGGCTGAGAAACACAGTAAAAGAAAAAAAAAAAAAAATTCGAGCTGCTCCACTCCAGGAGAGAATTTAGAACTTCTTCAGGATTTGCACAGCTGAAGGTCTGGCTCACTCTCTACAGGACTCCCGAGACAGTGTAAAACCAACCTAGGCTATCAAAAGAGAGTGCTGTAAGTGTGCTGCAAAAGGGATGCCAGTTAGGGAAGCCAATAAAACACAATAAGAGAGGCTGAAAACCAGTAGAAAATAATACAAATGGATATGATGTCAATAAGAAAAAAAGGAGAAATCATTTGTCAATCACTCTTTCACACATGTCATGGTTTAGGTCAAATCCACTACTGGGGACTTGAGGGATGCCAGATGGGACCGACAGATGCTCCCCTCTACCCCTCTTCAAAGAGAGAGGCAGAGGAGGAAAAAGAGACTTATGAGTTTAGAAGGAACTAAACTACTTTAATGAAATATTAATAATAAAATAAAAAGAAATAATGAAATATATACAAAACCGTATCAAGCTCCCAGGATGACAATCACGACACCAGCTGGCACTGGGGCAGTCCCAGGCTGGACTCAGTGATGGACGGGAACTGGATTCCGGATCTGCATTCAGGATCGGGATCACAGGCAGACGAACGGAGTCCTCCCCAGACATCAGCCATTGAAGGAAGAGAGAGAGCTGACCCTTTGATCCCTCAGCTTTTATACTGAGCATGAGGCAGATGGGATGGAATACCCTGTTGGTCAGTTTTGGGTCACCTGTCCTGTCCACTCCTCTCTGCAGGTGGGACCCCACTATGCTTTTCCACTTCCGACCTTCTAACGGGGCAAATAACAAAGTTGGTTGGCCTTGGCTGTTATGGCAATAAGTATAAGCAGGAGCCTCTCTGCATCCCATGCCTGGGCATCAGCTATAAACATTGGTCTTATCACTCTGAGAGAGTGAACATTGTCTGCACAATATGCTGTTAATTTCAGTAGTTAGAAGAGGCCCAGCTAAGAAGCAAAGTTACTGAACAAAATTGGTTCTGTTTTACCTCAAACCAGGACAACACAAAAACACACGCTCACATATTTCTCCTTTAAAACTCTTGCTCCTTTATAAACAGTAAACAGAATTCAGATTTTCAAGGCATGGAAAGCCTTCTAGATACTACATCACTTGTTCCCCCCTCCCTGCACTAAATTTAAAAGAAAAAAAAGGAAAAAAAAATAAGGCAAAGAGCATTGCAAGATCATGGTTCAACAGCCAAAGTTAAAAAAGGCTTCTTTCCCAACAATAGTCTTTTTACTTTAGCCAGATTCTCATTTGTCTTCCAATATCTCTACCTTGGGAGTTTCATGCAGTGTTTTGAAATAACTCCGCTATGCAGCTTAATGAAAATAATCAGCCTATGCTTTATGAAATAACTTTTTGCAAAATAACCCTGTTTTACACAAACTCAGGAATATTCAGTCTCCATTCTTTATGATCCTCTCTGAAGATACAGACAGCACAGAAACTCTTCAGAAAGTGCTTTCATCAGTGTTCATTTTAAATCCAACGAGTGCAAGCTGTGTACAGTTACAGACACTTTCTTGAAAATAGCTAGTTCTGTAAAACACATTTGCCAGAGAAAACAGCTTTATCCGTACCAGATAGTTTAGCTATTTCCTTCTTTCTTTTCCTTTTTATTCTAAAAAAGTAAGTCTAATTTTTAGACAGCTAGGGCCATATGTTCTGTCTAGCTATCCATCTTACTCCCTTGGGTTACACTGAATGACTTAAGTGCAACTGAAATCCAAATTTGGCTCACTAAATTCCTTTGACAGACTGACTAGAAAAATGTCATTTGTAAAAGTAACTTGGATATAGCCATAAAATCTTTTTCCATTTCTCAAGTCACTTCTTTCCCTAATAGGTATGTCCAATAAACAGTTCATGTCTGAACACAGTTACCGTTTTAGCAATCTAGCATATATAAGCAGTTCTGTCAAGACAAAATACGGGTTTTAAATGCTTGGCTGTGACAGAGCTTTAAGTGCTGCTGGAATGCTTCTTATTTTCAGGGTTACCTAATAAGCCTCTTAACTTATGGATAACTTCACAGAGTAGTACTGATATCCTTGAATTATTTACCAATGACTGTAGCGTACCCAGTGAAATAATGCAGCCGTTCCTTTAAAACAATACAAGAAATGCAGAGGTGCAGAAGGAATGGATGATTCTTCTCCTCTCCTCTTCTCTTCTCTATAATCGGGGTATGCTTCTGCTATGTTATGAAAATGCTTAAGCATATAATGCAAAGTAACATTGTCTATAAAGAGAGACACAGAAACAAAATTTCAGCAGGAGAAGAACGAACACAGGGATTTCATTTGCAATTATTAAGCTCTGTAGGGAATCTTCATATCAGCTCTTTTTACTGCTTTTTTATTTCACAAAGCACCACAAATTAAGTTGCTCTTGGTGCTGCTCAGTGCAAGCCACTACCCACTAGATGGGGCCCCAAGGCAAGAAGTTCTCAGCTCAACACGCCGGGTCCATCCTGAGAAGTTGCATTTCCAGAGGAGAAATATAATAAGGGGAAAAAGTGATCTGAAATATCACAACCACAAACGAGTTTAAGAGCTCAAGCTGAATTGGGAAGTTAGTTCATAAGGGGACTTGAATTCTACTAGCACCTACACCAGACGGAAGGCGTAGACCTTCTACCCCCAAAATTCTTGGCTACCTAATCCCTGAAAACCAACATCCTATTAAAAAAAAAAAAAAAAAAANAAAAAAGAGATTACTGTATTCTACCAATAAAACTCAGAAGATTTTCACATAACTGTGTCTGACTACATAGAACTATGTCTTCACCTGCCCACAGGGGAGGACATGGACAAAATTATGTGCATCATGTATTTCCTCCCTTTTGGTCCAGACAACAGCAATGCCAGCATCCCTCAGGAAAATATGTTTCCAACAAGCAATAATCCTTGGAGACCTTTCAGCTCTGACTTGGTCTGCTGGGCACTCAGCCTCTCACAGAAATGCATCAGCTTCCTGCTTGGTTTCTGCTTCATAGATCCACGCCTATAGAAAACGTTGATCTTCACATATAAAATAAGAGAAGAGGGTCAAGAAAAAAAAAATCTCTGCACTTCACAGCCAGAGCCATAACCACTGATCCAAGACATCGTTCTGATTTGTATTCACTTTGACCCACAACTCTTCTTCTTTTAATCCATTCAAAGTTGATCCTCAGCTGACAATTTGCCACCTCGTAGGCGATTGTCCTACAACACGAATGTAGCCTGCTGTTATTATATAGCTTATCCCCACATGGGTACCGGAACTCATTACCACAGGCAGCCTTTACTGCCAGTGGAGAACACCGCTCCACAAATGCACTTCATCTCATTCTGAAGTAAATGTCTAAAATTGGTCCCCCTAAGGTAAATAGTTCAGATATAGATGTCAAAGCTGCAGAGGTCTTAGACGTGGGCAAAACGGCCCCTGCATCTGCTTCTCAGAGGAGACATCTTTTCTTAGCTTTGTGTTTAACAAAACATGCAATAGCCTTCTGAGTAAAAACACGACCTTTTCTCAGATTTATAAGGCAACTTTACAACTGCCTATCTGAAACCACCTAATTCTTTTCTGGGAGCCTCCCATTGCTGAAGTGACAAAATTTCAGTTCTTAACTTCAATTCGTAAGCTTAGGGTTACAAAGAGAAGCCAGAAAGTGTTAACTGCAAAGGCTTAAAAAATGTGTTTGAAAGTTTGAAAAATGCAGGGTGGGAAGTTATTAATATGAGAGAAAAACATAAACCTTGAGCTTTGAAGGTAATTATTCCAAGAAATGTTAGTCACGTTAAGATTGGACAATGTCATAAACCTCCCCATACAAACTTGTCAACTCTATGGACTGTTCCTGTTCTTGTGAAAAAATCAGGCTTCTGTTGTTTACCAGCTTCATATCAGCTCTACAACAGCAGCAAGCGTGGTGAGAGGCACCAGCCGTGCTGGGTGAAGACAACCTGGACAGGCCAGACACCTTAGACTCGCTCATGCCAGAATGCACAACAGCCAAGTCAAAGTGGGCTGAATAGCTATTGTGTTTATTTCTGCCTGTATGAGACCCTGGAGCGCCTGCCTTCTCCAAGAGCAACTTCTGAAGGCAGGACTCATTGGCTACTCATGAACCTAACAGGAGAGTCCCAGGCATGGTAACCCTGTTACCAGTACTATTACAATGCTCCTGGCACACTTTTGGACTAGGACTCATGGTACTTTCCCAAACAATGTTGGAGTACAGCAGGATTTAGCCTGAGTAAGGCATCATTGCCCATGGAGGTTTGGATGTGGTCCTCCTGTTCTGCTAGTTAAGAGAGCTTTATAGTGCAGACATGGCCATGCCAGCAGTTCTAGGGAACAGCCATGACAGCCATAAGCCTGTTTATTTTATTAATACATATATATAGCTGGTAAGCCCAGAAGCTGGTAGATTTAAAAATGGAGCACTTGCTGAGAATGAAGAACTGCTAAGCAATATTGGCATTTGGAGTGAGGCCAAGGTAAGAGATAGGCACCACAGCAGTAGCATGGAGGGAAAGCAGCTTGTGTATATTAAGGCAAGGTCACCAGCAATCTTGGAAGCCTGTAACCAGAGCAGGGGAGAACAACATGCCATAAGCGAACTGACAAAATTAAAATGAAGGAATGGAATCATTAACATGCAAACTCAGGATTCAACTGGAGCAAAGAAAACAAAACAGAGGTCCACACGGGCTGGCACGGGAGAAGGAACATGAGCTCCAGATGCCACTGAGTATTTGCAGCATCCAAAATAGGAAAGTGCTTCTGAATAGGGAGAGCCTGGGGAGAGCCAGTCGCTTCTGATGACACTTAGGTCTTCCTCAGGAGCTGCGCTGGGCAGGTCCAGACTGATGACTGCTTTCTCTCTCCTTTACAGCTCTTTCGAACCAGACCCACCTCCCATCCAGTAATCTAAGGAAGAGGGAAGGAGATCTATTACTTCATCCTCATGTATGCTGCAGCTTTTCTTTGCTGCCTCCTACACTTCATCTGCCACTGCTTTAATCTGCCCACTCTCCCACTTTCACACAGCTCTTTTACAGCTCTATGTCAGGAAGATATTCCCTTGTCACCTGCACACCTTGCCTTGCCAAGGTCACTTTCTCACATGCCTGCAACTGTTCCTTCTCCTCACAGCATCTCCAGGCATTCCTTTCATTAATCATTTAATCAATCAATCATTTTCCATGGTTTTGTTATCCTCTTTGAGGGTTTTTGATTTTCCAAGTTACTTTTCTCCTGTGCTTTATTAGACCATAGCATGCTTAGCTCTCTCCAAAGCTCAACATGAGAACTGAGTGGGAATGGGTGAGCGCATGAGCTCTCAGACAGTGCTCTCAAGATAATTAAAAACACATATTGTTCGAAACATGGCATCTTTGTTCAATTTATCCAAAAATTACTCAGTAGTTCTGTACGACCTGAAGACACATCAAGAAGTTACAAAATGCAGAGTAAGCATATCTAAAGCAAATTTCAGGCACTGAGATTTTTGGTAACAAACCAATAAAGAAATGAGGATGTTGTGCATCCTTAGGTAGATTAATAGGAATATTACTTCTTTAACAAACTTTTCATAGTATCCAGCCTGAGTCTTTCTAGCTGCAGAGTAAGCAAAAATTAATCTGATTTCTTCTTGCACTTCCTAAACGAACAAAGAGAACAACTGATCATTATCTTCTTTAATAGCACCCTTTTACATAATGAAAGACTTCTCAAGTTCCCCATTTAGAGTTTCATTTTCTCGATTAAACATAGCCAGTGCTCTGAAAATTTCTTCGTTTCCTAAACCTCACATTTCCTTTGCTGCGCTCTGAATTCCTTCCAGTGAGTCCACATTTCCAGTCAAGGACAATGCCTGAAAGTAGTTGCAGTATTTCAGCCGATCTCACCCCTGCCAAGAAGAGAACTGTAATTAATCCCCATTTTTCACATAATGCTGCTCTTCAGACTTTTTTTTTTTAAATGGCAGGTTTCTCTTCGGTACCTACCAGAATCACACTGCAACCCAATATCCTTTGCTTTCCACTATCACCCCAAGGGCCTTGGTGGGATTCTGCTACCGGGCCAGCTGCTCCCTACCTCCATTTCACATTTAACTTCTCAGCCACAGGAGCAGCATTTTGTGCCATTTGTTACTTTTGCTTAAGGTGTGAGGGAAATGCCCGGCTTTTTGCTCCACTTAGGAACAGCCCGCAGTGTTCATGCCTTACTTCAGGCCATTTGCTTTCTGCAATATCTATTCGCTGCATGACTCCATCCCCAGAAGATGATGTTACACTTTCTGCAGCAAAACACTTCTAAAGAGCAAACTCCTCCTTGCTATCATGAAGTTCGTTTCTATTGCCAGCCACGGCATATGGGAAAAAAAGACACACTCAGTCTCCGTGTGGGTGATGCAGAAGGTAAAAACTGAAAAGGAAACAGGAGGAAACTGGTACACTTGTTACTACAAGACGGAGACAAGCATGAGACAGACCAAATGGTTGAAGCAGGCATATATAAGGTGTCCAGGATCTTGCCCAGGAAGTTGACATGAAACAGATTACATGGCATTAAAAATAAAAAAATAAAAAAATAAAGCTTACTTCAGGTATCACATTGCCTAAACAGTCTGGGAATGGCATGGAAGAAACGTAGGCCTTCATTATGTCCAGGAGATAAACAACTTTGTTCTGGTGAACTCAGGGAAAAAAGAAAAATCAGAATTTGAAGGCTTTCAGAGGAAGAGCGTGTTCGGGTCAACAGCCTGAGCTCGCGTTAGACACCTGCAAAACCAAATAGGTCACGGAGCACACGAGTTAATTGCCGCCCACCTGGAGCATCTGTAGGAGGCAAAGCAGTCTCAGCTGTGTCTCCCTGAAAACTGCATGACTGTAGCCATGACCTGAGGTGGCAAAAGCAAGGTCTGCATCTACCAAAATATTCACATCATTACATACATTTTTGAATATACTCGGCTCTCTGGTTAAGAGACTTTATGTCCTCTTCTTGGTGCACCTTCCAGTTATTCTACATTTACTATTTACCATCTTTGTGCTACCTCCTCTTGACTGCATTGCAGTCAGCTTGTCCAAATCTGTCCTGCAATTTCCTACACATTTTCAAAGCCATTCTGAAAGAGAAGAAAGGTAAAGCCAAGGCATTTCATTCAGTCCTAACCTGTTACAGCCAAGTACCTCCAGAAAAGACACACTTTTAACTTCTCTACCAGTCATCAAATGAGATTTTCTCCCTGAGGTATTTCTCTTTCTGTGCTTGTTTGCAAACATGGCACCAATGTGACACTGCCATATGCTTAGTTTCCACACAAAACAATCCCACCTGAACCCCAGGGGTGAAATTCAATCCCATTACAGTAAGAAAAAGATGTGTTTTCCATTGACTCAGCTGAGTATAGCATTTCACCAATAAAACTACATTAGCATGAACAGTTAAGCTAAGCACAATAGTTTGCAAATGCAGAGGTTATTCTAGTTAAGGTTTGACGATATTTTATAGATTTTTAGGAATAAAAATAAAGCACGTGTATGGTGCTATACAATACTCTCTAAATGTTGTCAAAGCTATTCAAATGCAGGAAAAAATACCAATGTGACACAGAATCACTTTGCTGAATAGGTTATGGTTTTAAAGAGTTACTGTATTTTATGTAAGCTGCAATGACCCCTTTGAACAGCAGAGGACATTTAGCTACCCCAATTTGTCCCTTGAATGCTACGCAGAGGGAAGAACAGCGGAAACAGTGAGGAAACTCAGCCTGGGGATGGGAGAAAGGCCCTTTTGTGCGGCGGCAGAGGCAGGATCCCACATGCTCACTTTCACACATGGACAAAGGAGGAGGAGGAACACTTATCTCTTCTGGCTTTTTTTTTTTTTCCCCCCGAGGTCTGCAGCACAAAATCCCTCCCAGGCAAGTTGTCAGCAAGGAGGAAGCACCCTGCACGCAGCAGCCCAGCCTGGGTGATTAGCAATATCTCTTACTGCAAACCCGACACAGCAAGAGAAGCTGCTGTGAAGGGAAACAGCAGAGGAGAGGTCTGAGAACTGACCATGTGAGCAAACAATAAATACAGCTGCCACTTTAATCATTGCACCAAGTTTCCAACGATGAGCTCGATTTGCCACGCTGCTGAACCGCTATGGGATGCCAGAGGAACCCATGGTAGTCACTGGGGAAGCTGGGGGGAATTAAAGCTAAAGTAAAACTAGCATGGCAAAGTTAAATAGAAGTCTAATCCCGCACACCACACTGTGTTGCTGCTGCATCTTGGCTTCATTTGTTAAGCAAGACAGATGTACAGCAGCAACTGGGCTTCTCTCTCTTCAAGTCTTCACTCTCTACAACTACCTGAAAGGAGGTTGTAGAGAGGTGGGGGTCAACCTCTTCTCCCAAGTAACAAGCGATAGGACAAGAGGAAATGGCCTCAAGTTTTGCCAGGGGAGGTTTAGATTGGATATTAGGAAAAATTTCTCCACAGAAAGGGCTGTCAAGCACTGGAACAGGCTGCCCAGGGGAGGGGTTGAATCGCCATCCCTGGAGGTATTTAAAAGATGGGTAGATGTGGTGCTGAGGGACATGGTTTAGTGGTGGTTTTGGCAGCGTTAGGTTGATGGTTGGACTCGATGATCTTAAAGGTCCTTTCCAACCTAGATGATTCTATGACGCTATGGTTCTATGATTCTCTGCTGAGAGGAACGCAAACTCTGGGAGATCGGAGAGGTGGCAAGAGACATCACTGGCCCACAGCTCAGCAAGAGCCAACCATGTTTGTTTTTATCCCTGATCCTGGGCCCCCCGAGCCTCTGCCATTAAAACCCTGCTGCATAAACAACTGAACAACACTGAGAGCAGGGACCAGAGTCTGAACCTGTCTGCAGCAAACTGCAGTGTCCAGCACCTTCTTGTGTCCTGTCTCTTATGCCCTATATCTTCCAGCTTGTTGCACTGTTGTAACAAGAGGGATGAGACTGCCCTCAGCCTGGAGGGTCTAGAACAATGTGGTTTTAAACTTCTTAAAGTATGAAAGTCTCTAGGAGAGGTCTTAGTGACAACACTATTAAGAAAGTGTATGGCAGCACAACTGCAACAGATTTTAAAGGGACAGAGGCAGTCTCACACTGAAAATAGTAATTTTTGGCTGCTAATACAAGGGATGACTGTGCACTGTAAATCCGAGTGAGCTGGAGCACTTCTGTTCCAGAGAGAGACAAGATTTGGGACAAACCCCAATTTTGTCCTCACTGCCACCCCTGTAAGCATACCAATCACTGTGGTGTTCTTAAGGGTCTTTTCCAACCTAAATGATTCCATGATTCTGTGAAATAATTCATCAGGATCAGCCTTTTTTCCAGACACACTCAAACTACTTATCTCCACCGCATTGCAGACTAAGTGCCCTGAGAACCTAAATGCTCCCTTGGGTACAACTGAAAAAGTACAACACTATCGTACAGCTCCACATTTACATTATCTCCATGTGCCGTCCAAGTCCGCCAACTACGCCTATCACACTTACAAGCTCTCATTCCGCCAGACCTCTCAGAACCTCCTTTTTGGGTCAGGATCTGCACAAAGTCCAGGGAGAGAGTTTAGTCCTGTGTATCAGAGGGAACTTGTCAGAGCTTTAATGTAAATGAGGGAAAACCTATTTTATGCCTTTTCTCTGCTGAGGGAGATGTGAACTCTTATCACTACATCCCCTTAATACAACCAGCATTCTAGAAGGCTTTCTAGAGGCCTTTCTCAGTCTTTTCTCTGCAAACTGCTATATGTGGCATCAAATAATGAAACATCTGAGGGACCATAACAGGCAAATAACTCTGTAGCCTGGTTTGGAGAGTAGCCATTGGGAGAGAGGGAATATGCATTCCTGTCAGCTGTTAATGACTCCTTCAGGATCTTTTAAAAATAATCTAGAGTACTGGCATATTGAATCATTCTGATAACTTAAACTGTAAGGTTTTGCTCATACCAACTTTCCTAGTTAGCTCTACCATGAAACCTCTCTAAGTGAAATGCAGCTTATCCTGGTAGAAAACATGGTCTTCTTAATTACAGCATTGCCCCTTTTCCCCTGACCAGACACCAGGACACCAGGATTGATCATACAAGCAGAACAACCTTCTGCCAGTTTAACTCACTCCATCCGCACCAGGCCATTCCTGCAATCAGCTGTCTCATGTATGAAGACCACAGTGCTTCAAGGACCCACCACACCACATCCATGTTGCCTCTGTATAAAGCATGAGTCCAACCAAGTTAAACACCAGCCTTATGGGTAGGAAGCATCAGAACTGTCCGAGGAAGGACACCACCATCTAATATGTGCTTAATAACGGTCATGACTTTTCCATGAAAAAAAGGTGGGAGAGATGGAGGTGGTTGGGAGGGGTTCAGGGTGTCAGGGACTGCCCACGCAGCAGGGAACCTCAGCCTTCTGCAGAACTGGGTACTCTTGGCATGACCACAAAAGCCAATGTGCTTCAGATATAGCCCAGGAAGTGGAAAATGTGGAGAGGTGGTAAGCTTGTCATCAGAGGCTTCCTCCATCCTGTAAATAGGCTATCAAGCTGTAACAAGGGCCACAAGTCCCTGTTTCATCACCCAACCGAACAACATCCCCCCAGCCACTGTCTCTACCACTACTTCAACCTCCGCCCTCTCCCTGCCCACTGCCCACAGCCTCCCCTGCCCCCTCTGCTGCCGCAGGAGCTGACGGGAGCAGCACTCCAGGCGGTTAAACGAAGCCATGAGGAACAAGAGAGGGGACAGAGCAGACGACAGCTCCCAGCCCCTCTCCCTGCTCATCGCAGGCTGCTGGAGAGGTCGCCCTGGTGGCAGCAGGGGTATCTGGTAACTCGCTTCAGCTCCGGATTTAAGCACTTTGGATAGACTGGAGGCAGAGACAGGACAGGTTTGACACTCTCCTCCCGCACGACTTCTAACTGTCTGCATGTTCTGCCACCAGTGGTTTTAAATTTAGGTTAAGCCTGCAAAGGATAACACTCAATGCTGTTTTGCCTGGGCATCCAAAATGGCAAACTCTCTGAAATCTTGAAAATGCTGAAAAGCAAACTATTTACATTTTTGTAAGCATTTCAGTCTTTCCTCCCTATCCTGATCTGAAACCACAAAACGCAAACGGTGTGTCTGCTTCTGGTGCGACAACCCATTTCAAAGAAGCACAATAGGTAACAGCGACCCGAATACGTGACCCAGGGGAGGCATTTGAGCAGGAGCTGAGCACAGCTCTCAAACACTCGGGCTGTAAACCTTTCATCTGCCACTCTCAAGCCTCTGCTTTGTTTCTGCTAGGAATTAGCGGAGCAGCAGCTAGCGATGCTGGCAGAGGACGGTGAAGGCTGGGTGTGGGAACAGGCCTTCTGTCTGAGCGCCGTTCTTATCTTCCCTCGATGCTTATGCCCCAGTCGTGTCTCATCTACTGATCGTTGTCCCCCCTGCCTGTCCCAGCACCTCTGCACTGCCAGTATCACTTCATTATTTGTCATCCAGCCCATGAGGTTGCATGTTTATGCACATCTCGGCTGTCTTTTGCTTTACTACTGCTTGCTTCATTTAGATTTATGTGCCACCGACTAGCACTAAGGCAATCATTTTATTTCCTTCTGTAATAAGTAATTTACTTCTGGAAGAACTTGATTTTTATTTTTTTTTTAACAGTTGGAGGAACATTCATCAAAAGACTCAAAATGCTGTTTCTTTACCATGGGATATTTTTAACTGATTTTTCCCCTCTTTTTTCCTATCTCCAAGCCAGTTCCACTGATGCTTGCAATGGTCAGATAGACAACCCAACTTCAAATACCGCCACCGATACTTTAAATTCTGTCTCACGTGGCTCTCTCTGAGCTGGGTTAGCAAGCACAGTATGTACAATCCCAGTGGTCTCTTGGAGCTCGCTGGGCTAGATACCAAACCCCGCTACCGTCATCAGAATTCAACCAGCGATTGTAACCATGGGATATTTTATTTTAGAATATCTTGGAGTATGTGCAGTCACTGTCACCTAGGAGATGCCGAGTGAGTAGGAGTTTAGCCACAGATAATTTTGAAAAGTCATATTTTGCAGGGTGAATCAACCGATCCTGTCTTTAGCTGGGAAGCTGTCCATGTGACTACTGTAAAATAAAACATTAGAAATAATTTCTCCTGAAAATGTAGCTTCTCACAACTGCGCTCACATCTGGCACTTTAGAAAGAGTAGTAAAAGGAGTTGGGTAGAAGCAGAAAAGAGAACAGTGTAAGATAGAGAAGGAACACAGAGGCTGAGGAAATTACTGAAATCTCAGTTCCTTAACAACAGACGTAGAAGTGAAATTTGTGGCTCTCATATATAATTATGTAAGCTATTACCGTTGGTGCTGTGCCCATAGAAACACCAGTGAATACAACAGAAAGAAAAGTGTCTTGTGCCAGACACAAACTCCTGAGGAGGAAAAAAAAAGGTATCCTTTAAAACAAGGGATATTATAACCTCAAAAAAAGGTCGTATGAAAGTGTCTTGCTTTTCCAAATAGACTAAAAAGGTGGAGAAAAACAGAGCCTGTAGGCTTAGCTTTGTGTGTCAACACAAACATCGCCCTGCAGACAAATCTTTGTCTACTGCCCCTTAATTAAAGGAGCTGTCCTGGAGTTTTCTTAGATCAAAGAGAGAAACAAAGGAAAAGAAAACTATGTGGGGAGAGAGGAAACAATAGGGTCTCTGTTTCCTTCATGAAATTTACTGGGGGAACCACCGCCGTCTTACTGCAGAGCCACAGGCCTTTTCTATTTACAGATTCAAAGCCCAGTGCTAAACTTTCGAAGACGCTGGTGCCAGGTTCTGTTTCCAATTACCTGCACGCTGTGTGGTTTCCTAAGTGGGGTTTCTGCTGAAACCGCAATCAGCCTAAAGTAAGTAATATCCACAAACGCAGGCTCGGATCAACAGGCTACGCTCCGTGTCTCCGGCAGCCCCATCCTGCCTGCAGGAAAATGCTTTCTTCAGTACCAAAAGAGCTTAGATATATTTGGCTTTAATTTAGACGTAGGCCAGCAGCCCAGGAGGAAACTGGCAAGTGGACGTAAGGGGAAACTGATAAGTGTTCTTTCTGTAACGCCTCTTGGTGGGTTCTCCCTCCTCCCCATCAGCTTGCAATGGTGAACGCGAGAGGCTGCGCAGGACGCTTGAGCACCCAGAAGCAACAATTGGCCCTGTTTGCTAAAAAAAATCAGTATCTGTAGAGGATTTCCAGCTCGGAGACCTCCGAGTTTCCAGTTTTGAGAGGACGGGGAAGCTATATACAGAAGGACCGCGGGAAGCGGCTCTTTCGGTAAGCAGGCTGCGCCCGTGACACGGAGCAAAGCACCCCTGCCAGCTAGTTCGGATGAGGACGGAGTTGCTGCATCGCCGAGGAGAACTGGCGAGGGTTGCCCCATACTGTGTTTTGAAATTTTAAACCAGAGATGCTGTGGCAATCACCAGCTGGCTGGCAGAAGCAAGAACGGACTGTTTAGTGAACTACGCCACCGAAAACTTTTAGAAGGTCTTGACACAGGGATGGCTAGTGCGTTTTAGGTACCCTTAAAACCTCAGATCCTTACAACTGCATGTGGAAAGACACTGGCAAAAGCAACCCAGCAAGCAGATCTTTGGGAAGCACAAATCAGCCTTGTTCCGTTGACTTCATGTATCCAGACCTGCATCCTTTGACAAGACCTATGAAATCTATTAAAAAATGCACCTCTTTCCAGAGTTTGGTTGTTTCTTTCCCCTAAATATTAGCGGATTTAACTCTATTATGTTTGAAATTTTATTTGTTTTCTTACTGACAGAATTCTAAATTCTCTGGAGTCTGCAAAAAGAAACACTTCAATGTTGCTAACAAGATTTTACCCTTACAGGACTTCATCGGGAAGAGAAAAAAATTGGTGGCCTCACCTGTTTGAATTCACACAAAGGACTCTAATGACCTGTTCAGTGCTTTTGGCTGTTAGAGTTAGGACAAAGACATAACCTTAAAAAGTTTAAAAAGTTAAAATTTGAACATTTGTAACCTTATCATATGCAGACTGTGAAGTACTTCAGATAAAGGGAATTTTCAGAGAAGAGACTGAGGGGAAGATCTCCACTTTTTCCTCCCAGTTCTCTCCAGGCTACGCGTCCTATGGGTGTAAAACACACGGGCAAGATGTGGAGGCAGAGCAATGGGCACAGCAGCGGCACTGCCATTCCCGAACGGTGTATGTCTGCGTCTGAACCCACCTGCTCGCTCCGCCGCAGGCGTCTGTGCAGCAGCAGAAAGGCAGGTGTCCCGCTGCCTTTTCAGAGCCCAGGAGTGTCCTGCCTCCAGGGACAAAGGCTGCTGCAAACGGTCACAGACAGAGACCAAAGTAGGAACAGCTTCACTTCACCTTTTTTATTCCGTTCAGCTCCGCAGGAAGAAAATAGTCTGTCCACGTAAAGCAAATGCAGTAAAAAAACTGAGAGAGTAAAATAATGTGCTGGGCGGTATTAGCCAATACTCCCAAAGTGCTTTACTGGTGCAAAAAAATGAATTTATTTCCAATACCTGATGGGATGAATCATCTTCCTCTCCCTCCCCACCCCCACTTTTCTCTCCAGAGAAAACTGAAGCTCAAACCGCTTTTCCCCAGTAATAAATGGAAGTTTATGGCAGAACCAGAAATAAAATTAGGTCTTCCTAACGCCTGCATTTCCTACTGCAAGAGCAGCAGAACCCAACCGTAATTCCATTGTTCAGCCATTGCTCATATCTGTCTTTTTCTTTTTTAGACTGAGTGTGTGCCAGCATAGGCAGGGGTCAGAAAAACTCCCACTGGGAACTGTTTCCCAGGTCATCTGCACCCACGATGTCTTCCTGCTGTGAACGCCCCGCTCAAGCCTCCTTTCGCTGCCCGCCCTCTCTTGCCCCTCTGCTGCCCCGTGGGCCACGGCACAGCAGCCCAGGGACTCCCTGCGCAGCGCTGTGGAAGATGAACTGCTGGAGTCACTCAGCTGGTTGGGCTCGTTCGCCTTTCCCAGCGCCCTCAGAGAACGGGGCAAGTTCAAAAAAATCCTATTGCCTGGATCCCTTCGCATTTAAACTGCGCCTGAGGAAGCCCTGGGACCGATGAGGAAACCTACAGTACATTCCAGCCGCTTCAAATACAGTAGCAACATCAAGAGTAGCCAATGCAAACACTGATTTTTTTCACTGCCCCTTCAAAAATAACTTATTTTACAAGCTCTCTTTTACCACATGTAAGCTGAGCTATTTTCTCGGTTCTCATGAATGAAGGGCAACCTTGTAATTTGAGTAAGAGGAAGCCTGGAACTGCGCTCCCCCCAGAGACCTACAAACCAGTAACAACCCAGCCGCCGCTCCTCTCTTGCTCTGGGGAGAGGGAATATACAGCCTCTCTCCTTTCGGCGGGCGCTGAGCCAGCCAGTCTGGTCGGGAAAGCAGCGGGAGCCAGAACGACTTCTGCTGCCTGTGTCCCTCCAGTTGCTGCTTACAACAGGGAGTATCAGGTGAGCAGCCTCTGCTCCTTCCTCTTCTTGGCTGGAGGCGCAATGCCCCCTTCTAGGCTGGGCTAAAAGCACGTTATAGGCATATATAGCGATACATATACTGATAAACGCCTATACATTGAAGACCTGCTTGAAAGGTCTAACGTAGCAACGGCAGCAAGTACGCTGAGTCAAATGACACGCTGCGCTCCTTGCCATCAGCGCATCAGCCAGCTGAGTAAGAGACCACATGCACTGGGATGGCGTAGGCTTTTCAGACAAACATTACATACATCAGTACGCACTACCGTCATACCTTTGTACTCCAACTCCGTCAAAGGCAAACCAGAGTTGGACATAGCCAGAATCGACATTTAAGTAACACTTGGTTAACGGCAGTAGTGCTTCACAAGGAGATGCGAAGGAAGTTGCTGATGAATTAAGGTGGTTCTCTCAAACTTTTCTATTAGTATTTTGACACTTCATTTTGGTTTAGGGTAGGGTGATAGAGTACTGCACCTCCGAGGTATGTTATCAAATCGCACAGCTGGAATCAGTATTTGCTTTCAAAAGACACGGAGGTGCACAGAACTAGAGTAAGAACGCAAAGGAAAGGGGTTGAGCTTCTCTTAATTATCCTGTGGAAGCTCCCACACAGCATTGCTCCCAGTCCAGGAGATCTCTCATGGATCTGTGTGACTTCAAGTTTTCCTAATGACTTAAATCACATTTTTAAGAAGACTTTCTGCCTGCCTAGAACTTCATTATGATCTCAAAAGAGACTGGCAACAATGGCAAAAATCTATTCTTATTTGCATTTCCTAAAGTTATTCTTAATTTCAGCTTTATTTCTCTGATTCTAATAAAGATTCAGCATTTTCTTTAATTAGAAAAATATGGGAGAGACACATAATCCATCACTGCAGATGACAGATTCATTTACCCATGCAGAATGGGTAAAAATTGCTAAAATTTTCTATTCACAAACTCTGCAGTGATTTTTCAAATGTGCAAAGAACTGCAAAGCAGCAGAGGGGGGAAAAAAAAAAAAAGAAAAAAAAATCCAAACTTCATCTGTAATGCACTAACAAGCTGTCACTAAATTAGGCCCTGACCACTGAGATAATGGTTTCTAAATGGTGTGGGAATTAAGTAAATTCTGCAGCGGTTTGTGCTCTTGCTTCATTCCTTGGAGACCTCCTACCTGCTCAATAATTTAATCCTGCAGTTACTTTTTCTTGTAGCAGCGGTCTGGAGCGGCCACAAGCACAGGTAATCTTAACAAAGCACAACTCTCGCCTTAAGTCTGCATTATGACTAATTTAATTGCTCCCAACTTTATTTCTGTGGGAAGCAAACAGCTCGTGGTTTATTGTACCATTCTGCCAAGAAGCAGACGGATTAAGCCTTCCCCGCTTTATCTAGGAACTTAGGGCTTCGTTAAGGGAAAAAAATTCGCAGGCTGGAGAAGGACAGTCTGTCTCCTGACAAAAGGAAAAGGAGTCTCATTGGTTTCTAATAGGTAATTTTTCCAAATTCACAGACCCCCGTTGTATGACCTACTGGAATATAAAAGCAGAGAGAGAAATACTTGCAACCTGCAAAGAACAAAAAGAAAAAAGAGAGAAAGAGAAGAAAAAGAGAGGGGGGAAACAGAGGGGATAAAAAGAGAGGATGAAATGAGAAAAAAAAAAAAGAGAAAGGAGAAAAATAGAAAGAAAAAGGAAAGATAGAATGAAAATGGAAAAAAAGAAAAAGGAAAAAAGAAACAGGAAAAAAGGAAAGAGAAAAAGGAAAAAAGAAACCAGAAAAAAGAAACAGGAAAAAAAGAAACAGGAAAAAGAGACAGGAAGAAAAAAGAAAAAGGAAAAAAGAAACAGGAAAAAAGGAAAGAGAAAAAGGAAAAAAGAAACCAGAAAAAAGAAACAGGAAAAAAAGGAAAAAAGAAAAAAGAAAAAAAGGAAAAGACATCACCTTCAAGACTCCCCATGCATAAGCTGCTCACTGGGGAATCCATCAAGCAGTGGCGCTGCCAGCACGCTGAGAGAGCACAGCGATGAGGGGCACAGTGGCAACTGTGTCCTCTCTCCCTGCCCAGGACTTCACGTCAGGACAGCTGTCATTCGCAGGATGCTCCTCCGGCTCCTTTCTGCCACCGCTTGCCGCGGGGGTGACCCGCCAAGCAGGTGTCCCTGTTGTGGCAGGCCGTGCTCCCTGCCCTGCGCAGCCGAGCTCGCTCACTAATAGTTGCTCCCGGTGGTATTTATGAGATGCAGATGCTCTTCACGCTCGTCTCAAAGAGAAGCCTGCAGGTACTGCCGCACCGGAGCGATAAATGCCTGTTGCTCCCCTGACCTACTTTTGGCCACGTAGTTTTATTTAATGAATTCTGTCTCTTCTGTTTACAGGTGCCCTGACAACGCGATCCCCAAGCAGGTCTGGGGTTTGTTTCTCCGCATGGTCCCAGTATTAATAGTTACTAATTTGAGTTGCCTTTGTCCCCACCCACAGCGGGTACGTCTGTCCGCAGGTTGTAAGCTCATGTTCGATGACACTGTTGTTATGTACGCTTGATAATTACTCGGTGTGTCGTGGGAGTTCCCAGGTATACGTGACTTCCCTGCTTGCGCCGTCTAGGAACTGAAGCAGATTTGCCTTCCCACAAGACTTCTCTGCCTTCAGGGGAATACAAGTCAACGCCATCTGCCTCCGGATGTTTTCATACGAAATCCTTTGTGACTTCTGAAGTCCAACGCGTGGACACAAGTGATGCTAAAAACATGCATTGAACCTGGAAACAGATGATAACAGGGGATCCTCCGCACCCAGATCAAGAGGACTTTGAAACCCAAATCCTTTGTGCTACAACTGGTGCTTCCAGTGTTTCACAACTGGAAAATTAATCTGGTGACACGGCACAAGTTATTGGACCCAGCACAAGTTACTGGACCCAGACAGTGGGTACACGTGAGGCTGGCGCCTGGGGCCCAGGCATCCCAAGAGCTGTAGGTGCAAAATGGTCAATGAACCGAGCAGGAGAACATACTTGAGATAAAATTTCATTGGCATGAAGCTTCCCGATGTCTAGGTCACAGCACAGAGAAAAATGACAGAGTTAAGGAACTTATGTTCTAGTGAAGTTAAAATAAATACACATTCGAGTTAATGATTCCCTGAGTCTCACTCTATCTGAGTTTTTCTTTCTCTTTTCCAGGGAAGGTCCCTGGTAAATTACAACAGACTCGGAACTCTGGGGCTGAATGGAACACGTTTTCTGGCAATCTGAGAGGTTCGGTTGAATTACTCCAGGTTTACCTGGGTTTCACCAGCAGCAGAATTTGGCTGTTCTGAAGAAAATGTCAGAAAGCTGAAATAGGTAGAGCTTGCATGTTGGGGCAGCTAAGGAAATAGCGGAGACAACACCAAGTCCAACCCCACCCCGTCTCTCTATGAATCTTGGAGTTTTTAAACAGGTTATACAGCCTCATTCCCAGCAAATTATCCTACAAGAAAATAAATAGGAGACAAAGTACGAAATTCAAGTTGGTTTTGATTCTGCTTTTACTTACACTGCTGTAAATCTGCTCCAGCCAAAAATCTGACGTGTGACATACGACAGGAGAGTATCCCCGGGAAACTTACACGTAACTTTTATAAATAAACAATGTACTTCAACATACTGACAAGGAAAAAAAAAAGGAAATAAAAATTAACTGAACTGGAGCTTATGCTAATCTGCACTTAGGAAAGTGCTTTCACTGCAGAATATTTCACGTTCCCAATACCCAGGGCACTGTGATATGAAAATGCTCCCTTTTGCTTTAGCCTTAGAAACATCTCCTAAACATTTTACCTCTGTGATAATCCATATCATTTTGTCTCTGCTTTATGGTAAGAACAAATATATAATACCGTTTACTGATTGGATGGATGACAAAGAAAAAACACCAATTACCCAGAAATCCCTAAGGGGGAGCATAAGCTTTTTGTATGTATTTATTTCATTACAGCATAAGTTGGAGTACATAAAAAGCTTTACCTATATATACTTCAAAAAGGAAACTGTTAATACATCAGTTACACGTATAATTCACCTGAATTGTGAACAGTGTCTAAAGCATTTGCATTAGTTAAACTGTTATAGTGGCAGCATCAACATTGTTATTTCATGATTTCATAAATTTGTCCAAGGTTTATCCACTAAGACTTAAAAGCAAAGCACAAGAGTCCTGCAGAAAGTAGCTTATGAAACACTGCGGTTGTTTGAGATGTATTGCAGGTGTAAAATGATAAGACTAAAAACATAATGGGTAAAAACTCGGGCTGTTTAAGAAATATTTGAAAAAAATTGGTTCTGTAATCATCACTGTCTCAAGTACCACTTCTGGTTTCCCTCCCCTGCTATTTGTTTGTTTGTTTCAACTGGATATAGAGTCAGTATCTTCTAATCCTATTCTTCTCTTATCTCCTATCCCTCTGCTCCACACTCCCATTTCTTCCCATTGAGTAATTTATGAAAGTTAGAGAGCCTCCAAAATAGCCTGCTGATTCCTAATACCGATGGGTTCATTCCAGCAGCTCTTACTGCAGCATTCAGTAGGCCAAAACAAACGAAAAGTGTCTGATTACTGAGTGCACAATTTTACCGAGCTTGTGTGTCAATCTCTGCTTTTAGAAGCAGTAATGTTAAAGTCAGAGTAGTTCCAGTAATCTACTAAATGTGTGGAACTATTAGAAACTTACGTTAAATTATCCCAGAGTAGGAGTTGAGGCAGTAAATATACTTAAATAAAAACATACTTTGCTACAATAGTACTCGGGCTCATACTGGCCATGGCTACAGAGAGATGTTCTGCTAAATCCAGCGCGAATCTGGTGCGCAGAATAATGACAAACAAAGAAATTCATTAAATGCTTGTTACTACAAGTGGTCAATGGTACCACCATTTCCCCTTCTTGTGCTTTCTTAAGTTTGCCAGGAGCAGTGCCACTGAAAAAAAAAAACAACCCAAGCCCAAAGATACAATTCTGTCTAAATCTTCTGGGTTCATTCAAGCAGAAAGTACTACACGTCAGTCCAGACAGAAAGCAAATCACCCCTGTACCACTGTTAAGCTTTGTGCTAATGAAGGGGAACACATCTACGGAGCAGTGAATGGAATGGATACCACAGAGCAGGAAAAGCAATAGGCCCCTCATGAATAGCGATAATCAGGATACAACACTCCGAGAGCCAATCAAACAGCACAGGAGAGTTACAGCTTTCATGTGAATAATTTATTCTTTCATCACTTTAAATTTTACCAGGTACTTATTTACAAAGATTTTTTTTTTTTTGTGGACATAATTTACATCAGCTACTGAACATTTTTATTCATTAATAGGGTATGATTAGCATCCTTCCCATGTTGCTTAACAGTGCCTGTTTTGATCAAATAAGGTTATTCTTTTGCCAATTATTCCTTTGACTTAGTTTCCAAGTGTAAACAGAATTTGTACAAATGCCTTTGCTGCAATTAAGATTTCTTTTTAGGGAACCAGTTAATAGATGGAAATAGTAAATTTCCATCTGTTATTAGCATTTGCTAAGAAGGCTTGTTTCTTTATTCAAGCAGGGATTTAGTTTTAGATGCAGTGAAGGCTTTAGGCATTTCCATGTTAGGCACTGCAATGCCTCTTTACCAAGGCGTCACCCCTGAGAAGAATCCAAAATTGCCTGCCTGGCCTCTCAGTACAGTGCATGGAGTCCCTCACCTCAGACCGGCAACCTAAAATACAGGGCCTGTCTGGAAAAGCTTTCCACCGAAGGAAACTTGCCCAATTGCACCAACCTCTACTAAATGTGTCCTGAATTACCCATCCAGGAGCTGGAGCCTGGAATCTACCCAGAACTCGGTGTGCAGGAGCCTATGTGTGCTTTCGGAGGATTTGCATGAGGTTCATCCCTGAAAAAGAGCTGTAGGAGGTGGTCCTGATGCTCTTCTGAATAGTCATCTAGATTTGAGAACACACACACACGTGAACTGGGAGGTCTGGGTTCAGCCCTTACTCATCTTAAGGGAATTCAAGCCTACATCCTCTAGCAGATGACCTTGAAAACAGGAGTACTCTAGGGAAGAAGAAGCAGAAAAATTATCTCCTGCACGTCCTATTAAAAGTAGGAGAAAGGGACTGTCAGATTCATGGAGAAGACAGACAGCAGAGAGGACTATGCCTCTCCAGCTAGTCTCAGATCACGGCTTGAATTCACCTACCTGGATAATTTCTGAGATTTTTAGCCAATTAATGCATAATACAAAATGCATAACTATTTAGGGATTAGCTCCAAGAGGTCCTTCAATCCATTGCCAATCAGGCGGTGGGAGATGTGGACCGAATCCTTGCAGGCTAAGAAAGCAAACACATATCTCCATGCTCCCATGCAAATACAGTAGCCTTCAGGCTATTAGATAACATAGCTCTGTTTTAAAAGCAAAACATATGCAAACACAATTCAAGGGTGGCTCAGCCCTTTAGTTTGTACCATAAAAGCATATTACTCCAGTGGCTTCTGGGTATCGCATCACTTAGTTTTCAAAAGAGTTGAGGCAGTAGCCGGGTAGGTGCCTAACTGCCCAGAGGTGAGCAGTTCTGAACAGGTGGAGGGGAACTGCTCAGCACCTCTGCACGCCAACAGGACAGTGGTTGCTCAGTTTAGGTTAAACTGGAGAGTCATGGGATGACAATTTTGGTCTTCAAGCGCTTGAAGTCTACCTAAATTCTGTTTTTAGTACCCGAGTTTGGTGGGGCTTTTTTTGATACACTGAAGACATAACTGGGGGGGGAAAACAACCCTCAGCAAAAGTGCCTCAGGCTTACCAGGGAGGAAACAGAGGCCACAGAGCAGGGAAGCTGGTTAGAAACATGCTTCTACTGTCAATCATCAGGCTGTGATTATGCAAAGAGTGTACAAAGGAAACAGGTTTGACAGACAGCTACTAATGAAGACCAGACTCTGCCCTCACTTCGACTGTGTAAACAGTGAAAGCGGGTAAGCGCTTCATTCAACCCTTTTTAACAATAGGAGCAAGCAAAAATACAAACCACTGCAGGTTTGTAAAATGCTTATTACTGCAAAGATTATTTCCAAATGTACTTCTTCATGGTGCACAGCAACAAATATTGGAAGAAAGGATATGTTTCGTTTTTTCCCGAAAGTCTGTGGCATATTTTCACAGCTTAAATCACGGGGACTTCCCAAAACTCATTTAGAAGCATTTTCATGCATTAGCAGGAATGAAAATGCTTAATTAATGCTTAATTAACAGGAATGCAAAAGCTGGCTTGATTCCTCGCTGTGCTGTAGTATAAGAACTATACTACATAATATTTTGAACTAGGAAATCATATTGTATTGCAAGACAAAACTGACATTTCCTTGTGTGTTCCTGGTGACTCTACTAACTCAAAATCTGGCCTAGCGCTGATGTCTTCAGTTTAAGTATGCACCTAAGTGTTTCACTACACAGCTTGAAATACTTTCTACAGTTAACATAAAAATTACGCTGAAGGCAAACACATAATTTTTCTTTCCTCCTCAAGCTACAATGCTGTAATTTAATTTAGAGTCAACATTTCCAAGGATTCTTGTCTGAAAATTAAGTCCATCATTCACTGAAAAAAAAAATCAATTTCATTGTGAATCACTATACCACTAATCTGTGGTATTAAATTGCACTGCACTAACCTGTACTGAGGCTAAGATAAGCATCACACTCCGCAGGCCTACAGCTCCTACCTGGCTGATGCTTTAATTAGCTCACTAGGGAACAGGCTTGCTTGGCTAAGAACTTTTAGGACTGGACCACTGTTTTCTACAGGATGGCTAACCAGAGCAGCTGCAATAAAACCCTGTGCAAGACAGATGGAGAAAAGGAAAAAAAAACAAAAAAACAAAAAAAAACACAAAACATGAAAATGAAGGAAAGAAGTATCTATAAACTTCACTATTCTCTTTTGTGAAGATGGTGTCTCTTAGGACAGAGCCTGCTGCCTTCCTTTGGAACTAGCAATAACATATAAGAATGCTAATGTCCTGTTTAACAGAAACATCTTAATAAAACATAAAAGCATCTGCTTTCTTTGATGTAAGGTCCCTATGTCTTTCTAAAATATCAATCTATTCTAGAGCTTTGAGTATAAACAAATCCCTTACACAGTCCATGCCAGTTCCAGGCTGAATTACCAATAGCAAAAACACTGGTTCTTTTTTCAGAAAAGGTTTCTCAGTGATTTACTATAAAGCTAAAACATTTGCCTTGCCTATTGATTTTTTTTATATAAAATGTATAAAATAAATGCATGTGCCCTTTTCAATACAGTCTGTCTGCGTAGATAGTTTACACCTTTCCAGTTCTGAGTAACATGACAAAAAGTATGCTCCAACTTTCCACAGGCAGGAAAATGCATTGTCGGATTTTGTCTCGTTAGGATGCTGCTCCACAAACAGCGCTCTCGGGCGGTTCAGAATCCCAATGACAGCATACGCCATCACCACATACTGCAATTAACAAGGACTTATTGACTACAACAGTCGTTAGATCGAAATAAATAAAGCAGTCTCTCAATCAAAAGATAGGGAAATAACATCATGCTAGTGCACAATACAATCAACATGTGTAGCGCATTCCTATTTTCCACGTCCTCCTTTGATGGTCTTGCACTAAGTTGGAAAAGCCTCTTGCCACAGGATACCAAACATACAGTGAAACGTTGAAGCTGTCTGCAGTCAGTTTCAAAGAATTTACATTTGGTTTAGGTTAATTTTCCTTGACCTGCAGTTAATTAAAGAGCAGCTGAACTACAAGATATTTCCCCCAACTCTAGTGGCATACATGGTCATGTCAATTGGTTGTAGTTTGAACAGCTTCAGTTCATTTTTGTTATAATTTAAAATCTCTGATAAAAAAGGTATTAAACCAATGTCTTTTTACACAGAAACCACTGCCTTTTTGAGATAAAGAACATAACATTTCATATCTGCTGTAATATACCACATTTTAAAAAGGTAACTTGCCTTTTCTTTTTTTTTGTATTCCAAATATGAACATGTGGCACACATTTGTGTTGCTTAAAACTTTAAGTCTGGTATCTGTTAAACCATTCATTGTAGTTGAAATTCCTGGGACCACACAGTGCCATGTCTTCCTTAAGCCATCTATTGCACCAGAAATGAAAGGCTGTGATGGAGGTGTTCTTCCTATCCTTTTCTAACACAGGAAATAGTTGGTTTAACATAAAAACAAATGCAGCTAAACTACATTGTCAGCAGTGTTTCTCCCTCGGTATCATCCCGGAGAGAAAGAAAACAAATGGCAGAAAAGGCTCCAGCCCAGATTGTGACTACGTGTAAACACGCGACCAGCACTTAACAGTAACGTCCCATTACAACACTGTTGACAGGAATTTTTTTAAATTCAGGTGTAAAAAAGTTTTTCTCAGATTAGGAATTGGCACAAACATAATCCAGAGATTATCCTTTATAGCAGCTTTTCCTTTCATGTGCTTGGCTTTTCACACAAAGCACAGCAAACACGAGAAGAGTTACAACCCAGTTACAACCAAGTGGCTCCAGCTCAACATCTTGGGAGCAGAGAGGAGGAAATGGGGAGCCCCTTCTCTCTGCAGACATGCCAGAGAGGCTCCCTTCTGTAAGGGGGGAGTCTGTGGGTCCCCCACGGGTGCAATCCAGCTCCCCACTTGGGAAGCTAGAGCTGGGCTGGCCATCTCACAGGGGGAGGGAGCCCTCCTGGTCCCCCGCTTTGTCCAGCCTCTCAGGCAGGGTGAGCACGAAGGGTAGGAGCACACCCCTGGCATCTAAGGGAGCTTTAAGAAGCTCCCCATCAAAGGTGCCCTTGAGCCCACCATCTGCTTCCACCTCGCCATCCTGGGCTAGGCTGAAGCGGAGGGTGCCGGTCCGGTTGACGCAGTAGATGGTGTTGCCCAAGGGGGCGCAGCGGAAGGGCTGGATGGGGCCACCGCTGGGCCGCAGGCTGGCGCACTGGCTCCAGCGCTTGGCTACCGTGTTGTACCGGAAAACTTCGACACCACCGCCAGTCCCGCCACCTGAGCCCTGCTCCCCACCACGGCCACTGCTCACATCAAAGCGGTAGATGAAGCTCTTGAAGGCCACCATGTCAGCAGAGCGCCGGCGGCTGCTGTTGTAAGGGCACTCCTGCCACTCGTCGCGCTTGGGGTCATACTTGAGCAGGCGGTAGAAGAGGGAGCCCCCTGACACATAGATCTCCCCATTGCAGGTGGTGGCCTCATGAGCCACAGCAAAGGCACCCTTGGGCAGGGGTGCCACGGGGCTCCAGCGGTCAGCCCGCGGGTCATACCTCTCCACGGTGAAGAGGCACTCGCCCCCCACGGCATAGAGGTAACCATCCAGGGCCAGCAGCTTGAGCTGTGAGCGGGGCTGAGCCAGAGGCCGCACCTGGCTCCAGGTGTCGGTGAGGGGGTTGTAGCAGAAGACCTTGTCGGAGAGGCGGGCCCGGGGCTCGCTGCCTGCCGGCCCCGCTGCAATGCCCCCTGCCAGGAAGAGGTAGTTGTGGAGGACACACATGGCGCAGCCCTTGGCGTTGGCCTCCTCAGGCAGGCGCGTCAGCACCCTCCACTCACCGCTGGCCTCCTGGTAGCAGTGGATGAGGGAGCCGCTCTCCTCCAGTGACACCACGGAGGAGGGGCTCTGCGGCCGGCTGCTCTCACGGCTCTGTGGCCGGCTGCCGCCACCCGGCCGCTCAAAGGCATCGCTGACCTCGGCCACCAGCAAGCAGGGCCGGCCGGCCTCCATGCGCCGCTGCAGGATGAGGTCCCGCTCAGTGCCACTGAGGCGGCCATAGACACCGGGCTCCCGCAGCACCTCCAGGTAGTGGTCACTCATGAAGCGGTAGGCGGCCTCCCGCAGCTCCGCCAGCCGCTGCTTCTTGGCCAGGCAGAGGAGCTGGTAGCAGTTGTCGAGGCGGAGCTGGGCACGCATGGCCTCAGCAGCACAGTGCAGGGCACAAGGCATCTGGAGGACGCGGGCGCCACTCACTACCTCAGCCAGGTTGTCGTGCCGCACCTCGCCCATGCGGGCCGTGTACACGTAGTCGATGAGGAGCCGCAATGCCCCGTAGCTCACCCCCTTCACCCGCAGGACGTCCCGTGAGGCACGGGCACGAAAGTAGTCACTCTTGGCTGCCAGCACCGACTTGTGCGCCCGGATGCGATGCCCCGACACCTCGATCACCAGGTCGGGCTCCTCCGCCGGCCGCTCCCGCGTCCCCACCGCCTCCTCTTCCTCCTCCTCCGGCTGGCAGGCGGCGTTGTTGATGTCCCACTGGCTTTCCACCACCCGGCCGCCGGCGGCGGGAGGCTGCGGCTCAGCGGCGGTGGCGCTGAAGCAGAGGGAGGAGCTGAAGCCGCAGGGGGCGGCCGGGGTGGGCGGTGGCGGCGGCGGCGGGGCGCCGTGCCCGGCCCCGCTCTCCTCCTCCTCCGGCCCCGCCGGGCCGCTGCCCTCCATGGAGTCGGGCTAGCTGCGCCGGCGCCGCGTCGTGGCCGTGCGAAGGGCTCTCGGCCGCAGCGGAACGGCCATCACCTGCAGGGGAGACCGGACAGAGCTCAGCTTCCCGCGGCCAGGTCCCCGCTCCCCCCTGCCGGCTTCCCCCCCTTTTCTGCTGCTCTCAGGCGGGGCCGCCTCTCGTTTCCGGGGCTAAACCCGCGCTTCTCCCTTCCCCGGAGGGTCCGCCCTGCGGCTCTGCCGTCTCCCGCTGCCCTGGGGCCGACTGTGCTCGCTGACCCCCCGAAAATCTCACCTCTTTCGCGGGGGGGGAAGGGCGGATCGCCCCGATAAGCACCTCAACAGCCTGAATAGCAATTCTGGTTTTCCTGTTGCTATGCAAAAATTGTAAGCAGTTTGCATGAACAACGCCCTTTCATGACAACTGGTCCCTACGCTGTGCTGGGCAATGAGGTAAAACGTCCTTTAAATGCAGATACTGAGGAGTACTATCGTAATTTATTCACCTTGTGCAACTATTCCAGGGGAAGGTCGTGGTTGCAATCTATTCTGGAAAGATATTCCTCACTAACCAAGCTTTCCTTTACGTGACCTTCGCGAAGGTTTCTTCATATCACTGCTCCTCATATGCATTCCCCCTGTTTAAAAGAAAGTGTAAAAAGTTGGTCAGTTTTAAAATAGATATATTCTCAGTTAGCTCAGAAGTTTGGGACTATTTGAGTGATATTTCCTTTAATAGGATATCTATAGTACCCTAAAGTGACCAGAAGCACACTAATAGATTCTAATTGTTTACAAAAGACATCAAAAGCTTTTTTGTTGTTGTTGTTACAACAAAAGCAATCGGACATGTATATAACAGCAGATGTAGTGTAACGCATTAGTGAGATGTAAGTCAGACTTCATAGGGACTGGTTCATGTCTGAAAGATTTACAGCTTCTGTTAATAAAAAGTAGAAGCGAGCAAAAATCACAATAGATAATTAGAACATGAAGTTTCTTCTGGGAAAATGGCAGGCCACAGGGCACGGCTGTAAGTAGGTTAGTCCCTGTCAGCACAATCACCACCCAGTTGTATCTTCCTTTCACAAACATAGTTTTTAGAATTTAACAAAGTGCTGTTTGTTTGCCTCATGTTTGTTTATGAATATCCCAGGCTCCGTTTAAGTTTTGATGAATGATGCATGAAAATTCTCCAAATGTACTTAATTTCATGTAATAAGTAACTGCAGCTCTATTTTTAAGGAGGTTATTAATTTCCATTAAAATCCCCATTGGCAGGTTTTTCACAGTCCTCAAGGAAGACTCATTTCTATGTAAAATATGCCTTGTGACTTCCTTTCAGCAGAGATTATTTATTTACCCTATTAAATTAATATTAGGAAAATCTAACTTTTTGATTTTTCTTTTAGTGAAAGCATAATCGGTAGGTGACATTGTGTGGAAACTCCTGACACAGACATGAAACCTAGAAGCCCATACTTGCACAAGCAAACTTCACTTACATGATAGTATCAGTCTTCTCTTACAGGTTTTTATTTTGTGCCCTTGCCCTGTGAAGGACTTTCTGCTACATTTGATCACATTCAGTTAGACAATAAATCAATACTGAGGTTTGAGTTCTGTATATTTGAGCCTTTGAGACCATAACAAGGTTTCAACAGCATTTGAAAACTCCTTACTAGAATGAGTAGATTTCACAAACTTTGTATTTCTCATCTTGGTGTTTAAAAACCTGGCACTTAGGAACTTTCTGTGACATTTTATGAACTTTGGATAGCCTTAGTGGCAAATTTCCTGAGGTCCAGACCCAAACTCAGCAGGTTCGGCTTTACTGGCTTTTCTGCAGCTTTAACTAGACAAGGAGAAATGCAGCGATCTGTCTGTATATTTGGTGTGTCTGTGAAAGATATATTGATTAATTAATAACTTAAACTGGGCAGCACCCCTGTCAATGTGATTTTGGTTTTCAGTGAGTCTTCATAGTACTGAATTCACTATGTAACCATTTTTAATTCTGATTTATTATGCTGTAGACATTGAGATTAATCTACTTTCTGCTCCAGGCCCTCCAGAGCTTTGATGATCAGCTTTGTTCGAGAGCAGCTACTGTAACTGACACTGGCAAAATGACAAAGGTCAAATAGAGATGGTGAGAAAAACACCTAGAATGGCAAGCTCTGGTGTACTGTTATATTAAGAAAACTGCTACCAGCATATCATTTGTTACATAAGTAAGTAATTGAAATATTATGTATCTCTTCTGCTCTTTCTTGGGCTGAGTGACCCAATACTCAACCCTTATCTTGCTACAATTCTGGGTAACTTGATTTCCTCAATCATGAATATTCAAAGGGCGCTAATATACTTTCCCCCATTGCTCTAGATATTATGATCTTTCCTGGATTCAGACAAGCCTCACTTCTGAGACTTCTCCTAACTTCTCCTGCTTATGTTCCCCCTCTACAAGAAGGAATGAGCAGCTTCAGATAGTTTCAAGCTCTCAGACTACTGCTTGATTTTGCAAGTGAAACTATAAAGGAAGAATGAAAGAGAATGCTACCAAAAATAAAAAATGTGGGTGTCTAAATGTGAAAAGTCAAAAACAGTCACTGTAGTACCAATAATATCTCCGTATGGTGAAATATATTTCCTGCATCATGTCTTAAAGGAAAATCACCAATTAGAATATTCAAAGTTGTTAAAAACAGCATCCAGAAAAAGTGGGCTTTTCAACTTCCTTGGGTAATGAAAATAAAAAGGATGAGAGCCTCCTCCGCAATCATACCTTTTCCCATATTCAGATATCTGCTTGGCTCAGAAGTTTGACCGGACACTGAGATGTTATTGAGAAAGAAGCTGCCACCCACCATAGTCCTAACAAACACCCGTGTTAACATCCTCTTGAGGAATCACAAGGAGGAAGAAGGACTAATGGTACGGCTTGCTAATGGCAAGCAGCAGAACTCTGAAGAAAATTGTTTTCGGGTTTATTATAGCTAACTACCAAGAATACGTTGAAATTCATGCTGAGCATGAGGAGGATTTGAATCAAAGTTATCACATGCAATTTAGGCAACAAGGAACTCTACAGAGAAGCTGAAGACTTAGAAAAGCTAAAAGAGGCTTTGGAGAACTTTGTCAATGGCAGAACACTGACTGCTCCAGCAATCTCAACACCTGAAAACAAAGTATAGGAATTACACAAAGATGAAGCTGAAAAAACAATTCAGAGAAGTTGTGGAACCTTCCAAAACATTGAGCAACACGACCAATCCAAGTCTAAAGGTCAGGGATTTAGTATAAAACAGGAAGAAGCAGAAAGGGGCTGATGGAAATACAATACTGAACTCCTTCTTCATTCTTTTCTTATCTACAGCGACTGAAGAGTTGTATTGCTGTTCTGGTGACACAGAACATCCAAAAATTACAGAATCACAAAAGATACTTGATACCTGTGCTGATTCAAAAGGATCTGAGTTCCTAGCGATCTCGTCTGGCTTAAAATAAACTTGGGTTTAGCACTTTTTCAACACTCACAAACAGGATAGGTACTGGAAAAGGAAGCAAACTGTTTAGAGTACATGGCATCTGTGGACTGATGTCACCTTATATACTGGGGACTTTTAAGTCAGAAGCTGAATTACTTGGACTGAAACTGTTTTCATTATCATGGGTTTGGTCTAGGGATGATGTAATGTTAATGGACAGAGGAACTGCCAACAAACACGAACTGTATTTACAGACTTGGCAATGACACACTTACAATATCCTGGATGCGTGCCCCCAGCCTCAGATGCTGTAAGACATTGCTCAAGTAACAGCGCAGATAAGAAGGCGTAGCTTTTTCTGACAGAGGAACTGTAATGAAGAGCTGCAGGTAAAGTTTCCTGGCACTGTATTCATTTGGCAGTTCTTCTGATAAAATCCAATTAAATGCTTGTTTTGCATTGTTCTCTCTCTATTTTTTTTTTGTGCAGTGCTAATAACCTTTGACCGAAACCCTGTCCTCTAGCAAGACCCACCTTCTCCGGGGAATATGTGCATGTGGGAGGAATTGGGTTGCTGCTCTCCAGTTCACAAATGAAAACTGCTCTGACTCAGTCCCAGGGTAAATAAAAGCAGTGCTTTCCCTATCATCCCTATCATAAGCAACTCTAATTTACATAAGCAGGCTATCCTCCCCAAGAGACACTACAACAGTTCAGAACTGACAGAATGCTATTCTGCTCCACCTTAGTCCAGGAAATGCTTTTGTAAAAACTTGTACTGCCAAATTTTACCCCAGCATAGAATTCCCTCGGGATAGGGGCGTCATCTGATTGAGATGATTAAGGAGTCCAAAAAGGCAGGATCATCAAAAGAGAGAAAACATCCCTTGTATTTATTTAAAAACTAAAAGATGACTGTTAAAAGTGGAACTGGCTAGTGTGAAGACATCCAGCTCAGCCCAGAAGGCAAAATCTTCTGGAGGGCAGAGTCAAGTGTAGAGAGGACTGCATATTTATAAAAATGATCTGTTACACTCCTGCTCATTGAGCAGATCTGTGAAATTTGGGGTAAAAAATGGTCTCTTGGGGAAAACACCTGGAGCATAGAGATGCCATTTCTCTGAAATGGCTTGCAGCACTTGAATTCTTGCATCCTTGCATCCTATTACAGATTTAAACTCTAGATCTTAGCCACTTGATTAACCTCCTGCTTGTAAGAAGAAAAAAGAATTGTCTCTCAATGTCCCACCTCAAGAAGAACTGCAGGAAGAATAAATTTTTTCTTTCCCTTCTTGCCCTGCCCACTGGATTTTGTAGTGTTACATCCACACTCAAGTTGCCTATACATCTTTCTTGTGACCTCTCAAGGTGTTGTACTTTTCTCACAACATGTAATGGAGGTATGAATGTTTTTATCTCATAACTGCAAAATTTTCATACAACCATAAATAAAAATAAAAACTTAAGAAACACAGCTTATGATTACAGACCACGCAAGAAACATGTGGGCAGCAGTTCCTCATAAGAAACTCATAAGAAAAGGCTGTGTGTGTCTGGGCAGGGGGGAAGAGAGAGAGGAAATAAGTCATAATAAAAATATTATCAAAAGCCTGATGAAATTGCTTTAATAGCTAGCAAATCTAAACCAAAAATATACAAGTTCTAAACAGTTGTCACGACCAAAGAAAAGGTTTCCTAACAGTGATATCCATTGAGACAACTATTCTCTAAAAAGGAAACTATCTTTTTAAGTTTCTTCCAGTTTAGGCTCTTCAGAAGTAGTTAGGGAGGAGCAGTGCCTCTCAGGAGTTCTCACACCAAAAAGGAAATAATACTCCCACAAAAGCAAAATCTGGCAAAGGTTAAGTGCCAGTCCTCTCCAATATCTCTTAGAAGAAAGAAAGTCTAACAGAAAAAGAACAGTCAGAAACAAGGTTTTGAGTGATTACACCTTTGTGGAAAACTCCATGGCTGATGTGATGTCTTCATCACTAATGCACTACAGATCAGGAGACAATGGTATGGCAATACCATACTAAATGTAACATAACTTTTTATGGAGAACTGTTGCTAGTTCTAGATATGGCCTCATAATTACAGTTCTAGATATAAGGTGAGAGCACGTGGTTGTGTCTATGACAAACTGAAGTTTGGTTACTTTCATCGTATCTGGACACAGCTAACACTACATTAGATGAACAGATGTACATAACATACCAGCATAGTGCTACAGCTGAAAGCATGAATGCAGTCCTTGAATGTGTATACTGGGAAATAAGATGCAACAGTAGGAAAAAGGTGACCTTTCATCTATAGCATTAGTAGGTTTGCAATGGAACATGATGGACGGACAGATGGATGGATGGATGGATGGATGAATGGATGTTCCAGGCTTTACATTTTGAAAGTAGTATTTAAAAATCTGGGAGGACAGAAAAAAGTACCAAATTATTTAAGAGCTATAGAAATACACTTCAGTGAGAGACTTGCAACAGCGCTCTGCAGCCAGACACAAGCTTACTGTGTCTCCACAGAGTGTACACCAGTCTCAAGCCAACTCCCATGAAAAAAGGTGATACCTAGCGCCACTTCACAGCCACACTTCCATGGCTTTGGAGAGAAGGTGGCTTGTGCTAGTAGCTTGGAGAACAGGTAGAGCAAGCCTTAGTCAGCCTGAGAAATGCAGTGCTGACACTTCTTCAGGGCTTGGTATGTTTGCTCTGTGACTTGATGGCTGTACACAAGTGTAGGCACATGAAAATTCTGCATACTGATGGCCACCTAAGACTGGTGGAGAAAGCCCTAAACAAACCAAGGGGTGGAAGTGTAAACAAAGCAAAATATTTACACTACTGGGTGGAGGGGAGGACTACCACAGTATAATGTGGATACTGAAACTTTACATGAATTGAAGGGGAGAGTGAAGAATGGGCTCAAGGAAGAGAAATCTATTGAAGGTGACCAAGTACATACTAAACACTAAAACTGCATCCAGCTTATGAGCATCCTGAGCTGGAAAATGGTTAGAGTACTAATACTTAAAGATAAACTAGCATCCCATGGGGAAATATGTGTTTTTACCCTGCTACACGCTTCTTTCAATACTGGATTATGGTCCAGGCATGTGGGAGGCAGGATGCTGAGCTAGCTGGATATTTGATCTGACATGGGAAGACCCTTATTCTGATGTGATGAAGGAGACTGGGAGAGTGTCCATTGCTGGAAGGGACTTGAGAGTCCAGGGGGAATGAAATTTGACAGAAGCAGACTAGTTGATCTAGTGATCCTTTCTGACCTTAAGTTCTGGAAATTGCCATACACCAGGAGTACTGACATCAAGCAAAGCATCAGCCTGTGATGATAAAAAGCCTCCTTTAAACGTTAGTGTAGTTAACTGCTGTAATGTTGATTGCAGAAATGCTTTTCAGCCAGCATTAAACTGTGTTGTCAACAAATAAATAACTGCAAACATGTTCAAAGTCTCTGAGATCACTTTGGCAATGTTGGTGCTAATAAAGGAGGAGGAGACTATCCACTGAGAAGCCAAGGCAAGCAAACCAGCAGATTTCTTCAGATAGATTTTTGAAAATAAAAGAAAAGTTAGGCTTGGTTTTGCATTCCAGAAGAGCATTTGATCCCCATGAATGTACTGCATTCTTGCAACACCCCTACTATGCATTGCATTTAACACAGAAGATGGGCCAATATAATTGGAGGAAATAAAATTCCTTGCTTAAGATAAAACTGGACTTTGCTTTTAATATCATTATGGAAAGGACATACAGATTAAAGAGCTCAAAGCACCAGAAATCTGCCAAAGTTTGTCACCGTTGTGCTTGAGAAAGGCAGAATTTGAGAAGTAACAACAGACTTCGAAGGAAAGCCAACAAAGGCCCGTTCTTCTGAGACTTATGCATAGGAAAAGAAAGTAAAAGGAAAACTTCTAGATGAAGGAATAATGAAAACACTTCTTTATCCAGACAAAGTCTAAATCAGGTACTTGAAAGAAAAAAACCTCACTTTTAAAGACTGAACAGGCTCACTCATTTCTTGACAAATTAAGTAAGCAATGCTTAAAAAGGCAGAAGTCTTTGATACATGGTGAATGGCATCCTTCTCATTTTTGGAGATCATACATTGTTTCTTCGCACAGATACTTTTTCAAACTTTAGGTTTGCAGTCACTCTAGCCACAACTATAAATTACACTACATCTAGCTAGGTTTACAAAATAGTTCCAGGTTTCTGCAGACATTGTCTCTACACAGACTTTGGGCTGGATTCAAAGATGGAGAGACCTGCCGCAATGCTAAACATGGCAAAGGCTGACTTTGAGGGCAGTTTTATCTGGCAGATGGAAATGCAACACAGATATAAGACCTAAGACAGCCATATCAGATAGCAACAAAAAAACCAAACCTCCAGCATGACAGCCCTAATCTGAAAGGAGGAAAAGAACTAGCTTGCACAGACTTCTTTCTGCCATGGCAGAAGTGCTGCTGGTAAAGTTTGCTGCTGGGCCTATAACTGTGAACTATTAGGTGACTCATGGGAGTCTGACTTCTTTTATTTATTATTTCATGGAAACCAGGCCAAGGTGGAAAGACACAGGGCAGGCCTGAGGCCATATTCCTACACAGAACTGATCTGTGGGTGGGATGCACCTCCCAGTTCTCTTGCAAGGGCAGAGATGGATGTTAAGTGTCTGATCTACCTGTAACCAGCTCCTGAGATGGAATCTGGAACACAACGACAGGTTCTGTACTCATATGCATCGTGTGGGTACAGTCAGATGCCAATTGATTGGGATCCTCAAAAACCAGCATAAGAGAGCTACCAAGGGCTAGCCAGTAGAAAAACACCAAAGACTATGGTGATGAAGTGCTTAACTTGTGTGATCAGGAGGTGTTAGTTCTTGCTTTGGGTGTCTCAGCCCAGAATCCTCTCCAAAATAAACCTAAATTATTTTAAAAGATAGCACTACTGACTCTTGCTGCTACTTCGCCTTTCTCTAAAATGGTCAGAGCTCTGACCAAGCCCAATGGGAAACTTGCTGCCACTCCTTCCTTTGTCTGACAAGATTAAAACACCCAAATGTCAACTGAGTGCCCAAACCATCAAGACTATGAGAGAAGGGTTACTCTCCTTCAGACTAAAGCTGTAATACTTTTCACAGAAACAACAGAAAATGTTACTGAGGTAGATAAAGAAGAATCCTGGGTTCTCTTCCCTGATGAAAGGGTTCTTCCCATTGCTTTTGGTGTGGCAGGGCTCAGTTATACTGCCTGGAGATCCAAGCCATCACAGCTTGTGCTAGGATTGAAAAATCAGCTTTTGCTGATCTCAAAGCAGAAACACATGCTAAAGTCATAGGTACTTCTGTTGCAAGGCCTTACTATCAGAAATACCTGTAGTCTGTCAGCACAGATTTCAGCATGGAATGAGAATGTTTTTAGCAGCAACTATGTAACCGAGGGCTTAACAAAATATGAGACTACTACACGTGGTCATCAGAACTAAACAGGGAAAGAAGAGAAAATTGACTGTAATGCATGCTGTTTACATTACTAGAAGGTAACAGTTGCTGGCCAGTCAGAGGCGGAAATAAAATAGGTTCCTATTAAAATACTATTATATTAAAATAAATTTCCATGGCCTGACACTTTCTGCATTGGATTCATAACATCTTTTACTATAATGTAAATTTCATATGCTGAGCCTGGGTGTTCAGGCAAAGGTTTTCTGGCTGCACTGATATCTCTGACTATATTCAACTTTTACATTTATAATTTAGTGCAAGCAATTCAATATCTTTCACACTATTTCTTTTTTTCCCATTTAACAGGGCAGATAGGTAACAGTTAAGATGTCTGAATTTAAGGGACAGAAAAGACTGCCTGGTTATCTAATCTTATTCCTACAAGAACAGGGCCAAAGAATTTTACTCCTGTACCAAGCCAATAACTTCTGGCTGAATTAGGTCAAAGCATTGTTCTGCTCAAATCATCTGTCTCACATCTATATGGCTTCTCTGTTTTGGCCAATGACCTTGATGGAAAATAAGGTGTCAAATGGATCATCTTGGATACCTTGAAGAAACATACATGCTGCTTTTCACTTTGGACTTCACTTTTTCGTCTTCTACACTTTTATATCCGCTGACTTCGCAGCATTCTGTTTTCCCAAAATGATCTGTGCTTTTTCTGAAGAGACATACAGACTGGCAGCACAATCATGAAGGGTGCCTCAGGACTGTCCCATCTGCTTTTGGACTTCCCGATGCAGAGGAGAAGTAAAGATTGTAGTATGGCTGACTAACTATGATTCAAACATGTCCTTTTCAAGTGCTACAGAATAAAAGCTTGTTAATGCATGCAGTTAAATTTGCATCATGTGTGACAGTCAGGGTGCTATTCTTGTATTTGTTACGTAGCAATCTGGGCAGCGCTGAAAGAGTCGGGACCTGGAGTAAGAACTAAGACCTTCAAATCAGGATGTGAGGCAGAGAGGTGTTTGGTTTTATGGTTATGATTTGGGAGGTATGAGAAGAAACGCAGATTCAGGGGTCCTGGTTTGCAGTTCTTGTCAATTTTGAGATTTTGCTATTTCACTTACAAGTCTAAAGTTTGGTTGCTTCTGACTAGGGACTGATTTTTAGATACGCATCAACAACATCTCCTTAAAGCAGATATTGAGGCTTTTCAGCCACTGTACTCTGAAAAGTTGCCTGATTTTGGGGGTGCAATAGAAGTATTTATTTCCCCATAAGGCTGCAAAATGTTTCAGCAGGGATACTGTCCAGGCATTGGGCTAACAATCTAATAGATCTTGCAACTCTGTTGCCTATCATAAAGGCCTCCTGGTTTTCTGTCACAGAGAATGAGTGGTATAGGCCTCATCCTGACCAACAAGAAGCAGCACCAGTGAATTTTATCATATGAATGCAACACAAACAGTCTTTGCCCTCCTCTTCCTATGTAAAACTTCTTGGGATACATGGCACTAACTGCAAAGCTCACAAAGCAACCCACCCAAACAACATTTACTTTACTGTTTCTGCATCTGCTGTGAAAACCAAATTCCTTCAGGACTCTGTTATCGGTTGTTATTAAACAAGAAATATGTCGTCTGTGTACTGCCCACTTCTATGGCCTTGGAGAGAACGAGGCTTGTGCTAGTAGCCTGCAGCTACAAACTTCCACCTAAGTTCCACAGAGCTTTTTGATAAGGCCAGCGTCTGACATCACTTTAAATCCCATCCCTGTTGTAATCAAGGGAAAATTCCCCATTAACTTCATGAGCGTCTGGATTTCCTACACTGTACATACAAATGTGTATGGTAGCTTTTTTTGAACTGAGGCAATGTGGGGAGTTGCAGTAAAGGAGAGATGAAAGAAAGCTACAGGATAAGATGAGAGCTCTCCCATGAAGAGATTTGTCACTGACTGACGGAATCAGAACGTTTGTTGTTCGCATACCATTCCTGTAGCAAAGGGTTGGCTTTTCATTCTTACTGTCTAACACTTTAAAATATGGGTTGCAGAAATAATAGTTTACCTCCAGAGCTTAGGGCCTGTTATTCCAATCTATTTAAAAGAGAGGGAGAGAGGAAAGCAGAACTGCTTCCAAGAAAAAAAAAATAAAAATTATTGCAGATCTCTGACACGTTGATAGTCTGAAATGATTCAGAAGTCCAGGAGCCTTCCAGCAGTTAGAAATCCACATGCAAAGCTTACTCTGCTCCTTAAATACTCCTGGATGAATCAGAGTCCAGAAAAACAACAGCTTGTGCTAATCTGTGAATGTGTACGTGTAAAATAACTTCAATACTATTAATTAATGCAAATCATGTTGTGACAGACAACATACCAGCATGGAAGCTGCTTGTCCAACTTATGTGGATTTGTATGGAAAGGTTGCGGTTTCTGGCGCGTTTCCGAGTGAATTAAAAAAGGCTGTCAACCCGTCTGTTTTAGCCAGAGGCATAGCAATGGCAGCTCGTGAAACATCGCACCTGAAAAGCATTTATAGGATACATCTTTCTTCTCCCTCTGACACACAGTGCAAAATCTGTAGAACTACTGGAGGCTTTTTCCAGCTTGTTTTGTATTAAATAAACTGACTTAACCGATCGTGAATTCCTGCCATCCTCACTGATGAGGTATAAGAAACTGGAAAGTACCAAATGTGCAGTGCAGAACAAAGGACTTAGCCAACTCTTTTTTGCATTAACACTCAATCACCCATATACAATACTGACCCAGTCTTGTAAATCTTTCAAAGCCAAAACTGACGGTTAGCACCCAAGGAGTGTTTTAGGATGACGACGGAGAAAAGGCTACAGAATTGTCAACACTGTCTAAGGAAAACACAGCATGTATGGTCCCGATCCTCCAGAGAGTTGCACACAGATTTAAATGCTATGTGTCACAGGACTAGCCCCACTCATAATGCCAACATCCACATATGTAAACTGAGTGTTTGCTTAATTAACTGCAGGAGTAAGGCAAAATCTCTGTCCATTCACTGTATTGCCACGTGGTTACAAGTGCTGGCACAAGGAAGGGGGCAGGAATGTATGGCCCAGGCTAGGGAAGGAGCAGGGTCCCTTCCCGCTCAGTGACAGCTCAGTCATAGATCAGGTTGAACTGGTTGTCAAATCCTGAACTGCTATAAAGTAATTCTTCTGCAATGAAAAGAACTAATCCTGCCTGTTCTCTGACAAAACAACACAGAGACCAAAAACAGAGCAGAAAGAACAGATGATGACAATACCATTGAAAAGTAAAACAGCAGACATGAAAATGTCATATCCCAAGAAGGCCAGTGAGATCAAACACAATGAAAATGAGCTCATTTTTTAAATGGGTATTTCCAGGGATATGAAGTGGTCTCAGCTTCTGTTCAGAGGAAAGAAAAAGCCTCCTAACTGCAATGCTGTAGAATCTCAGTAGGGATAAACAGCAAAATCCCTGCAAAACCCATACAGGATCTCACAAGACAAAAAAGAAAAAAAAAAAGAAAAAAGAAAAAAATACTTTAATTCTACTTTAAAAGAAACTGCAGGATTTCCTTTCATGTTTTATTGTACCCTTCTTTAGCAGCCAGCTGCCCCTAATATCCTCTTGCAACAGGATACTACAGAATGCTGAAACCCCTAGCAAGTAGGATCTGGATCCAGTCATCTAACCACATCACTGTCTCTACGGTAACCTAGGCCAGCCCTAAATACTATAATCCTGCTTTACTATAGTAAAGCCAGTTAATGGCTTTCATTGAATGCGCCTGCCAAATAATGGTGCTCTAATATTTATTGACATTTCAAATCTGTCCATCTATTTGGACTATTTGTTACACTGCAAAGTGATGCAAGCAAAGCATTCGTAGAAGAACGGAAGCTATTAAGGATTTCAGTCTTTTGATATCGTCAAGGCGCAGTCCTGCAAACTCCAGCTTCTAAGAGTATCACCATTGACTTCAGTGCCACTACTGCCAGCAGTGAGAACCTGCAGAGTGGGGGGAGCTGGAGCAGGCAAGGGGCCAGTCCTCGGCTCTTTGGCCGGTTCTCATCAAGCAGTGCCATTAGTACTGGATGACCAGAGCATCCCATTGGCATGCACTGGATGAATTAAAGAGTGAATAAATGCCATGTGATGGGCCTTGGGAAGAGGAGAATGCAGAACAGGAAAGATGGGCCAGAGAGTTAAACCTGGGAGCAAACATTGCTTTTTCAATACTAGTGATGATTTAATTATTTTCCATAAGCATCCCATTTAATTCCCTTTTGGGAGACAGATGGTTAAGTCTCTGAAAAACGCAGGAGCCCTTTAGCTCCTCAGACCTTATAAAAGGATTGTTCTATTTTATTGCTATTCTATTTTTTATTGCCCTACTTTTTTCTAGCTTTTTGTTCCAGTTTACTATTGTTCAATTTAGTTGCTGTGGAAAAGCTTTACAGAATATTGTTTCTAGAGGGTTTTATTTGTCCTTGATGGGCAGAAAAAAAGTTGGCTATAGGATTTAATAGTATTATTTTCTGCGCTACGTGTAAGTTTGGGTTTGAGAGCCGGCTTTTTGTTGCTTTAAAGGACCGGACATAAAAAGCCTACCGGCTTCGGGCCATGGAAATTCAGTAGGACTTTTCTTCGGGCATCCCCCACCCTGCAAAATTTTGCACGCGTGTGTACACCCAGGGCTTGCACCACTTTTAGGAGGATGGGGATGCACGCCATGGAAGAATTTAGAGCGCGAAGCAATCTGCTGCCTTTACACATCCCTAAACGCTGGTGTAAAGAGTCATTTAGATTTTTTTAATGGGTCAGCAGTATTAAAAATAAATAAATAAATTAATAA